>CM029492.1:31711387-32083723 GCA_017140395.1 Eucalyptus lansdowneana | reverse complement strand
GAGTGAGATCAGTCATACGTTGCTCGATATAAAAAGAGTTGAACTACTTGGATTTAAGCATGAAGGAATTTTGGAGGCGCCAAACTCCTAGGATTCATCGGTTCACTAAGCGGTTGTGCTACCTCAATCTATTGGGCGCGTCTTTCAGAGGAACAATCCCTCCGAATCTTGGGAATCTTTTGGACTTTAGTATCCGGACCTTAGCAATTTCTTTGCGAATCTAGCGAAATGATCTTCTACGGCTTCATGGCCTCTCTTCCCTAAGATACCTTAATCGAGCCATCGATCTCGGTAAAGCGCGACTATGGGCTCCAAGCTATCAATTCGCTACCTTCTCTCACGAGAGTTGCGCTTGCCCGATTGTTTCTGTCCAACGCTTCCTCTTGCTATCCCATACATAAATATCCCATCACTTGAGGTCCTCGATCTCTCGAACAATAACTTCAACTCTACATCGCCGGTGGCTATTCAATCTCACTCACCTCCTGCATCTTGATTTGAACTCAAATAGTCTTGGGGTGAGCTTCCCAGAGATAATTTGCTAATCTAGCATCCCCAGGAGCTTACGTGATTTGAGTGTCCTCAAGCTTTCTCTCATAAATTCTGGCGAGATAACTAATTTTATCGATGGGTTAGCTCGATGCAACAATAGGACATTGGAGAATCTCAACTTAGGGAACAATAGGTTGTCGGTAACCTTCCGATTCTCTAGGAAATCTAAAGAAATTAAGGTACCTCCAATTTTGGTAGAGTCCATTTCAAGGTTCTATCCCACAGTCGATTGGAAACATGTCGTCAATGGAAGAGTTTTACGTTGCCAACAACAGGATGAGCGGGATTCCGGAAAGTTTCGGGCAAGCTATCGACATTGGTTGCGGCGAGATCTCGACAACTTGTGGGAAGGAGTTGTGGTACCACACAGCAAACCTCTCGTGCCTCATGGATCTTAACTTGAATTGTATCGAAGATATCAAAGATTCCGAGATCCAAATATGCCGTAATCCTAATCGAGGATTGATTGAATTGGAGAAAGAGTAATTTGTGGGATCTATTTAGCAAATAGGAAATTTATTATTCATTGTATATTATTTCCTTTTCACTTTCGTTCTTTCTTACATTATAAATGTATACGGTGTAACGTAAATGAATCAATACATAAAAATAAAAAAAAAAAAAAAAAAAAAAAAAAAAAAAAAAAACATTTTCTCCATTTCCCAGTCGACTTTGTCATGGTATCGAATGTATGCTCCTGGCCTTGCTTTGCACATTTGGAATTGCCATCGTATTTTTTAAGGCTATTGTCGCACAACTACGAAACGGATCAGCAAATTGTTAGGAATTCCACATGCATTTTTATCATGACCAAGAACAATGAGAGCTCCTCAACGAAGAGACACGACCTTAGATTTGGTTGTTCCTTCGGCGGAAACGAACCCCTATTCAACAACTAGAAAACATTCATTCTACAAGACCGGTTCCTACCTTGGATCGGACTTCAGCCCAAACCCGGTGGCCTCGAATTTTGCTCTAGCTAATTGGTATCAAATGTGGACCCAATACCCTTCGGCCTTGCGCCGTTTGCGCGGGTTCAGCTGAAGCGTCGAGGCAATTGAATCCGAGTCAAGGACCCGAATGTCCGGGTCAAGGGACGAATCCCTACCGGGACTCCAACCCGGATACACAATCCCGGGTCAAGAATGGATCGTGCCGAGTCAGGGACAAATCCCTGCATCTCCCCCGGATACATGCCTTTTGTTTCCCGATCGGCGGCGGCCGACTTGAGCCAGCGATCCCCTATACACATCGCAGGCGAGACGGTCCAAAACTATGCCTCATCGGCGTCCGGCTTACCGGCCCGGAGACTTATTCTTCATGGGCTCGAAATCTGCGCGAGGCTCTTGTGACGAAAGACAAGGATGGCTTCCTTGACGAAGCCATCCCTTCCCGACCGATAAGCGTCTCAGTAGCCTGCGGAAGTGCAACCAGCTGGTTCGCACTTGGATCGGGAACACGCTCGCCCGAAGTCAACGCTAAAGCGCCGCCTACAAAAATTCCAAACGGATGCGGGACAACATCGGGAGAGATGTATGAGTCGCTCCAACTTGACGCGGCTCTTCAACATAACCCAAAATCTAACTTAGTTGAAGCAAGGGAACCTCTCGGTTCTTTGCTTGCTTCAAGCTTGTCTCTCATCCATGTGGAATGAACTCGAATCGACGAACGGTTAGAGGGACACAGACACCCTAAGACGGTATAAAGAAATTAGGGGAGAGAGAAAAGGCTATAAGATTTCTACTCATCCTCAACGAGTCTTACTCGATGTTTCCCGGTCTTAGATTCTTGCCATGGAACCTCCACCATCTCTCGGCCAAATATACCGCTTAGCCATCCAAGAAGAAAATCAGCGATTTGGCTCCTTGGACACGCTCGATCGGGAGAGAGTTTGAGTCTCGCTACCTTTTCACCGGGTGGCGGCTTCGGGAAGATAGTGGTCGGCAGCGATGGAGCCACGATTGGAAGAGGCGGAATCCTCGAAGCCTTGGTCGTGTTGTTGCGGCAGAAAAAAAAGGGAACCAGTGGGAACCCTATGTGACACCCAACCCTTCGTGGTCATCACCAACACCAATGTTACTCCTTATTACCTTCTGTCTTTCCTAAGAAGATGCGTACGTAATTTATAGACACATTTTTTTTTTTTTTAAAACAAAACGGTCAGTAGCGACTCATTAGCGGAAGCAAATTAGATATCATGTCTCTCCCCTACTAACCATGATACAAATACACCACTAAACATCAGGATTTTTTTATAAACATGCTACGACACTTTATTTACATATTTTTCAAGATGGGACTACTCTCGGGTCGGTACATCAAAAGGAAAAGCTAGGACTCGATCCGTCCAGCCCTAAAACCTCAAAAAGAACCCTCGACCCCAACATCTCACGTGTGCAATTCCCCTCATCATAAGTGTCGGCTAACTAACTCCCAAAAAGGATCCAGCTCCTATTCCATCACGTACGGGCTTCACACCCAACTCGGTGCATCGGGCGGTGGCGGTGGCAACATCCCTCGCATCGCTCCATCCCACTAACATGTAATATATAAACTCTGAATAGGCCCCTAGCCAGGCCCACATCGTACATCACTAGACAACGTACTCGAATAAAAGCCGATCAGGAATAGAGAGACAGTCTATCTCGACACTCGACCTCTACATCGGATGGTATCCTAGTAAAAAATGTACCCCGCGTGACTATGAACGGCATACTAGCTAATCTGAAATGTTATCCCCAAAAGGGGTGAGTACAACCACTCAGCAGATAGGGAAATCCAATAAAACTCAATGCATCAGGCAGATCATACATGCATTGCAGGCGTTACTTACCTTGAAGCCATGCGCATACTATCATGCATCATCATATCAATTTATAACACATACACATGTATCATCATCATATCATACATATCACCATCATCATGACATCATCATATTACACATGTCATATCATATATCATTATCATTATCATCATCTTGCATATCATTATGCATATCATCATGCATATCATCGTCATCATCACCATCATGCATATCGCCAAGTTTATCATATCATCATCATCATCTTGCATATCATCATGCATATCATATCATCATCATCATCTTGCATATCATCATGCATATCTTATCATCATCACCATCATGCATATCATCATGCATATCATATTATGGTTTAATTTCCACTTTTTACTTTTCAATTGATCACCCCACATCACCCATTTCTCAAATCATCAATTTCATCATCCCTCGGGCAAAGACCTCCGAGGTTCCCCGGCATTCAGCCTCCTAGGCCACCGGGCATCCGGCCCCCCACATTTCGGGCATCTCGCATCTCAACTAGCATCACGAGGCATTCCCTTCGGGCAAAAACCTCCGACAGGGCTTCCGGCCTTTACCCTTCTAGCTAGGCATCTCGCACCCCAATCCCCGGCATCGCGAGGCACTTCGGGGCAGAAACCTCCGATGTGGCTTCCGACCCCACATTCCGGGCATCCCCGAATCTCCCGGAATTTCGGGCAATGTATCTCTATACATTCCGAAAGCATCATCCGCCATCACAACCATCTCCTCATTTACCATCATCCATGTTTACCAGTATTTTATTCACATTTTAACATGGCACATGGCATGATATCAAACAAATCATACTAGGCGTGACATTCACACATGCATTGATTCAATTTCCATACATATGCAAGACCTTATTCACATGTGCATCTCAATTCAATATCATAGACATATCAAGGCTTTATCACATGTGCATCTCAATTCAATATCATAGTCATATCAAAGCTTTATCACACATGCAACATGAATTAATTGGATGGAATCTATGGCCAATGAAATAATTCATTTTTATTCATTTATTTATCATTTTATTTATTTTTATTTATTTATTTATTTATTTATTATTTTTTTAAATAACTATAAATTCCAAAATTATCAAAATTCAAGAAATTATTAAACAAACCCATAGGATGATAATTACTTGCAAAATTCATGGCCAAATTGAATTTTTATAAAATTTCATAATTTTCCCAAAACATCCTATGCTTCTCGGATAAAACCATAATGCACGGTTTCCGAATAAATTCAATTAAAATATCCATATGGCCTCCAAAAATTATAAAATTTTACTGGATTATAGCCAAGACGTTTTCGTACAACTTTCATGAAAAACTCCAAATACAGATTACTTATAGATTATTTTATTCAACCTCACGAAAGCTTCTGGATCTATTACCACATCGTCCAGTGCACCTCCATCTCCGAAATATTAAGATTTCACCCATCCTATTCTCTTTTGTTTCCTCGGAAATTTGTATATGTTATGTAACAGGTGTCCTTTACAAGTTTCATGAAGAGATCTGGAATCCAAATAACCAGAGTATAGTCCTCATTTTAGTCCTTTAAGTCTCTAAGGTGTCTCGGAATACATCACAGAATCATCGTCTTCAATATCTAGTCCGGTTACCAAGATATGCTTGTTCCTCTTTTCGCTTCAAATTTGGTATGTTTTGGTTAAGATGTTCCCAACAACTTTTTCATGAAGACATCGGTAGGATTCTCAACAAAAACCAACATGTAACCATGAATCCAGCAAAAGAGTCAGTAAAAGAATTCTCCAGATCTGGTCTCCGTAATATGCGACTTTGACCCCTCAAATCTCCATCATTTTCCACGAAATTTCAGTATGTTATAATAAAAAAAGACGTTAGCTACAACTTTAATGAAGACATTGAGGCCAAATCGGACTCCAAACACATATGCAAGCTCAAACAAGTTACTGACTCACAACCCGAGCAAGAACAGTCACACAACTTAAGAACGAGCCAACCTTACCTCGGTTTTCTCACTTAAAACACCTAAAATCTAACATGCAATCAACAACACAATCATGAAAGAGAAGTTAGAGGACTCCACTTGCCTCTAGGATGAACAAACAACGACGGCTGCGGCGGACGGACACAGCGGCAGCGGCGACTCCTCCTTCCTTTCTCTCTCGGCCGCTCCTCCTCTCTCTCTCACCCTCTCTCTCTCTCTCTCTCTCTCTCTCTCTCTCCTTGGGCGAACAAAATGGCCGGTCACCCTCTCTCTCTCCTTCTTATACCCCCTAGGCTCATCATTTTTAATGATTGTTTTGCCTCAACCATGGCCAATGCATGGCCTTCCCCTTTGCCACTTGTCCAATTGAATTTTGAATTGAATTTGGGCTTCTTGGGCTTAGGCTTTTGGGCCATCCGGCCACTTCTTCTTGGGCCTCCATTGGGCCGGTCGACTTCCCCCTCTTGGGCCCTCATCTTGGCCCATCAAAGGCTTAGACCAAATGGGCTTAAGGCCCATCGAAAAATTAACCCCTTTTTCCCTTTTTTTTCTTCTATAAATATTTTTAAATTTTAATTTTCATCTTGGCCAAAGTCTTAGGGCATCTTGTCTATTGAAATTTAATTTATAAATCTTATATTGAAGCATAGATTATTAATCTGTCAATTTAAATTTTCACAATCATATGCACAAATCATCTCAATAAAAAGACTAATGGCTAAAGCATAAGTCATGGAAATTTTTATCACCTAATTAAAGACTTTAACACACCTTATGGCTTGGCTCTGAATTTCGGGATGCCACACCCTAGCTATTTTGGCATGGACAGCGAACGGGATCCTTTGCAAGAGATCGAGACGGCTAGAATTGCTTGAAAAATCAAGTGGTTGGGATCTTGCGGCGAATCGGATGACTCTCGAATACCCATCATCTTCGTTGGATCGGATGGCCCGTATCAAGCCACCTCAGCTCCCGTTTATAAAGGATCTAATGGTCCATGAGGCAGCTGCGTCATCGAGGGGAGGGCAACGAGGCAAAATGGTAATTTAAAAATAAATACTATGATTTTTGCAAACACCCACATCATACTATTGATACTTGCTGGAAATTGCATGGAAGACCCTCACGACAAAATAAAAAGAAAAAAAGAATCATCGGCTTATCGGGTATCCGCACAAAGGATCGACGGAGCTGTGGCAATTACTCGGGATTAGTACCAGAATATCGTGAAAATTCTGAATCAGCTGAAAATTGAAGACAAAAGTGCAGGATTTTCAAGTACTTTTCTTTACAAGGAGAATAATTTTCCGGTGAATACATGGATAATCGACTCGGGGGCTAGTGATCATATAATATGCAATGAGCGTTTATTTTCTCATGTCAACAAAGTCCTGTCGCCCTTGTCGATGCGACTTCCAAATGGAAATGTCACCCATGTTACAAAGATTGGGCGTGCATCTTAGCCCAAATTTTATTCTCCGAAGTGTCACATGTGCATTCCCAATTTTGAATTCAATCTAATCTTTGTCTCCAAAGTCTACTTAGATAATTCTTGTCATTCCATATTCAATTCCGAAATTGTTTCTTTCAAGACCATTTGGTAGGAAACTGATGGGCTTGGGTAGTGTTGCACAAGATTTGTATTTCTGGATTGATTCCCGGAGATTTAGAATCATTAAATAAGGCGTTTCTTGTAATGCTATTGATCGAAATAAAAATCTCCTTTTCCATCAAAGATTGGGTCATAGTGCATGTTTCCCTCATTCTAAGTGTCAATATGTCCTAGGGTAAGCAATCTCGAACGTCCTTCCCAACAAGTACATCTCGAGCACATAGAGCTTTTCCTTACTTCATATGGACATTTGGGGTCCTTATCACACTCCTCATTGTGATGGGTCCAGATTTTTTCTAACAATTGTTGATGATTTCGCAGGAAACTTGGATTTATCTTATGCAATCCAAAGTCAAACGTTCACTCATCTTTCAATTTTATCTCTTTGATTGAGAATCAATTCGAAAGATACGTACATTACTTGTAATTCGTACGAGATAATGGGCGGAAATTTTCACTTCGATTGCACATAATTCCTATCTTCTCATGGGATAATTCATGAAAGTTCTTAGTTTACACTCCACAACAGAATGGAATTGTTGAGCGCAAGCATAGACATCTTTTGGAAGTAGCTCGTGCATTAAAATACCAAGCTTACATTCTGAAGCTTTTTGGGGAGATTGTGTTGTCACGGTTTGCTTATTTGATTAACCGCATGCCCTAGCTGGATAATAAATGGCAAAACTCCTTTTGAAATGCTATACAAGAAACAGCCAGAGAATAATCACCTAGCCAGTGTTTGGTTGTTTATGTTATGCAACAAATGTGGGTTCTTTGGATAAAATGGGTCCTCGTGCCACACAATGTGTCTTCATGGGCTATCCTACGGCCCGAAAGGATATCAAGTTATGGAGATTTCTACGGGCATTTCTTTATAAGCGGGGATGTCACTTTTCATGAAGATGTCTTTCCATTCAAAGATATGATATCTGCACGTGACTCCATCAGGCGACCCGACCTTTCTTTGTGAAAAAGATTTATCTATGCCTTCACAATATCTAGTTGATATCTAGTTGTTGCTCGAGAACCCACGTGCAACTATTCCATAGGAAACAACAACACGAAGGATGGTTACTAGAATTATCTCGAGTACATGAAGATTCTAGAGTCTCGACTCCCACTATGACTACATCGGGTCTTTCCTAGTGCTTGCGAAGTAGTGGCTAAGCCACCTCAGCGTCCTAGATGACAAACTCGCCCCACCTACATGGACCAAGGACTATATTTGTTACGCATCCCGCTATCCGGGTACTTAGTATCCTGTCTCTTCATATGTCTCCTTTACTAAGTTATCCATAGGGACATGTGTCTGCATCGGTCGTCTCTTAGAAGAGCGGGAACCATCCTCATTCCATGAAGCATCACGTGATCCCCGGTGGCAGCAGCATAATGGAATCGAGAACTCAAGGCATTGATGGAGAATCATACTTGGGATATTGTGTAGCTTCCTCCCCCGAAACCAATTGGATGTAAATGGGTATATAAGATCAAATTTAAAAGCCAGACGGTTTGGTTGAACACTATAAAGCTCATTTTGGTGGCTAAAGGATTCACCCAACAAGAAGGTTTCAGTACCATGAGACATTTTCTCCCGTTGCTAAAGAAGTCCTTGTTCGTTCATTCTTTTCCATTACGGCTATTCGGCGGTTCACTACATCAAATGGATGTTCACAACGCTTTCCTTCATGGTGATCTTGATGAAGAGAATTATATGGAACTTCCATAGGGATTACCGGCGAAGTCTTGGGTGTGTTGTCTACACAAATCCTTGTATGGATTGAACGAGGCATCTAGGCAATGGTATGCCAAATTCAACTACATTGCATTAACTAGTGCGGGATTTCGTCATTCCAAGCACGACTATGCCACTGTTTACATGGAGATTCGAGGTAATTTATCAATCTATTTGCTGATATATGTTGATGATATACTTGTTATGGGAAACAACAACCTTCATGTTGCGAAATTCAAGGAATACTTTGCATTCTACTTTTCATATCAAGTTTGGGACCTCCCAAATATTTCTTGGTATTGAGATTGCACGATCAAGAAGGTATCAACGTTAGCCAAAGTTTATCCTAGAAATCATTTTTTGAAAGCGGATTAACTCACGGATGCAAACCAGCTGTCATACCAATTGAACGAATACCAAGCTAACCTCTCGTGAATATGACTTGACTTCCTCTTCAAATGCATTTGAAGATTCTTTGCCCAAGGATCCATCGGATATCAGCGACTCGTTGGAAAATTAATATACATTGCCATGACAAGACTGATACTATGCTATGCGATACGGACACTCAGTCAATTCATGCATAGTCCAAAGAGTCACATATGAATGCGGCTTTGAAAGGTTGTGAAATATTTGAAGGGATGTCCAGGAAAAGCTTGGAATATTTCTATCTTGTGAGCGCAACATGAAGATGACAGCTTTACGTGACACTGATTATGCTACTTGCCCTAATGACTAGAAGATCTATTCTTGGATTTTGCATTAAATTGGGAGAGTCGTTAATCTCATGGAAAAGCAGAAGAAACTTGATCAAGTTGTGTCATTGTCATCAACCTTATCGAGTATGCGAGCCATGGCAAAGACTACGTGTGAAGTGATGCGGATACGAGGATTGCTTTCAGATCTTGGATTACGAATGTCGGTGGACCAACTTATTTGTTTTGTGATAACGATCCGCACTCAAATTGGCAGCAAATCCGGGTTCTCATGAAAGAACGAAACATATAGAAGTTGATTGCCACTTTACTCTGAAAAGATCAAAGAAGGGATTCTTGTCACTAAAGGAATTGGGACTATGGATCAACCAGCATATATCTTCACTAAACCGCTATGTCAAAGACAACACAAATATTTATTGAGCAAGCTAGGTGTCCTTGATATATACAGGCCGCCAGCTTGAGGGGGAGTGTTGGAAATAGTATCGAAGATATCAAAGATTCCGAGATCAAGATCTGCTGGTAATCCTAATCAAGGATTGATTGAACTGGAGAAAGAGTAATTTGTGGGATCTATTTAGCAAATAGGAAATTTATTATTCATTGTATATTATTTCCTTTTCACTTTCGTTCTTTCTTACATTATAAATGTATACGGTGTAACTATAAATGAATCAATACTAGAACAAAACTTTTTTCTCCATTTCCCCGGTCGACTTCTATCATGGCATTTAACATAGCCCCGGTTGATTCCTTCCTTCAATCTTAGGTACCTTTACATCGGAAAGCCTTGCCAATTGGGTCCCAAGTTTCCTACTTGGCTCGGGAATCAAAACGACCTTGAGACCATGGTGTTGAACAACGCTAATGTCTAGGGAACAGGGACCCGTTGGTTCTTGCGGCTGAATCTCGATTAGATGAGCTAGACGTCGGGTATAATTGGCTCACCAACAGCCACCCACCTCGTTGATGTTCTTAGACGTCTAATCAATGTTGACTTCGATTCGAACCTCTATGAAGGTCCTCTTACTATGTGGTCTACCTATGTGACGACAACGTATCTCGTCGAGATGATCGCTTCTCCTATCCCATTCCTCCCACTATTGGCAAACTCATGCCATACCCTCGGCTACACATTTAGATATCTCTCGAATGCCCTAAATGGTACAATTCCCTTGTCCATTGGGAATATGACCACTTTGACTACCTTAGTCATCTCCAACAATTACCTATTAGGAGAAATACAGCGGTTCTAGAGTGACTTGTCCTTGCTATACATTTTTGACATGTCAAACAATAACCTTTCGGGTCCGATACCAAGTGAGGTCAGCTTGCTTTCTTCTCTCATGTTCTCCATAGTCAGTAAAAGCAATATCTCTGGTGAACTACCATCCTTCTTGCAAAGCTCCAGCTCTACGGCCAATCTTGATCTCGGCAATAACAAGTTCTCGGGAAACATTCCGGCATTGATTGCGGGAGCATTACTTCGTTGCTGATTTTGCACCTACAATCGAACTTGTTTCCGGGGAGATTCCTACTTAGATATCCCGTCTTTCAAATCTCCACATAGTGGACCTCTCACAACAGCTGTCCAAGATCAATCCCCCGTGTGCATCGGAAACTTAACAAGCTTGAAAGTGGAGCTCACAAATGCGCGGGGTGAGGTACCGGATGCTTGACCGTGGTGGCCAAAGGAAAGATTCTTCAATATGATGAAAGGATTCTTTACCTCGTCACGGTTTGGATCTCTCGACAACCACCATGTCGGGAGATTCCCGAAGGGCTAATGAGCCTCGTGAGGTTGTGGACCTTGAATTTGTCCATAAAACCATCTCATTGGAAAAATACTAGCCGACATTGGGAACTTGGAGCTCTGGAGACACTTGACTTATCAAGCAACAATCTCTCGGGGCTGATTCCTCGGAGCAAGACCACTTCAACAAAGCTAAATTACTTGAACTTTTGTCGTGCAATGACTTTTCGGGAAAATCCCAACAGCCCAACCCGTGACATCCTGAATTTCTCAACCTGTTTTCTACTTGAATTAATCGGGCATTTCGTTGATGCGTTTATAAGGCTATTCTCGTAGTCGATCACTCTTGAGATAACTAGGCTAATGGGTAAGTAATTAAGAAAATTTAAGGTAATAAACTTGAGAGTTCAATCAAGAATCGGCTTTTTGACCGTGCTCATCTTTAGAGGCCATTGCGGCACAATTAAAAATCGATTTAAGATCGAGATAGGTCTCGTTCGACTAAGATGTATGGCCATCGTAGGTGACTCCACTAAATTGGAAAATTCTCGTCAACCGACACTAATTTGATTTACTGTCGTTTTAGTACCATGTGTCCGTAATTGAATCCTCGAAATTTTCATAACAATCGGAGTCGTCATTGAGTCGAATGGGTTCATAGTGGTTCAAGAAAATCAACCACGGAGTTATTTGCCTTAAAAGTTCTCAAAACCACCCGGAGCCTAGGTTAGGCTAAAAACGCGCCAAATGGAAATTAACCGTCGATTCAAGTCCGATTTCGAAATTGAAGGTTCTGGCATGTCACAATAAATTCTAGGATCCACGACTCGAGTCTCGGGAAGATTTTTCTATCAACCAAGACTTTTGGGAAAAAGTCGAGTTAGGGCCATTTTTCGTTCAATTGAAGTCGGGGATTAATTTTGATGGTGAAATTGAGGAGTGTGGGGATTCTTGGATAAAGAAAATAATAAATTTGATAATAAAAATATCAATTGATTTTTGGGAGAGTTATTTGAGAGAAAATCAAGAGGAAAATTAGATGCAAATGCAAATGGGGACCAAGAGCTCTAAGTTGAAATTTCTCTTGGGAATCTTAGAGCCAATTTTAAAAGAAATTGGGATTAGAATTTCTATTTGAAGAAATTCTTTTATTTTAATGTTCTTCCCATTTCTTTTTCCATTTTTAGCCAAACACCTTTTTCCCCTTTCTCTCTCTCTTTTCTTTCTTTTCTTTTTCTTTCTCTCTCTCTCTCTCTCTCTCTCTCTCTCGCGCTCTCTCTCTCTCTCTCTCTCTCTCTCTCTCTCTCTCCCTTTCCCCACGTACGAGAACCTCCACCGACTCCCTCCTTACCGGTTTCAATTTTGCTTTTTTCCTCTCTCCCTGTTTCTTTTTACTTTTCAACTCTTATCTCCTTCTCTCTCTCTCATCTCTCCTTCTCTCTCCTCGACTCTCTCTCTCCCCCTCACGATTCAAACGAAGGTAAATGTAGGGCGGCCTCGCCGAGGGAAGAAAATGAAGAAACTTCGCCATCGCGTTGTGCTCTACCACCCGCGCACCGCTTGCGCTGCGCCGTCACCGCTTCGTACCTCGCCTTCGCCTCCCACACCCCCTTTCAGCCACCATCGAAGCTCTCCTTCTACCCCTCTCGTTTCGTGTGAAGCCTCGATGGAAGTAGTGGCACAGCTGAAGGAGCGGACAACCCGAACCGCTCGCGCACGTCCACACCCGCGAGCTGCCGCATCGCCGCCCGCGCGACGCCGCGTGCTCCGCCACCTCACACCTGCGCCTGCAGTCCTCGCCGTGCACCGTCTAGCCACTGCTTCGGTCCTCGTCCTTCTCGGACCACCGCCTCCGGCCCGCGCCCCTTTCCGTCGGCCACCATGCGGCCTCCCGGAGCTCGCCCATCCTTCCCGACCCCTTGTCGCCCCCATCCCTCTCTTTTTCTCTCTGTTTGCAGCCGAACCAGCAACCCACCGAGTGGGTTTCCAACCGACTTCGGGCCCTTTGGGCCGTTTCTAGCCCGGATATGTGAGTCGCTTTGAAGGAACGACCCTTGTGTCGTCCTTGTTGAATTGGTCCGTTTCTTGGGTAAAATCCAGTGAGTAATCTCACTAATCTCTTATTAGTTGGCTAATTATGCTTAAGGGTTGTTTAATTTTTAATTAATTAGTTTAGGTGGTTAGATTAGAATAGATTAGCGATTATTAGTTAATTGTGATGTAAATTAAACAAATTGATTGTGCAATTAGCAAGTAGATTATTGAAAACATCTCGAGATTTTTCCTGACCCTTAGTGGGCTTCAATTAGGCTTTTCGGGCCTAAGTGGAATTTTAGTATTTAAATATTATTTTTTGGAATTAAATTAATTATTTATTTATTTTCCGAAAATTCAATTGACATGGCTAATGACCGGAATATTATGCTGATGACCATGGTGAGGTCCATTTATTTAATCAGGCTTTATTTTGAGCTAAATTGAATTTTTAATATTAATTATTTAATTTTCAGAAATTAATTATTTATTTATTTATTTTCCAAAAAATTCAGGGATGGCCCGTGACCGGGAAATTTATGCTGGTGATCATGGTCTAGTTCGTTTATTTAATTAGGCCTTATTTTGAGCTAAACGGAATTTTTCATATTTAATATTTAATTTTTTGAAATTAATTAATTAATTATTTATTTATTTATTTATTTTCGGAATTAAGATTGAGATGGCCGATGACCGAAATCTCATGCTGATTGTCGTGGCACAGTCCATTTATTTAATTGAGCTTTAATTTGTGCTGAATTGATTTAATTGTGGATTTTTTTGGATATGTTCCTAAATTGATTATTTGGGTAAATTGAGTACGAATTAAGGTTGTGGATAATTACTTTAGAAATGGGATGAATCATCATGAAAGGCCGTGGCTCGGTGAATAGTACATCATCTTGGAGAATGCACGTGGCTCGGTGATTTGGTATATTGCTTCGGAGAATGCACGTGGCTCGATGATTAGTATGTCGCCTTGGAGAATGCACGGGGCTTGATGATTAGATATGTCACCTTGGAGAATGCACATGGCTCGGTGACGAAGTATGTCGCCTTGGAGAATGCATGTGGGCCGGTGACTAGATGTTTATATCACCTCGGAGAATGGACATGGCTCGGCGATGAAGTATGTCACTTTGGAGAATGCATGTGGCTCGGGGATTAGATGTATATATCACTTTGGAGAATGCACGTGGCTCGGTGACAAAGTATGTCTCCTTGAATAATGCACGTGGCTCGATGATTGGTTCTATCAGTTAGGACTAAATAGCAATAGCTTAAATGACCGGGAAATGGTTAGGCTGACATGTAATTGACTAGGTCGATTGATCATTGCTATGATCTCATGTTGTGAATGGATTGACTAAATGGAAATGACCATGAGTGGTCTCGTTGGCATATAATCGACTGGTCGATTTGATCGATCGTCGATCTATGATATGATTACTTGGTTGCTTATTGTGAATTGTACTGGCTTGCGGGTGTGGGATCGAGGCCAAGGTAAGTCCTATGCCTTGTGCGTGTTTAGGCAACTTATAGTATAATGGTTTACTAATGAGACCGTAGTGGGGTAGAACTTGTTAAGACGTAGTCTCATCCCGTTGGGGGAAAACATTTCAGGACCCCGATGAAAAGTTAAGGAGGAGGAATGCGAGTGGGAGAACTCGAGTGAAACTTGAGGAGAAGAATTTTGGAAGAAGAAGATAATACCGAGAGGAGTCTTGAATATGATCCGGATGGATCGAGATTCTATCTTCTTTTGAGATCTCTAATTTGATGTGAATAGAAATAGAGTAAAAAAGTTGTGAAGTACTTTGGTTTGTGTTTTATATAAAAGTTTGGTTATAAGTTTCAATATGAAAAATATGGCCCTGCTTTTTTATCCCATCGATTTATTGTACGGGATTATAACTACTTCCGCATGTGCTTAATAAATGAAAGGGTCGGCGATACATAGTCCTGAAATATCGCATTATAAAATCGACAAATTAGAAGGATGTGTGTGTGCTCAAGGATCGGGCGTGACACAAAAGTTCCAAACCCTCAATGAGCTATCTATTTAAAAGGGCAACGTTGGCCTACGTGGGATTCCATTGGTAGAGTCATGCCTAGGAGAAGAGAAACAGCCACAATCTCCTTATGATGTCGATGGAAACAGCAAGAGCAAAGATGGAGATGATGATCTTGAATATTTCTGGCTCTTCCTGAGCATTGGGCTCGGTTTCTTTGTTAGGTTTTGGGGTGTTTGTGGCACTTTGATGGTAAAGAAGTCCTGGAGAGAGGCTTACTACGGTTACCTCGACAGAATGAAGAACAAGCTAATTGCACTCAGCGCACGTTGGACAAACTAGTATCATGTATTCTGGGATTTCAATTCAATGCTTTCATAAAGCTGTCTTCCATACCATCATTAGACGTCTTATAAATGTAACAGTTATTTACAGCAAGCATAGGGAACAAACCGTACATGTTTCAGGTATTGTCAATAAATGAGTTTTGTGCGATAAAAGAAGAATCAATTCTGAGGAAATTTCACTTTTATTTCCTAGGAGTCTATAAGCTTATCTTGAAACTCGGGTCTGAATCACGGGATTTTACCCAACTATGAGTATTATTGACTTATATGCTCTGGAATCGATCCTGGTGGGAAATCCAGCTGAACCCGATTAGCTTCTAGACCCTCCATCCTAGTCCCAACTCCGAATGGAATCGGAGCTAAGATCCGTGAGTTGGCAAAAGGGCGGTTGTAGCCGTTCGGTGAGAAATGATGGATAGATTTCTGTGGTTAGATATAATAGTGGACTAAGCTTTGAGGATCTGTTGAGTTGGTGAAATGGCACGAAAATATCGATTTAGGAAGTGAGGTCTTATGTTTGATGTGAGTTAGAAATGACCTCTCAGGGTCATGTCGAGCGAAAATTCAAGATTGATTTTATCACTCATGCCGAGATATGGATGTATGAGCCAAGACGTAAGCTCTTCGTAAGACCCCGGAATGAAAAAGGACATGAGGACTTTTACGAGGTGCTCAATAAATTGCCTCTTGAGGTCATGCCCTGGAGGTATTCAGATGTAACATCCGAGTCTCCATTGTACACATATTGTCTTTGGACACTAAGTCTTCATGGTTTTGTTCTTTTCGGGCAGCCCATACTACCCCAAGAAAATGCGTATGTACAGTTAAAGGGACCCAAGCCTTATAAGCTGGCCCGGGACTCCCTTTGTAGGCGATGTGGGACAAGAAAAGGACCCATTCCTTGTGCACGTCCGAGGACCGCCGCTCGAGCCATCACACTCTCCACTCCATATGATCAAAGCATCCTCACCGTGGCCCCACACGAATGGCTTGAACAATCACTTTGGTTATGCGATTTGTTAGCGCATAGAAGTCCTTTTGTTAGAGTTAAGGCGTAATTTGGTCATTCCGTAGTCAAGATAGAATTTTATTAGATTTTAACATTATTTTCAGTTATTTGATAGGGCCGTGAGTTCAACGATACAAGTATTGTTCGTCGTTGGTCGTGAGACGAACAGGTGAGTGGTACTATATCTTGTTTAGTTTTGTAAAATCATGTCTTGAAGTATATATATATGTATATAAATTGAATTGAGAAGAGCATTTTTATTCAATAAAAGCCGGATCGAGCAATTACTACCCTTTGGTTGATTGTGAATCTTTGAAAAGCATGTTATATAAGATTTGTGGAGAAATATATATGAAATTGCTTTGCGACTAATTTATGGAAATATTTATGATGATTAGAGAAATGGATATGAAACAGATGATGGGCTATGCTATAAAATGTTATTCATTTGGTTTAAGATATTGATTTATTGCATTTCTAGTATTGAATGATGGTTATTTATGCTCAATATGATGTGAACCCGGTGAAGGTTTCTGAGGTATGCATACCAAGTTTAAAGATATCCTTCTAGGTCTGACCATCAGCTTTGTAGGTGGTGACCTTGCCATGGGAGAATCTTGGTTGCCTTGTCATAAGAGGCGTTGTATCGTGACCATGGTTAGTTATTGAGCAAAAGATTGGTCGATGGATAGACCATCGATGTGTGTTTGATATGAGATGAATCAAGGGATATACCATTGATATGTGTTTTTGATGGAGATTATTCAATGGATTCGACCATTGATACTTGACTTTTGATGGCAATTTAAATGAGTTTTTCCATATTATTATAAAACTTTGAGGATAATAAATAACTCTTATAACATTTGATGTGTATTTTATATATTGAGTTGGCATTATGAAGTTTGGTATTGCTTTGTATACATGCATAGTGATTGTTCGATCTTCTTAGAAGATATATACTACTCCTCCTTGAGCCATTGTTACTCATTCCACTCCTCCTTTGATCTTTTCAAGTTCCTCGGTTAGCGGCGAATAGAGCGAGTGCGTCGTCGGTGGGAAACTTTGGAGAGTTCTATTTTGTTTTTTGGTATGGTTTAAGGAAGTGGTGCACATGATCCTTGCTAGTGGTTGTATTGTCTAAGTTTTAAACGTATATCTTTTTGATGGATTATAGAAACTCGATGTTGCAACCAATTTATTGGTTTATCTGATATGTATATGTATGGTTTGAGGTATATATAAGTTGATATTAGTTTGTTGGTTGTGTTTGAGGTTGTGTCATTCATAAGGAAGGACAGCCATGTCATCCCCATTCTTTGTAGTTTTGGGATGTAACATTTTTTGGTATTAGAGCCTAAATTTTGATCTTTTTGAATGTAGTCGGGGATGTTGTGAGGTTGTGTGACAGATTTTATTTTTGTGTTAGCCTTCTAGATTCTAAGGTATAGTTTCATTCTTGGATTCAAGTGATCATGAGTACCAACTCGAGACACTTGCCTCGCTTCGTAGGAGCCACAAAGGCAAACGAGTCGCTACCCCGAGGCTAGAGACATGCCTCAAACTTCTCAAGGTGCGTCTTTGATAAGGAGACTTGAGGACCGCTTTGATAGGAGTCTTGACTTGCACGAAGTTAGAGAAGAGGATCAAGAGCCACCCCGTTCAACTGAATTTGAACAAGCAATGATCCATTGGTATTGCCAAGCAAAAGAATTAACTGGAGATGGAGCGACTGATTCAGGCACTTTTGTCCATTTTAGAAAGGTGAAACCACCCACTTTTGATGGGAAAGCTGATCCTCTGGCAGTTGAGCGTTGGATTAAAAGATTGATGGGATCTTTGAAGCTAAAGAGGTTCCTAGGGATCGAGAAAGTTAAATTTTCCACCAAATACTGGAAGGTGAAGCAAAGTTTTGGTGGGATGGAATGAAGCCAAGTCTTGGAGGTAGGGATGTTATTATACTCTAAGAGGAACAAAACCATAAGGACTTAGTGTCCAAAGCAGATAATATGTGTACAGTGGAGACCTAGGATGTTACATCGGAGGTCTTCGTTAGTGATGCAGTGGAAATGGACTACACGGTGTTCCCATTTAAATCGTCATAGAAGTAGACTGGAAGGTTTCTATAGGTTTATTCATAGATGAAAAACGTAATATGCACTTCGTGGAATTTGTCCAAAACCTCCAGCACTAAGGTCATTTCTAGAGTGGTCCCACGGGGTCGTTGTTCAGATTTATGTCAATTTCAACGCAACTTAGTCAGCCCAACATCCCTTCCAGTTGCTACAAATTGGTCTAACTCATCTTTATTGTAATTTATATGTTTTTTTTTTCGGTCGAGAATAATTTATATGTTTGTAATAGATGTCTGGAAGTATATCATCCAGAAATTCGATGGCGTGGTGCAACCGTGGCATTTAACGAGCAAATTGTAAAGTTCTTCACATTCTTTTCACTACTTTGTGGGTTCTTATCAAGAAGCTAGCATGATACTTTACGTTGGGAGTCAGCCCGGTGGAATGTGATCATAGTTCTTCGTAGTCAAACCGTTTGGTCGGCTTTTAAGTCAAGAAGCCACGTCCATTGTGTCATGTCCCGACCCTCGAGCGCGTGCTCATCCCTTGGTGGTCGATAAATAAGCGACGTCCCAGATGAGTCGCCCGACCCATCCAATTTTAATACGCATGCAGAAGCGAAACAAATCCCTTAACAACCAAAAGCTTGGGGGTAAGAAAGCAGGAAACCATTCACATAAAAAAAAACAAGCCTTTTATAAACATAAAAAAGGTTTATATACAATACTAGGCTATTTACAAAAGACCGGCTCAACAAATATAGAACTGTCCTATGACCAACTAATCGGAACACGTTCGCTAATCCTTTGATCTCCACCTCCCCAGACTCCGGGGCTTCGGGTCCTTCACGACCGTCATCTAAGGACCTAAAAATGGTTATACAATAATCGCAAAACAATATCTTAGCAATTTCACCCCTTACATCCTGACTAGGAATGAAATATGTCCCAAGGGCTACTTAAGCACAAGCACAAGTCAGAGGACTTATCTTTGCCTTAGATCCTTCCTGCAAGTCAATACAATTCATATAATCATCCAACCATTTCAATTCGATCAAATCAAATTGACTCATCGATCAATCAGTCGACTCATTCAACTCCATACCATCGATGCCATCTATACACTCTATCGATTCTCATGCTGCTCACTTAAGCTGAAATAGATATATTCATATATCATTGCTCCCTAAAGCTGATGTCTAAATTTGCTCACCGAAGCTGCTATATCAATTATTGCTCATCGAAGCTGCTAGATATTTATATTGGTGTTAATACTCCCCGAAGCTGCTATAGATCTATATTGCTCACCTAAGCTGAACCACGATAAATTACTCCTGGCCAAGGATCTTGTGCTTTGCACATCAACTCCTTAATTAAATACTCCACTTGGCCTAATTTCACCGTATTAAAATGTACCTGGTAAAAATAATCGTGTGTGGGTACACAGTCGGCTTGAGCCAAAAATATAATATCTTTATTTTAGAAAATCCCACTATTAATACGATGTCCGAATAAAATTTGACATTGTAAACTGATGCCCCATAATTTATAATTAATTAATGAAATTATTAAATTTAGGAATAAATTCCCAAAATTTCAACTTTAATTCAAATTGCACAATATAACACTCAATTAAATAATCCAACCACATCATTGCAATCAGCATAAAATTCTGGTAACCGGCTATCCAGTCTAATTTTCGGAAAATAATTAATTAATTAATTAATTAATTACGGAAATTAATTAATAAATGCCAAAAATACATACCTAGGCCGAAAATGCTAAATTAAATACTGAAATGAGCCCAGGAAAATTTCCGAACCAATTTAGATAATTAATACAACTTGTCAAGTCTCTAATTAATCTAAGCTCACAACTTAACATGCAAAATTGGATAATTAAATTACTAATCTAATTTAACTAACCACATAAACCTTAATTAAGTTAAACTAATTGCGCCTAAGCATCATTAACTCCATAAGTAGAGTTTAATCGGTAAACTCACTAGATTAACGAGCCGAAGTCCACGGCGACGGCGGTTGATAAGCTCTGAAACGGCTACGCCAAACAAGGACCAAAACGGGCCGAAAATGGCCATAAAGCTAGCTGGATTTTGGGGTTGCCGGGCTCGGTTTTGCTGGTGGGGTGCCCTCGGTGGAGTGCTGCTAGGTTGAAAATCGCGGGAGAGGCTTGGCTTCGGTTAATTAAAGCCAAAATGCAGCCCCCAAATTAGCATCCTAATTTCTTCAATTTCTGGCTTCCGTTTCTTCATCAAATTTCCCAATTTAATGTCCAATTTCAACAAGGAAGAAGCCCGCATAATTTATGCAAGTGCCCAACACCAAATAGCTCGGCTTGGAAGTCAAAAATCCCTTAAATTCAGCCCGTCCGAATTTCCATTCGTTTTTCAAATCGTCAAAATCGATTTTCCGTAAAAATCCTAGAATCACCGAAAAATCTTCGGAGAATGAGTAGACGCTCCTAAAATAAATTGTGATATGACAGAACTTTCAATTTCTGAAATCGGATTCAAATTTGCTGTTAATTTCAATCTGACGCGATTTTAGCGTCACCTAACCTACCGGATAGCTTTTGGGAATTTTTTGTGCAATTGACCTATGATCGATTTATATCGCGTTACAATGTACATCTTCAACACATTGGCAACTCTCGATTGTCGTGAAAATCTCGAGATTTCAAATACGGGTACAAGGTACCAAAACAACAACAAAATCGGTTTTATGCCGATCGACGGGAATTTCACCCACCCTTTGATCACTTATCTCAATCGAATTGACCTATTTCCGATCTCTGATAGATTTTTTATTGTGCTGTAATGACCCTTGCAGATTAGCACGGTCGAGCAGTCGATTCCTGGTCGAATTCTCAAATCTATTGTGTTAAAATCCATTAATGACTTCCCCGGATAGTCTAGTTATCTTAGGAGTGATCAGCTCTGACAATAGCACTATAGGCGCATTGACGAAAGGCCCAATTTATTTAATAGAAAACAGAATTGAAAATTGAGGCTGTCACACATTGGGTACGTCATCTTCAGAAGTCTTCTCTTCATTGCTATTTCGAGGACCATCTCATTCTCCATTTATATCCAAACGCCCCAGAAACACCAAAACTTGCCACCCCAAGTTCTCTCTCTCTTTGAAAGATTTTGTGGGACTACTATTAATTGTTCTAAAAGCTTAAATGGTTAGATGAAAGCGTGATTTAATATTTAATTATTCTAATACCCTTGAAAGTGACTTCTTGGATTGAGCTCTCGCTACCTAAGCGAAGAAAAGAAAATGCCATTGTGAGTGGTCAAGAGAAGACTTTGATAAAATCCAAGGTCAATCCCCCTCAAAGACTCCTGGCATGCGTTGACCTCCATCATTTCCTTGTCCAACGCTATCGTCTCGATGCAATCTCTTCCACTTGTGACTCTTCACGCTCTTATTCCCTAAACCAAGAAACAACATGACCGAGCAAGTGAATCCCATATACGAGTAAACACGGGGGCATCTGTGATAGATGCAGCGTACGCGATTCGCGATGCCTGGACAGGTGCCTCCCCCATGACATTAGCTATGAATGGAAAATATTGACACCTAAATTTTGACGGCCCATTTAGTTATTTATCACATTAAAAATTAGGATTTAGCTTTATGCATATATATATATTAATTGCATAGCATATAGATATAGGTGCGTTTTATTTTAATTTGCATTTTATCTATTGGATCGGTGAGGATGGGTTCAAATTAGTTGGACTAAGCCCACAAAGCGAGCAGGTTGGGCCAAGCCCATGTTTTTTATTGATTGAAAATTATCTCGTGGGAAAATAGGAATTTTGAAATTTTTCCGGGATATGAATCTTTTGGATAGGGCATATGTGTGAAAAAATATTGCGATTTATCTTTGCAAGATTTGGATTTCGAGAAAATATTTATCATAATCTTGAATTCTTATCAGTATGTGATCAGTTGGGGAAAAAGTATCGTGGATGTAGATTTGAAGGGGAAATCGAAAACTCATCTCCTACCCCCTATAAAAGCAACAGTGTACGAAGACCTTGGGGGGCTTTTTGGATCCGAAAAAGAAGAAACACAAAAAGTAAAAAGCAAAAAGCAGAGAGAGACAGAGACGGGTCAAAGGAGGAAAAGCAGTTCACTGTTCATCTTCTCCTTCCGTTCGCTATCTACATCTGCCTTCCGGAGCTTGCACCGCCGCCCATCCGACCGCCGTGACCTCCGATCAGCGACCCAGGTCGCAACCCAGGTGGACTCACGCTGCTTGATCCGACCTGCCGCTGCTACTCCGCTCGAAGCCAGGCAAACTCGCGCTGCTCGCTCCCCCCAACGTCTTGCTGACGCGAGCCCCCTCACCCAACCTTGGCTTCAATCTTGTGACCCGACGCCACCACCTGATCCCTGCGCCAACGTTGCCCGGAGCCTCTGCCAGATCCGATAATACCTCCTGCTCCGCTCCTCTGCTCTTGCGAGTTGCTATCCACTGCACCCGATGACCACTCCAACAATGCCGCGACAACTTGCTGCTCTGCCGTGTCGCAACCCAGAGTCTTCTACCCGAGCCGACTAACTCACTGCAGCCCTACCATGCACCACTTCCGATCCAACGGTGTTATGCCTGAGTCCGATTGACCCGAGCCAGATCTGCCCGATGCCAGTGCCCAGCGCCCGAAGCCAGCAGCCCGTGTCCGACGACCATGCTCCTGCCTCCGTCGATGCCGTGCCTCTACCCGCCAGTCTGCTCACCACCGATCCCCCTCGCTGGAGCTCCGACTGCGACGCCCTCCGATGATCGGGATTCGCCGCCGGTGACCAACCGCACGAGCAAGCCCACTTTTGGGAAAAAGAAAAAAAGAAAGAGAAAAAGGATTAGGTAGTCCTTTTATTTATTTATTTTTTTTTTTTATTTTCTTCTATAGCTTTTTTTAGTAGAATTGTTCCTTAAATATGTGACTGATATTCCAACATGAAAAGTCCCTCAAGCTAGGGATTGACAGTCCGATTTTCGCGCCCCGAAGTCCGACTTGCAATCCCTTACAAAAATTGACAATCCAATCTCAAGCCCGAGATTCGATTCGCGATTTAATTTAAAATTGGCCAACCCGATCTCATGCGCGAGATATGGTTCAACTTTGGATATCAATCTTATCTTGTTTGATTTGTTGTCGTCAGTTTGGTTGAGTCAATCTTATTTTCGTAAAAAAAATCCAAAAAATATTTTAGTTAGGATTAGATTTGCTTTAGAATATTTCATGTTTTAGGGTTAAAATTGCAATCTTATTTCGAATTTTAAATAATGAAAAATCCAAAAAAAATGTTGAATTAGGATTAGGTTTTTATCTTTTATATTTAGAATAAGAACTTTATTTTGAATTATGGAAAAGAAAACCAAAAAAAGGAAAGCACATTTATTTAGGATGTTAGTTTTATCATTATTGCATGTGAAATTTTAATTTCGAAATTAATATAAAGACACAAAAAATCATCATGCATATATCATGTTGAATTAGGGCATTCTTTGCACGTCATTGCATGTTAGGATTGCATGTTTCTCAATTATAGGTAGATAATCTTCCCTAGATAAATTGCATGTTTTTGTTAGGAAAATAAAAATGCCCACGTCATATAGAATTAGGTTCGGTTCATGAAATGCACGCATTTAATGACTGTTGTTAGATTCATTTAATTAGAAATAGCCCGTCATTAGATTAGGTCATTTAATAAATTTCGTGTGACATATAGCTCGCATATTAATTGCATGTTGCATGTCATTTTAGTTTAAATAATTTTGTACATCATTGCATTGCATTGCACGTCATTAGAATTAAGTCATTTTGGTTAATTTAGATTGCATATTTAACAATTGCATGTTCATTAAGAGATCACAAAAAATTTATTCATATAGTTTAGGACATGTTGCCATGCCATATCATTTCATATTAGATTAAAAACATTGCATTGCGTATGGATTATAGTCTCATTAAAAAGTGAAAACAAAAAAGAAATTGCGTGTTAATTAGAAACCATATCTAGGGTCGTTGATATGGATTTTAATTTAACACTACAGATACTTTCATTGCTTTGAGGTAAGTTCTGCATCATTTAATTGTTTTTTTTTGTGTTAAATTGGTGGTTTGCGCACCTACATGAACACCTCACATGTTAGGGAACTAGTTTAAAATCAATCCAAGCTGCCTGCAAAACCTTTTTTAAAATAAAAGAAATAGTACCGAAAGGGCGTTAGAGAAATCTAGCGTAATCAAGTCCCGTACCCAAATCTCTGGTTCGTAGGAGTAAAGTGAATCTCCCGTTACTTTACTTGGGTTTCTAATCGACCCACCAAAAATAGATTAGTGGCGACTCCTAGTTAAAAATCAATTGCATGTTAAGAACTTGAACCTAAGTCGCGAATTGGTATGGGCTTGGGAGAGCCCGAGTTAAGTCTAGGCTTAACAATCCATTAGCCAAACCCTAGGTGGTTCACACCCAAAAAATTTGGTCACAACAGAAAAAATATCGTTATGCAGACCTAATTCATGCACTCCAACTCCACAGCGTGATCAACTTAATTCGGTGGACCTCGTGGTGAACTATCAAATTCTGACAACTTTCAACAACATGGGCAAGGAACATAAAATCTTCTAATTGTCCAGACCGCACTTCTATGTCATAAAAACCATGGACCAAAACTTGCCATTGAAGTCTGCAAGTTTAAAATGCGTCCCAGGCAAGGGGAAAACAAGAACAGTTTGGATGACAAGGTCGATGACGCTTAACTAGTTTGCCGAAAGCTCAAAGTAAAGTCAAGTCAAGTCAGACTAACAATGGACGCTCCCTCACTTTGCATCATAGGAGGACACTAGTCCAAAGATATATGTCTGACAGGCTGATTTGCACTTTTCGATACTACCCTCCTTTCCTCTATTCTTGTTTTGCACCGCAAGAATGGATCATAAGATCTCCTACACCGAACTTCTTCCTCTCCTAGTCCTATCGGGACTTCTATTTCCCCGGAACCGTAAGTTTGCACTTTCCAAAGGGGCAATCGCTTCGTTGCTTCGAAAGTGAAAGAGAAGCACTCGCCAAGTTGAAAGGTGGCTTCATAGATCCTTCGGGCCGGCTTGCTTCGTGGGTCGGGAAAGATTGCTGCCAATGGAGAGGAGTTGTATGCAACAACCTAACTGGGCGAGTCATTGAGATTAATCTCCACAACCCATAAGTGGATGATAATCTAAGCAGCGATCTCAAGCCACGACAAGCACTGGGGGGTGAGATCAGTCCTTCTCTGCTTGATGTAAAAGAGTTGAAGTACTTAGATTTGAGCATGAACAACTTTCGAGGCACTAAACTCCCAGGTTTCATCGGTTCGCTAAAGCAGCCGAGATACCTCAATCTGCCGGGTGCATCTTTTGGCGGAACGATCCCTCCGAGTCTCAGGAATCTTTCACGACTACAGCATTTGGACCTCAGCAATTGTTTTGCCGAATCAAGCCGAAATGATCTTCTCTGGCTTCCTGGCCTTTCTTCCCTTAGATATCTTAATCTTTGAGCCATTGATCTAAGTAAAGCCACCGATCATTGGCTTCGAGCTATCAATTCGCTACCTTCTCTCATAGAGTTGCGCTTGCCCAAATGTTTCCTCTCAAAACTATAAGAATTTTATTGATATGGGCTACATTAATTAAGATTGTAATTAACCATTCTTACAGAGTTGATCTAATAAGGTAAGATATAAAGTTTCTTAACAGTCGAATATGGGCCTAGCTTGTGTGAGCCGAGTTGGGCCTGGCCCGTGATGAGAGAGCCCATCCAAAACTCTATAAATAGCACTAAGGTCCCTCCTTTAGTCCTCATTCTTCCAAAATTCTCTCTCAACTCACATAAGGCAAGCTGTGAGTGGCGGTCTCATCGAGCCAGGAACCAAGGGTCATAGAGGAAAAGATCATCAGCGTTAAAGGCTCAGATTGCTGCTATTTTACTCCAAGAACAATGAATTCAAAATCAGGTACACAAATCTTCATCTTAAACCTTAGGATGTTTGAGTTTCTAGCTATGTCAATCCTGGGAAGCCGTTTAGACGGCCTACATTTGGTATCAGAGCAGGCATAAACTTGAAGAATTTATCCACTGAAGTTTGATTTTGACTGTATATTCGAATTCATTTTGTTGAGCTGAGTGTTTTCGTGGGTAGCATGTCATCAACGGTGGCCAAATTTGATGTTTATACCCATTTCGGACTTGACTTAAACTCGGAAAGTTTTGCTTTTTTTCATGAATTTTGGTCCGATGAAAGTGAATTTTTATTGCATAAATGGCTTCTACTCATTCATACGAGCAATTTGATGGGTAGAACATCACGAGACAATACCGGAAATGGCCTCACGCACCGCCACGCGCCCAAACGATGCTGGGAGCCGGCAACACGCGCTGCCGTGCGGCCTCACACGCCCGCATGCTAGTGCATCCGCGCCGACACTTGGACTGCCATGCGGCTGACGCGCGCTCGAACGCACATGCGGGTTGACACGTGGCATGTGACGTCATCAATGATGCCACCGTTGACCCGACCCAAGTTGACCGGGTTGACCCGACCTAGTTTGACCAGGTTGACCCGACCTAGGCCAACCCAAACCGGTTGATCGTTGAGGGCGCATGACAACCATTCATTTCCGCAAATAGTTTTAAAGGAACGTAAATAGATTTTTCTATTTCTATTTCTAGAAGAGTTTCTAAGCAAAAATAACCGCTTGATAACGACACAAAATTTCTACTCTAAAAATAGAAATTTGTTTGATAACGACACAAAATTTCTTCCTTCTACGGGCCAAGCGTACGATCGACGACCTTTAATATAAAAAATAAAAATAAAAATGATTTAGTAACAAAAAAAAATAATGAATAAAATAAAATAAAATAAAATAAATCATAAAAAATAAAATAAAAATATCATTTTATTTTAAAATTAAAATATAAAAATAAATTTATTTTATTTATTCTATTTTATTTTATTTTACGAATAAATTTATTTTAAAATGAATAAAAATAAAAAATAAAAATAATTTTATTTGGCAAAACACTCAAGGCAAATAAAAATAATTTATTTTTATTTATCATAAATAAATTATTTTTATTTATCATAAATAAATTATTTTAAATAAATATAATAAATTTATTTTATTTATTCTATTTTATTTTATTTTAGGAATAAATTTATTTTAAAATGAATAAAAATAAAATAAAAATTTATTTGGCAAAACACTCGAGGAAAATAAAAATTTATTATTTTTATCATAAATAAATTATTTTAAATAAATTAAATAAATTTATTTTATTTATTCTATTTTATTTTATTTTACAAATAAATTTATTTTAAAATGAATAAAATAAAAAATAAAAATAATTTTATTTGGCAAAACACTCAAGGCAAATAAAAAATAATTTTACTTTTAATAAAAATATTTATTTATTTATCATAAATAAATTTAATAAATTTATTTTTAGTAAACTAAAAATAAAATGATAAATTAAAATAATTTATTTATTTTAATAAATATATTTTTATTTTTAAATGAATATATTTGTTTTTATTTTGGGCAGAGAAGTGGCGTACGAGGAGAAAAGAGTGAAATTAGGGTTGGGAGAAATCAAAAATTGATTTCTCCTCCATTTCTATTTCTGGAATAGAAATCTATTCCAGAAATAGAAAATTTGATAAGCGTTATCAAACAGTTTTCGTTCCGAAATTGGTCTGGAACAGAAATAATTTTTATCATGCACCCCCTGATTGGTCGGGCCGTTGCTCATTGACCAGTCAGGCCGTTGACTGATTTGACCGGTCAGACCGACTTCAAGCCGGTTTCAGGACGCCAGCGCATGCGTCTCACGCGCCGCACACTCTAGCGGCACGTGAGGGCGCGTGTGACGTCCGTTTGGCGCGTGGTTGGTATAGGCATGCTCGTATGTGAATTTCCTATCTTGTGGTGAACTTATTTAAATTTTTTGGTGCCTTTAAGCATGTGAAAATGCATATGAAACCCTAAGGTACGTGATTTTGGGATATTTTTGGCGTATTTTCATGAATTTCTTTATGGTTTTGGGAATACAATTGCATGTTAATGATTATATCATCATTTGAGGAATATGTGTAGTGTTGATTTATTAATAGTATGTATTAATGGATGGAGCAATGCAATTAGCATAACTTGTGATTTTAGTGACAAATAGCCTATGTCATCAAGTCTAAAATCACATATGAAAGGTAAATGTGAGTCATAAATTTATATCCCTGATATGAGGGAATTTCGATGATTCAGTGGCGTTATGACCGCCAAAGTGGCACGCTTGATTGGATTTGAGAAATATCGGTCTCATATCGTAATGGGATGTCTCCTATTCTGATTCATGTTTATACTCCCAAATGAGGTAATTGTTCGTTAGTTTATGTAGGGATACATGTACATCATATGATTGAAAAGTGACTAAACTCTAGTGGCTCATACACCCAAAGGTGGTGAATTCGCAAAAGGTTAGAATACATTTTCATGGAGCGCTGTCATGTGAAAAGTATACAATTGCATGTCATGTATTCTGCCCAAATGTGTTTATATGATGATGTATGTAGCTCTTGAGATGTGCGCTTAGCACTCACATGATGCTAATTATATGTATTGCTTGTAAAATCAGTCACATTCTCTGTAAATAGCAATTCCATTGCGATTGAGATTCTTACTGGATCAAATTTCAAGAAATGGAAAGAGGATTTCTATTTGGGATGGAGTTGGCAGATGTTCACATTGCTCTTGCTGAGGATAGGTCGGTAGACCTTACTGATGCCAGCATTTAAGTCTAGAAAGTACATTTTGCTGCATGGGAAAAGAGTAATAGAATTTGCTTGCTTATTATGAAAATGTCAATTCATGAACATTTGATGAGTGGCTTGCCAACTGACTGTACTGTTAAGGAAATGATGGAAGCTCTGGAGGCTAAGTATCGTGTCTCTTCCAATGCTGAGATAGGTACACTTATGCAATCACTCTTTAATATGAGGTATGATGGTTTGACTGAAGTTGAGAAACAGTTAGGAAAGGTAATAAAAGTGGTTAGATCTAATCGAGGTAGAGAATATTATGGTAGACATGGCAATGTTGGGCAAATTAAAGGGCCATTTGCTAAATACTTAGAGGATTCTAGGATAGTGGCTCAGTTCACAATGCTTGGAAGTCCTTAATAGAATGGTGTAACTGAAAGGCGCAATCGTACTCTCATGGATATGGTAAGGAATATGATGAGTAGGACTAATTTGCCTGACTTTTTATGGGGTGAGGCTTTAAAAACAGTCATTTATATATTGAATCGTGTTCCTACCAAAGCTGTTACATTGACTCCTTTTGAGTTATGGACCGGACGTAAACCAAGTTTGAATCATTTCAAGGTCTGGGGATGTCTTGCAGAAGTAAGATTGAATAATCCAACATTAGGTAAGTTGGAGGCTAAAACCACTCAATGCTACTTTGTATCTTACTCAGAATATTCGAAGGGATATCGGTTTTATAATCCAAGTGGAGGAACAAGGATTGTAGAATCACAAACGGCCAAGTTTCTGGAATTCGATGTAGCCGAAAAGCATGATTGCTCACAAATTAGTGAACATGACACCATGATGAGACCTGTTATGTCTTTCTCCTTACCTATGCAGACAATTATGGAGCCTACTGTGCCACAAACTGAACCTGTTAATGCTAAGAATCCTATTGATGAAATGGCCACAGATGAAATTCTTCAAGTTCCTCAGACTCAAAATGAAGTTACAGTGGCTCCACTTAGGAGGTCTACTAGGGAAAGGTGTTCGGCTCTACCACCAGACTATATAGTCTATTTAAGAGAACATAATTACGATATAGGCTGCATTATAGATCCACTGACTTATATAGACGCCGTTTCCTGTTCTCAATCAAGTTTGTGGTTGGATGCAATGACAGATGAGATGCAGTCTATGAAATATAATGGTGTTTGGGAGCTTGTTGAATTACCAGAAGGTTGTAAGCCCATAGGTTGCAAGTGGGTTTATAAGACTAAAAAAGATTCAAAAGGAAAGATTGAGAAATTTAAAGCCAGACTTGTGGCCAAGGGCTTCACTCAAAGAAAAGGGATAGACTGTCAAGCAACTTTTTCTCCAATTTCTTCTAAAGACTCCTTTAGAGTGATCATGGTGTTAGTAGCTCATTTTGACATGGAATTACATCAAATGAACGTTAAAACTGCTTTTCTAAATGGAGACCTTGATAAGGAGATTTATATGGTGCAACCTGAAGGTTTTACAGCAATGATCCAAGTAAGTTTGTATGTAAACTGAAGAAGGCTATTTATGGTCTCAAACAAGCTTCTAGACAATGGTACTTGAAGTTTCACAATGTTGTTACTTCTTTTGGTTTTGTTGAGAACAAAGTAGATCAGTGTATATGCTACAAGGTCAGTGGGAGGAAATTTATTTTTCTTATACTTTATGTGGATGATATTTTGCTTGCAAGTAGTGATGTTGGATTGCTGTATGAAACAAAACAAATGTTGTCAAAAAATTTTGACATGAAAGACCTAGGTGAGGCATCATTCGTTCTTGGTATTGAAATCTATAGGGATCGTTGTCATCGTATATTAAGTTTATCTCAAAAGGCATATCCTGATCGTATTTTGGAGAGATTCAACATGCAGGATTGCAAACCAAGAACTATTCATGTCGTTAAGGGTGACAAGTTGAGTCTCTCACAATGTCCTCAATCAGATTTTGAGAAAAACCAAATGAAGAATGTGCCTTAAGCTAATACACTTGGAAGTATCATGTATGCTCAAGTTTGCACTAGACCAGACATTGCCTTTGTAGCAAGGCTTTACGTAGATATTAGTCGAATCCGAGACATTATCATTGGGTTACTGCTAAAAAGGTCTTGAGATACTTGAAAAGAACAAGAGATTATATGCTGATTTATAGATATGTCCATGATTTGCGATTGATGGCATATTCAAATGCAGATTTTATTGGTCGTGAGGATGATAGGAAGTCGACAACAGAATATATATTCATGTTGGTAGGAGGCGCAATATCATGGAAAAGTGAGAAACAAAAATCTATATCTTCCTATACCATGCAAGCGGAGTTTATAGCATGTTTTTCAACTGCTACTCAAGCAATTTGGCTTCGGAACCTCATTAAGAAATTGATCATATTTGATTTTGTGGATAGATCCATACATTTATATTGTGATAACAACTTAGCTGTATTATTTGTCAATAACAACAAAAGTCTCAAAGGGTCTAAGCATATGGAGGTCAACTTTTTTACCATAAAGGAAATGGTACAGAATTGTGACATTATAGTAGAGCATGTTCCCACAGACGATATGTTGGCAGATCCGCTTACTAAAGGCCTACGCCCTTGTGTATTTGAGCGACATATCATGAACATGGGCTTGGGAGAATCGATGGATACTATAGTTTAATGGGAGCTATTTCAGGTTTGCTCTAATGAAGTTTACTTCTGTATTTTTGTTGCTTTTTGTAACGTTTCGATATATGTTAACTCCTTCTATATAAGTTGTTATTGAGTTGTGTACATCTATCTAAGGAAAATCTCAAGGTACTGTGTAAATCTTGAGTAAAGGCTAGGGACCTCCAGCTATTAGCCTTATACATATGTCTCAGTTACACATAAAGAAAGGTTAACCATAAAGATAAGATATATGTGGGTTCATTAGAATCATAAAGATATTCTTTAGTGCCACATCCAATTTTCTATGACACCTAAAGGTAAAAGAATAATGACCGACAAATGGAATAACATATAAGGTAAAACTCTTTATGAGGTGTTATCAATAAGCCACACAACTATATTAAATCCATATTAGTAAAACCGATAGCACTTGTGACCATGGAAGGCTCTGTGTATGTATATGCAGTTACCGCCATGATCTGGTGTTGGAGACTTTATGGGATCGGATTGACTGTTGAGAATTATCTCTAAATCAACATAAAGGTGCGCACATACGGTACATTCTCAATTAATATAGCGCAAGTGGGAGAATATAAGAATTTTCTTGATGTAAGCTACATTAATTGAGATTGTAATTAACCGTTCTTACGGAATTGATCTAATAAGATAAGATATAAAGTTTCTTAACAGTCGAATATGGGTATGGCTTGTGTGGGCCGAGTTGGGCCCAGCCCGTGATGAGATGGCCCGTCCAAAACTCTATAAATAGTGCTAAGGTCCCTCCTCTAGCCCTCATTCTTCCAAAATTCTCTCTCAACTCATATAAAGCAAGCAGTGCGTGCCGGTCTCATCGAGCCAGGAACCAAGAGTCATAGAGGAGAAGATCTTCAGCGTTAAAGGCTCGGAGTGCTGCTATTTTACTCCAAAAACAATGAATTTAAAATCAGGTACACAAATCTTCATCTTCAACCTTAGGATGTTCAAGTTTCTAGCTATGTTGATCTTGGGAAGCCGTTGAGATGGCCTACAAAAACTTCCTCTTTCTCTTCCATTCATCAATGTCACATCGCTTGAGGTCCTTGATCTCTCGAACAATGACTTCGACTGTACGTTGCCCTGGTGGCTTTTCAATCTCACTCGCCTTGTTCATCTTGATCTTAACTCGAATAGTCTCAAGGGTGAGCTTCCAGATGAATTTGCTAATTTAGCATCCCTCCAAGAACTCAACATGTCCCAGAATTCGTACCTCAAAGGTTGGCTCCCGAAATCCTTGGGGAGCTTATGTGATTTAAGTGTCCTAAAGCTTTATGTCAATAGAATCACCGGTGATATAACTGATTTTATCAACGGGTTTGCTCAATGCAATGATAGCCAATTGGAGAATCTGCACTTGGGGAACAATCAGTTGTCTGGTAATCTACTAGATTCTCTTGGAAACCTGAAGAAGTTAAGGTATCTCCAATTTTCGTTTAATTCATTTCAAGGTTCTATTCCACAGACGATTGGAAACTCATCGTTTTTGAAAGAGTTTTACATTGTCAACAACGGGATGAGTGGGATTCCTGAAAGTTTTGGGCAACTGTCGACGTTGGTTGCGGTGGATCTCTCTGAGAACTTGTGGGAAGGAATCGTGACAGAGCGCCACCTGGCCAACCTCTTGAGTCTCACGGATCTTAACTTGAATAAAATGTCTCCAAATATTTCCTTGGCATTTAACATAGTCCTCGGTTGGATTCCTCCCTTCAAGCTCAGGTACCTGAACATCAGGTCTTGCCAATTGGGTCCCGAGTTTCCTACTTGGCTCAGGAATCAAAACCACCTCAAGACCGTGGTGTTGAAAAACGCCAGAATTTCGAGAACCATACCTTAATGGTTCTTGCAGCCGAATCTACAATTAGATGAACTAGGTGTCGCGTATAATCAACTCACTAGCAAGCCACCCACCTCGCTGACATTTGTAGACGATCAGTCCAATGTCGCCTTGAGTTCGAACTCTTATGAAGGTCCTCTTCCTATGTGGTCTTCCAATGTGACGACACTGTATCTCAGAGATAATCACTTCTCCGGTCCCATTCCTCCTGACATCGGCGAACTCATGCCTTACCTGACAGATTTAGACATATCTCGGAATGCCCTAAATGGTATAATTCCCTTGTCCATCGGGAAAATGACCAATTTGACAACCTTAGTCATCTCCAACAACTACCTATCCAGAGAAATACTGCGGTTCTGGAGCAACTTGCCCTTCCTGTATATTCTTGACATGTCAAACAATAGCCTTTCGGGTCAATACCAAGTGAGGTCGGCTTTCTTTCCTCTCTCGAGTTCTTGATTCTCAATAACAACAATCTCTCTGGCAAACTTCCATCCTCCTTGCGAAACTGCAGCTCTTTGAACAGTCTCAACCTAGGTGAGAACAAGTTCTCGGGAAATATTCCCGCATGGATTGCAGAGAGCATTCCTTCATTGCTGATTTTGCGTCTGCGGCCAATTCATTTACCGGGAAAATTCCTCCTCAGATATGCCGTCTTTCGAATCTCCACATAGTAGACCTCTCTCACAACAGCTTGTCAGGATCAATTCCGCTGTGCATTGGAAACTTAACAGGCTTGAAAGTGGAGCTCACGGATGCCGACACAGAGAGGTACGAGGGACGCTTGACCGTGGTGGCCAAAGGACAATTTGTTGTATATGATGAAAAGATTCTTTACCTCGTCAACAGTTTGGATCTCTCGGACAACCGCTTGTCTGGGGAGATTCCTGAAGTGCTAACAGCCCTCGTGAGGTTGTGGACCTTGAATTTGTCCACGAACCATCTGTCACACCCCAAAATCCTATAGGGATGGAGGTAACACGGCCGTCCTTCCACCCAAAGGATGCAACCTCAAAACATACCCAAAGTCTTCCTCCAAAGGTCCCCATCGATAGCACTCTTTGACCTACTAGCTACTAACCAAAGGACTTGAAAAGGTTTGGAAATAGAGGGGTGAGCAATCACAAGCTCAGTGAGTAGTACATACCATAAAAGCATATCAAACTTCCACATTACATATTTAATACTCAAAACATGACTCATTATTGCCAAACAAAAATATGATAACTTGCATGAACAAAATGCATTATAAGTTACCTCAACCTAGCTATATCAAATAGCAAAATTTCTCATTCATCCATAATAACAAAATCAATAATTGGACTCATCCTATCTCATATCAATGGTTCATTCCCCGGTCAATATCCAAACTCAAGGCCTTAGAGGTGACTCTCACGAAATTGCGTTATCGTGTAGCACTTAGCCCTTGACCACATATAGCAATAGTACAAGGCCCTAGAGGTGGCTCCCACAAAATTACGTTATCATGTAGCACTTAGTCCTTTACTATGCATGTCGGTAGTGCAAGGCCCTAGAGGTGGCTCCCATGTGACTCAAGTCACCATGTAACACTTAGCCCTTGTAGCCCTTGACTACAAGGCCCTAGAGATGACTCACACGAAATTTCGTTGTCGTGTAGCATTTAGTTTTTTACTCGTTCACAACACATTTGATTTCCTCAACACAACACATATCATATTTCAATAATCATCACATAACCATATAAATCAATTGTACCAAAACAACATGCATAACCCTTCAAGAGAGGTTTGTCGAGTCATCCCACAATAACTCAAAATTACCGAGCACCATATCCATCATTATACAACAAATAGGTCATCACTTCCCTACACGAGTATATGTCGATTAATCTTACCTTAGTACATGAGTTTCACAAAACCAAAGAAGACATTAGTACTACTCACCTGGGAATGCCCCAAAATCAAATAACACACGTTATTTGATCCTTCAATCTCGCGGTCCTATCAAATAAGCGAGAAACAACATTAAATTTGGATAACACACTACGTCAACCATGAAACAGCTATAATATGTCTAGACGTTAACAAAATGATTTCTATGCGCTAATAAATCACGTAACCAAAGTGATTATTTAAGTCATTTGCAACATGGAGTTTAAGCGCAAAACTTGATCGCGCCTTAACTTTCTCCTCTGAACCCCGATTTGAACATACTTATAATTAATAGAAAGCCCTTCAAACATACTACAAGAATCCCAACTTGGCCGTCCTAAAATCAAGCCAAAAAATGACAAAATACGGGCCCAAAGCTGCTGGACGTGTAGTGGTCACTGCGCACGGGAAACTTCGAAATTTTGTTTCAGACAAACCATAAGCTCAAATCACGATCCGTAAAATCACACAGCTCTATAACACCCTAAACTATCATTCTTACAAAAATACATGGCTCAACGACTCCAAAATTGGACTTTGCCGCTTGATTTTCCCAAATTCCGAATTTCAAACCCTAACTCCGAAACTACTCCAATTGGAAGAACAAAAGGTGCGATCACTTACCGGGCATTGTAAATAAGCTTTGTGAGTTGCCTACGACGTGAACACACAAAGCCCCCTCTCTTCTTTCTTCTTTTTCTTCTTTCTTTCTTCTTCTTTCCTCTTTTCTTCTGCCGCCCAAACGTGGGCTTTCCTTTTCTTTTTATCTCTTCTCCTTTTTGTTTTCTTTTTATTTCTTTATTTAAAGTGGGTCCCACCACCTTTTCTTTAACCTAATAAAAAAATCTCAAATATTACACCATCTCACTGGAAGAATACCGATCGACATTGGGAACTTGGAATGGTTAGAGACTCTCGACTTATCGAGCAACAATCTCTCGGGACCACTTCCTCCGAGCATCACCGCTTTAACAAAGCTGAATCGCTTGAAACTGTCATACAACAACTTGTGGGGGAAAATCCCGAGGACCAACCAGTTCCAAACCCTCAACGACCCATCAATTTACGAGGGCAACGTCGGCCTCTGTGGGATTCCATTGCGAGAGTTATGCCCGGGAGACGAGAAACAGCCACAATCACCTGACGATGGCGGCGGAAACACCAAGAGCGAAGACGGAGGCGATGATCTCGAACGTTTCTGGCTCTTCTGGAGCATTGGGCTCGGTTTCTCTGTCGAGTTCTGGGGCGTCTACGGCACTTTGATCTTAAAGAAGTCCTGGAGAGATGCTTACTATGGTTACGTCGACAGGATGAAGAACAAGCTAATTGTTGCTGCACTCATCGCACGTCTGACGGACTAGAATGCAAGCATGTATTCAGGGATTTGATTCAGGGCTTACTGTCATTAGACATTTTATGAATGTAGCAACTAAGCATAGGGAACATACTCCACAAGTTTCTGGCATTGCCAATAATACAAGCCTTGGGCAGTAAGAGAAGACTGAATTCCATGGAAATTAATCCATAAGCTCATCTTGAGACTCGGGTCTGAATCTTGTAGGATTTCACACAACTATGGCTCTATTTGCTTTTATAGAAAATAAATTATTTGAAAAATATTTTCCTAAAAATTATCGTTTGTATTGCTTGAAATAATTAGTCAATAGAAAATATTTTGAATGTTCATTCATTTTTTAATGATATAAATGATTATTTTAAATATACATTCTAAATTATTTATTTTTCGCGAAACAGAGGGAGTAGAATTTGGTTGGCGAAACAAATATTTATTTACTTGCTTCGAAATTGGACGGGCTTGAATCCGTTTGAACGGGATTCCATCGCAAGCCTAGATCCGAATTGAATTGAGAGCACCTGAACGGTCACCCGACCCGTTCGTTGGTCGAAGATACTCTTCGTTAACTTACTTCATCGTCTCCATTTTATCCGCTCCGGCCGAAAATCAAGTGTAGCAAAGCTCTGTCGCGCTCGCCCACCTTCGACGATGTCCCTGTGCCTCCTCTCCTCCCGCTCCCTCCGCCCAACCACCTCCTACCGCCTCTCTCCCGCCACCTCAATCCTCCTCGCCATCGCCGCCGCCGCCCTCTCCGGCGACCCTCCGTTTGAGCCCAGCCTTGACCTCGCTGGCCTGCGCGCTCCAATGCTCTCACTTCCAATTGTACGCACACGCGCCGACTCTTTCCTTAGGATTCGTTTGTTTCACGGAAAATTGGTCATTTCCGAAAAATATTTTCTCAGAAGTTATTTTCCAGGAAAATGACAATATTTTCTGGTGCTTAACTAAAATTTGAAAATATTTTGGAAAATATTTTCTGGTGTTCGATAAGGAAAATATTTTTTAAGATTTCACAACTTAGGCATGTATCACTTACCGACATATAAATCCATCAAATATGAACTTGCCTTTAAATCCAAAACTTGCTTCATATTTTTGTTTCCTCATTGTCACCAAACGCTCATCTATTCTAAAGAATGTTCATATGGATTATAAAAAGAAACAAAAGAGAAAAGAAGCAAAGCCTGTACAGCCTTAATGAGAATCTTCCAGTTGAGTGGCTTGTTCTCTCCCTATGTCTTTTGTGTTCTAATAAACAAATGAAAATAAAAGCAAAGCATGTAGAGCCATTTACTTGAGTAATGTACAACTGTAGAGTAGAGTATATAAAAAAAAAAAAAAGAATAAAAGTGTAGAGTATGAGCTTGAGATTGACGAGCTCGAGGTTCGCTTGACAACGGCCGACGATTAGCCAAGAAAGAAGAAGATGGAAAACAAATAAAGGAAAAAAATAAAAATAAAAAAAATAAAAAATAAAAGAAATAGAAATAGAAAAGAAAAAGGAAATTAAAAATAATTTGAATTAAAAGAGAAAAAGAAAATTAAAAAATAATTCGAATAAAAAAAGAAAAGAAGAAGAAAGGAGATGAGGAAGTGAGGATTTGTAGAGTCTGAGATAAGTAAGATCAAGTAAGGAAAATGTTTTCCACTTTTGAAAAATGGAAAATATTTTCCCCTAATCTAGAAGGCTTTTTTCCTTTCAGGGAAAGCATTTGTGAAACGAACGCTGGAAATTCCGAAAAACATTTTCTCGAAAATTATTTTCCACGAAACGATGGAACCTTAGTTCCTCTTCTTTTTTCTAGTTCCTTGTCAAACGTCACGACTCGCTTCATTTCATCACGTTCATGTCGATGAATCCGTGTATTTTGCTGGATTGTCGAATTGATACTGCTCAGATTTTTTGCGAGTGCGAGTTTGCAAAATCCGGTGCGTTCTTGTCAGTTGCGAGTGCGTTTCGCGTGTCACATTGTCGGTTCGCTTGAATGTGCAGGTGCTCGGGGTGTACTCACGAGCTGAACCTCCACCGTCCGAGCATCATCGACGATGCCTCTGATTTCTTCAAGAGCTTAGGCGTCTCGGATTTCACTTTCGGTAGTTGCAAGCTTGTAAGTGTGCCTTCTTTTTCTCTCTCGATCTGAGTTGATGTGTCGGTGTGGTTTTCAGCTTGTGCAGCCTTAGTTTTGATTCATTATGCGCGCATGTGCGTGTGATGCAGTGGGGGTGGAGATGCCGTGCGAAGTTGGAATTCAGTCCTTATTGACATCCCACAAGCTCGTTTGCAGCTGATGAAATTGATAACAGTACAGCTGATGCAACTAGACAATGCTAATATGCTTTTCTTCGCATTCATTTTATGCATGGCATTAATGGGTGTACTTCTCTGATGGCTATTTTGGAAGTTAATTCTGCTAACCAAGCAATCGAGCTGCTCATTCACAAAGGAGTTCCAGCGTCCCACATCATATTTCTGAATCTCATCTCTGTGAGTGGTTTTTTCCATATTGGTCATAATTGCAGTATTTCGCAAATCAAGTTTGGCTTATCCTACTGCTGCATAAATGCAGGCTCCTGAAGGGATCCATTGTGTCTCCAAAAGATTCCCCTCCTTGAAAATTGTGACTTCAGAGATTGATGTTGCGTTGAATGAGGAGTTTCGTGTTATTCCGGGTATGGGTGAGTTCGGTGATCGTTACTTTGGTACTGACGATTGATCCTTGAAGAGCAGACATTCGTTTGACCCGCTATTAATTGGGGTAGACGCCCTTAATTATGGTATATTACATACAGAGACAGATTGTAGGAAGAGGGGGGAGAGGTTGTTCCTCATGTAGTCTCTAATACAATTAAACTGTCCTGAAACTGAGTATGTAAATAAATGCAGTTAGCGATTTGCATCTGTTATTTTAATAAAGGAAACTCTGATGATGCTGAATAGTGGGTTAGGGTTAGATAAGCTAATACAGTTTCTGTAAGAATCTCCTCGAAGGGATCTTTGTCCTCTGGCTTTTACTGGGGTCAGCTTTGACGATAACCATTAGTGGGAGTTTGTAAAGGTAAGCCCCTGTAAAATTGAAGAGCCGGAGTTGGCAAAAGCACAGTTCTAGCTTCATTACCCATGAACCATTATGGATAAATTTTTGGGGTTAGATATAGTAGCGGACTAAGCTCTAAAGGATCTATTGAGTAGGTGAAATGGAACGACAATTTTCGATTTGGGAAGCGAGGTCATGAGTTTGACTTCAATTTTAAATGACCTCTCCAGGTGATGAAGAGAGACGATTTGAGAATGAATTTATCATTTAGACTGAGGCAGCATAGACTTAAAAAGCACCGATACTCTCTGAAAACCTTCGTGTCATGTCTGACACGTTCCGACACACAAATCTGACACGCATGGGGTTAATTTTAAAAATTGTTAATACTTGATGGGTCAAAATATAAATATATGAAAAAGTAATGAAAATAACAAAAATAAAGGGAAAAAAAGAAAATTGTCACTCTCAAGCTTCTCACTTATAAATTTTGACCTTCCCGCGAGGGATGATGGAACGCCTCTCTCCTCACCGGCATCGCTCCGCTGCCATCACAGAGTTGAAGTTGTGATTTTTTTTATGTTTTTTGCTTCTTTCCACTTCTCGCTAGCGTCGCTTGCGAGTTATCTCTTTTGGCCACATTTTCCATGGCAAATTTGGTTATTTCCTTTTCTTTTGGTCGTACTTTGAGAGTTCTTGTCCTGGATTTTCATTTTTCTCGAACCTTGTTTTTTAGAGGAGCTCAAACCAATCTATATCATGAACTCCGAACTCAGTCTGAGACTATAAGAAATCTCATTAATTTCCGACAATATAAGAAAATAGGACATGTTCCTTCAAATTTACTCTTTTGTGTTTGTAATTTTGGAATTTCTCATTCAATCTCTGTCAAATTGAAATAATAAATGATATTAACAAATGTTGGATTAATATTTTTAGTATAAATTAATTATATACTCTTTTTATTATTATTTATTTATTTTTGCATATATATATAACGTGTCGAAACATGTTGGAATTCTCTATTTTTTTAGAAATAACATGTTAGCATGTCGTGTCATACCGCGTGTCACGTGTCCGTGTCAGTGTTAAATAGGCATAGACAAAGCTCTTAAGAAAACCAGAGTGAGAAAGGACGTGAGGACTTTCACGAGGTGCTGCTCGAGAAATCATCCCTTGAGGTCATGCCGTGCAGGCGTGGATGTTTGTCTGATTGTCCAGAAAGCGCAACTGCTACGGAACATCCTTTCCGATCGAGACACCACGGCTTGAGGTATTCGGAGGTCTTCGTTGGCGATGCAGCGGAAATGGACTGCCCTGTGTTCCCATATGAATCGTTAGAAGAAGAAGAAGACTGGAATGTTTCTATGGTTTTACAGGAGAAATATCTTCATAGACAAACAGCGTAACATGCACTTCGTGTAATTGTCCGAAACCTCCAGCGTTAAGGTCGTTTTTAGACTGGTCGCACGCGTTCAATTTCAGCTAGCGACTCGGTTGGTCCAACATACCCATCCAGATTTATGATGGATACATTTGGTCACAGGCAGTATGACTTTGAAGTGGTCCAAGTCGTTTGTATCGTAATTTTACACGTTTGATAATAGATGTTTGGAAGTATATCCTCCAGAAATTTGATGGCGCGGTGCAACCGGGGCGTTTAACGAGCACATTGTAAATTCCCTCGCGTTTCTTTTTCACTACCGTGGGTTCTTTGTCAGGACGCCGGCATGATACTTTACCTTTGGAGTCAACACAGCGGAATGGGATCGTAATTATTCGTAGTCAAACCCTGTGATCAACCTTTGGTCAAGAAGTCACCTCTGCTGGATACGTCCTCTTCAGAAGTCTTTTTCTTTCATTGGGGTTTCAAGGAACGTCTCGTTCCCCATTTGGATCCCTTCAAAGTTGCCACCCCAAGTTCTCTCTCTCTCTCTCTCTCTCTCTCTCTCTCTCTCTCTCGGAAACGACTTCTTGGATTGAGCTCTCGCCGCCTAAGCTGAAGAAAGGAAAAGCTAGTGTGAATGGTCTTAGAGAAGACGATAAAATCTAGAGTCAATCCCTTCAAAGTTCAAAGAGCCCCAGCGTGTGTGGACCCTCATCACTCCATGGTCCAACGCTATCGTCTAGATGCAATGCCTTTTGCTTGCGACTTTTCACACTCCTATTCCCTAAACCAACAATCAACGTGGCCGAGCAAGCGAATCCTGGATACAGATGCTGAGTTCATGATTCATGTCGCCCAGACCGCTGCCTCCCCCATGACATTAGCTGTGAAGGGAAAAATATCGTTACACAGACTCGATTCATGCACCGGTGATCAACTGAATTCGGTGGACTTTGCGGTGAACTATCAAATTCTGACAACTTTCAAGAACATGGGCGAGGACATATAATCTTCTGATCGTCCGGATGGTGCTTCAATGTCATAAAAACCATAGACCAGAACTTGTCGTCCAAGTCTTTAAGTTTAAAATGCGTCCTAGACAGGGGTAAAACAAGGACAGTTAAGATGACATGGTCGATGACGCTTGAGTGACATTTTGATGTCGTCAAGTCAAATCAAGTCAGACTAACAATGGATGCTGCCTAGCTTTGCATTATAGCAGGACGCTTGTCCACTATATATGTCTAAACAAGCTAAGCTGAATTTCTGATACAGCCCTCCTTTCGTCTATTCTTGTTTTGCCTGCAAGAATGGCTCATAAGATCTCCTGCATTGAACTTCTTCCTATACTGGTCCTATCAGGATTTCTATTTCCTGGAACTATAAAATTTGCACTTTCCACTGGGGGAACAGCTTCAGGTTGCTTCGAAAGTGAAAGAGAAGCACTCACCAAGTTGAGAGGTGGCTTCACAGATCCTTCAGGGCTGCTTGCTTCGTGGGTTGGGAAAGATTGCTGCAATTGGAGAGGAATTGTATGCAGCAACCTGACTGGGCGAGTCGTCGAGATCAATCTCCACAACCTGTATGTGGATGATAGTCTAAGCGGTGATCTTAAGCCAGGGCAAGCGCTGGGGGGTGAGATCAGTCCTTCTCTGCTCGATGTAAAAGAGTTGAAGTACTTGGATTTGAGCATGAACAATTTTGGAGGCACCAAACTCCCTGGATTCATCGGTTCGCTAAAGCAGCTGAGATACCTCAATCTGTCAGGCGCATCTTTTGGTGGAACGATCCCTCCAAGTCTTGGGAATCTTTCGCGACTGCAGTATCTGGACCTCAGCAATTGTTTTGCCGAATTGAACCAAAATGATCTTCTCTGGCTTCCTGGCCTTTCCTCCCTTAGATACCTTAATCTCGGAGCCATCGATCTTAGTAAATCCGCAGATCATTGGCTTCGAGCTATCAACTTTCTACCTTCTCTCACAGAGTTGCGCTTGCCTAACTGTTTCCTGTCAAAGCTTCCTCTTTCTCTTCCATTCATCAACGTCACATCACTTGAGGTCCTTGATCTATCGAACAATAACTTCAACTCTACTTCGTCCAGGTGGCTGTTCAATCTCACTCGCCTCGTTCATCTTGATTTAAACTCGAATAGTCTCAGGGGTGAGCTTCCAGATGAATTTGCTAATTTAGCATCCCTCCAAAAATTTGACTTGTCCCAGAATTATCTTGAAGGTGAGCTCCCGAAATCCTTGGGGAGCTTATGTGATTTGAGTGTCCTAAAGCTTTCTTTCAATAGAATCACCGGTGAGATAACTGATTTTATCAACGGGTTAGCTCCATGCAACGATAGCCAGTTGGAGAATCTGGACCTGGGAAACAATGGATTGTCTGGCAATTTGCCAGATTCTCTAGGAAACCTGAAGAAGTTAAGGTACCTCCAACTTTCGTTTAATTCATTTCAAGGTTCTATTCCACAGACGATTGGAAACTCGTCGTCTTTGAAAGAGTTTTACATTGTCAACAACGTGATGAGTGGGATTCCAGAAAGTTTTGGGCAACTGTCGATGTTGGTCGCGGTGGATCTCTCTGAGAACTTGTGGGAAGGAGTCGTGACGGAGCGCCACCTGGCCAACCTCTCGAGTCTCACGGATCTTAACTTGAATAAACTGTCTCCAAACATTTCCTTGGCATTTAACATAGCCCCCGGTTGGGTTCCTCCCTTCAAGCTCAGGTACCTTTACATCAGGTCTTGCCAATTGGGTCCCGAGTTTCCCACTTGGCTCAGGAATCAAAACCACCTCAAGACCGTGGTGTTGAACAACGCTAATATATCGGGAACCATACCTGAATGGTTCTTGCAGCTGAATCTGCAATTAGATGAACTAGACGTCGCGTATAATCAACTCACTGGCAAGCCACCCACCTTGCTGACGTTTGTAGACGATGAGTCCAATGTGGACTTGAGTTCGAACTCTTACGAAGGTCCTCTTCCTATGTGGTCTTCCAATGTGACGACACTGTATCTTAGAGATAATCACTTCTCCGGTCCCATTCCTCCTAACATCGGCGAACTCATGCCTCACCTGACAGATTTAGACATATCTCGGAATGCCCTAAATGGTACCATTCCCTTGTCCATCGGGAAAATGACCAATTTGACAACCTTAGTCATCTCCAACAACTACCTATCCGGAGAAATACCGCGTTTCTGGAGCAACTTGCCCTTCCTGTATATTCTTGACATGTCAAACAATAGCCTTTCGGGTGCAATACCCAGAGAGGTCGGCTTTCTTTCCTCTCTCCTGTTCTTCATACTCAGTAACAACAATCTCTCTGGCAAACTTCCGTCCTCCTTGCGGAACTGCAGCTCTCTGGACAGTCTTGATCTAGGCGAGAACAAGTTCTCAGGAAACATTCCCGCATGGATTGCAGAGAGCATTCCTTCATTACTGATTTTGCGCCTGCGGTCCAATTCGTTTACCGGGAAAATTCCTCCTCAGATATGCCGTCTTTCAAATCTCCACATAGTAGACCTCTCTCACAACAGCTTGTCAGGATCAATTCCACCATGCATTGGAAACTTAACAGGCTTGAAAGTGGAGCTCACGGATGCCGACACAGAGAGGTACGAGGGACGCTTGACCGTGGTGGCCAAAGGACGGTTTGTTGAATATGATCAAAGCATTCTTTAGCTCGTCAACAGTTTGGATCTCTCGGACAACCGCTTGTCTGGGGAGATTCCTGAAGCGCTAACAGCCCTCGTGAGGTTGTGGACCTTGAATTTGTCCATGAACCATTTCACTGGAAGAATACCGATCGACATTGGGAACTTGGAATGGCTAGAAACTCTCGACTTATCAAGCAACATTCTCTCGGGACCACTTCCTCCGAGCATCACCGCTTTAACAAAGCTAAATCACTTGAAACTGTCATACAACAACTTGTGGGGGAAAATCCCGACGACCAACCAGTTCCAAACCCTCAATGACCCATCGATTTACGAGGGCAACGTCGGCCTCTGTGGGATTCCATTGCCAGAGTTATGCCCGGGAGACGAGAAACAGCCACAATCTCCTGACGATGGCGGCGGAAACACCAAGAGCGAAGACGGAGGCGATGATCTCGAACGTTTGTGGCTCTTCCTGAGCATTGGGCTCGGTTTCTCTGTCGGGTTCTGGGGCGTCTACGGCACTTTGATCTTAAAGAAGTCCTGGAGAGATGCTTACTATGGTTACGTCGACAGGATGAAGAACAAGCTAATTGTTGCTGCACTCATCGCATGTCGGACGGACTAGTATGCAAGCATGTATTCAGGGATTTGATTCAGGGCTTACTATCGTTAGACATTTAATGAATGTAGCAGCTAAGCACAGGGAACATACTCCACTTGTTTCTGGAATTGCCAATAAAACGAGCCTTGGGCAGTTTGAGAAAACTGAATTCTATGGAAATTAATCCATAAGCTCATCTTGAGACTAGGGTCTGAATCCTGTAGCATTTTGCACAACTATGGCTCCATTTATTTTAACAAAAGATGAATGATTTCCCTAAAAATGATCGCTTGTATTGCTTAAAATAAATAATTAATAGAATATATTTTAAACATATTTTCGTCCATTCATTTTTTGTAGCGATATAAGTGATTATTTTAAAATAATATTTTAAATTATTTATATTTCGCAAAACTTACGGAATGGGTTTTGGTCCACTAAACAAATGTTTTATTTACCTTTGATGCTCCGGAATCGGACGGGTCCAAAGTCCGTTTGAACGGGATTCCATCCCAGACCCAGATTCGAATTGAACCGGGAGCACCCAAACGGTTACCCGACCCGGTGGTTGTTCGAAGATATTCTTCATTAACTTCATCGCCTCCATTTTTATCCACTCCGGCCAAAAATCAAGTGCAGCGAAGCTCTGTCGTGCTCGCCCTGCTCCGCCGATGTCACTGTGCCTCCTCTCCTCCCGCTCGCTCCACCCAATTACCTCCTGCCACCCGTCTCCCACTGCCTCAGCTCCTCCCTTTCCGCCGCCACTCGCTTCAGCGTCTTTCCATCTAAGTCCGACCTCGGCCTCGCCGCCCTCGCCAACCTCCGCGCTCCAGTGCCCCTCACTTACCATTGTCATGTTCGTGTTGATAAATCTGGCCATTTGCTGTTGGTGTGTCCAAAACACCCAAGCCGACCCAACCCGAACACGACCCGAACACGAAACAAGTTTGGTACATGTTTCGGATCTTAATATTGTTCGGATAACAAACATAATAAAACAAGCAGAATACATGTTTCGGGTTGGGTCAGGGTTGAAACATTGTTTGATCCTGAACACGTTACTTATGTGAAACCCAAACACGTTCCTCATACCCAACGTTACAGAAACATTCATGAAATGAAACAGAGAGTGATTAAAACTTCAGAGCCCTTCCCTCGACTCCGCCGCCGTCGAGGGCTCTTCCTCCTTCTTGTTGAATCTCCTTGGCCTCTTCTCGTCCCTTGTGTCCATCCGACGCTATGGTTTGCGGATTCGCCCAAATCCCCTACCGCCCAGCAACGGCCTTCTTTCAGCCTCCGTCGCCGACATTTGCAGAGGAGAAAAGTTCTGATCTTTCTCGAGGTGGGTCGATGGAAAAAGGGACAAACTTGGGTTGATTTTTCCTGGAGCTGGACAAGGTGGCTCTCGATATCCATCGCCACTTGCAGAGCATTGGAGTCTTCAAGACCAGCCACAATAAAGTGATGATAACCGCTGCGTTGCCTTTCTTTTTGTACCCTCTGTTTTTGGTGTTTCCATTTCGACTACGTGATGAAGAAGAAAGTGAAAGGATCAGTTTTGATTTTTGTTTTTTTTTTGTCGATTTTGCTTCTCCAGGTGAGCCCAATAATAAGAATGGGAAACGACGATTTGGGTCTGCTGTGGCTGAAGCCAATGCTCTGGGCGAGCTACTTCGTGACTTGGAAATAACCCAAATGGCTTAATTCTGCTTGGAAATAACCCAAGCTCTTGTTTCAATCTTGATTGATTATGTAATGATGTGGGGATAATACTACTTTCCAATGTACGCTGAATTTTTTGTCATGGCAAATTAAATATGTTTGATTAAAAGAGTTTTCTGTGATTAATGCCTTCACAATTGTCTTACTAGAGAAAGGGAGGGGAAAAAGGGAAAACCTAGAACTCGACCCGAATTTTCGATTATGCTCTAATGCGTTTCGGGTCGGTTTGCGTCGGGTCACAGTACACGACCCTTACGATTCGAGTCGGGTCGGGTAATGTCAAAACCCGACCCATTGACTCCCCTGATTTGCTGGACTTGCATCATTAGCTTATAAAAGAAACTCTCATGTAGTCAGTTTGGGTCAAATAAGCCAGTACACTTTCTAGGAGAATCTCCTTGAAGGTATCCTCGCCCTCTAGCTTTTGTTGTGGTTCAACTTTGATGATAGTCATTAGTGGAAGTTAGTAAACGTGAAAAACCCTTTAGGCTGCATTTGGCAGTCGGGATAGAATATGATTTATCTTATCTTACGTTTGGTGTTCGCTCGGTCAAATATAAAAGAGATATAAGCATGATAAAATTATCACATTAAGAGGTGGGATAAAAGTGGATAGGATTTCTAACGTCCATAATAAGAAAGTTATTTTTCTCGAATAACAAACTTATTAAATTAATAAAATTGAAATTATATTTTAATATAATAATATTTGAATTCTAATTTAAGAAATTAAAAATTAAAAATAATTTTTAATTAATCTTATTTTAATGTATATATTCAACTTTAATTCTATCTTATAATAAACATTCAATTATAAATTAAATATTTATATTTATTATATTTAGGTATGTTAGTATAGTTTACTATTTGATAAAATTTTATTAAAGAATGATGAAAGGAGAAAAAAGAAATAATCAAGAAAATAATATAAAAAGAGGAAAATTAAAATTAAAATTAATTAAGGAATAGTGTTACAAGATATTTTCACCATCTCTGTTTATGAAATCTAGGTTCATTTATAATGATATGCCATTTATATTAAAAAAAATTATATGATATGATATAAATATATCTGATTTTAATACTGTAATTCACTAAATAATGGTTATGATATAAAAAAAATCCCAATATTTCATGTCTTATCCTATTCAATCCTATCCCGATTAGAAATCCGGACGATTAAACACAGCCTTAAAATTGAAGACCTGAAGATGGCGAAAGGGCAGTTCTAGCTTCATTACTCGAGAAGTATGATAGGGGCAGATGTCCGTGGATGCATGAGCAGAGACAAAGCCCTTAACATGTGGTTCTTCAATAAGAAACCCATTTCTTGATCTATTTGGAATACTTATCCTGAATTTTCAGGCTTAACGTAACATGTCAAGCCGGTGTACCAAAAAGAGGCATGATTTGACGTTGGCTATGCTATCTGATTGTCCAAAGAACGCAACTATTGAAGAACTTCCTTTGCGATCGAGTCCCCATAACTCAAGGTATTTGAAGCTACTAGACCGAGTGAATAAAAGTCTAGACAACGTGGACGTTAATGCAGGAATTTTCGTGACATAAGGTCAGAGGGTTTCTTTGCGGTCGTACTTGAACTATTCATGAACACATAACGTAACATGCGCCTCGTGCAATTGTCTGAAGCCTCCAAACCTCCAGCATTAAGGTCATTTCTAGAGTGACCGCATGCGCTCTACATTTCACTTTATGTCAATTGCAGCTGGCGACTCATTTAGTCCTCCGTCCCTTTGGAGATATATGATGAATGCATTAGATCTCTTCTGACAATACGGCAGCTATCTGCAGCACTGTAGTCCCTAGTTCAGCAATCAAGTTTTATAATTATGTGCTCTTTTGTATAAAAAGGAAGGTCTAAGTCTTTATATTGTAAGTTATATGTTTGTATGGTAATAAATGCTCAGGAAGTACAACGTCTAGAAGTTAGATAGCGTAGTGCAACTGCGGCCAATTGTTGAGGGGACCTTGTAAAAGTCCTCACATCATTTTTCCACCATGGTGAAGAATCATTGTGAATGGTTTGGAATAAGACTGCTTCAATGCTGTCGACTGGTTACAATCGTATTCAGTCGTTCCTCTTCTCGCTTCTATTATGCAGACCAAGAAACAACGAATAAGTAAGCTATCCCGGAGATACCTAAACGTGCCCACATTTTGCGATGGATGCAGCAGAAGTAATTCGTGTCACCTGAACAACTGCCTGCCCATGACATCCGCTGTCAAGAGTCGCTACATGGACTTGATTTATGAGCTCCAAGTCCCCACAGCATGATCAGTTGAGTTCGGTGGACCTCGTACTGAACTATTGAGTTCGGTGGACCTCATACTGAACTATTGAATTCTAACGTATTTCCGATCATGGGCAAGAAACATAAGTGTCCCAATGGCGCCTTCAATGCCGTAAAACCATAGAACAGAACTTGTCAGTCAAGTCCAGAATGTGTCCTGGGCAAGGGAAAAACAAGAACAGTATATTTGACGCGGTAGATGCACCTGACCAGTTTGATATAACACATTATATTGAAGATTCAACATCATTTTGCATTTTAGGAGGACACAAGTCCAGTTTATATGTCTAAACAAAGTTAATCTGAACTTTCAAATACTCTCCTGTCTATTTTTGTTTTGACTGCAAGGATGGCTCATAGGAACGGGTGCATTAGCCTTGTGAATCCTTAATTTTTCATTTAGTCAAAAAATTCATGTACTTATTGATTACAAGTGCTTAATATTTCAATACAAATTGTGAAGATTACGTTATTTTCTCGCATATTAATGTAAAATTCGAAGCCATATAAGATATTAGACAGTTGCAAAACATGTTCAAGTGGAAACGGGGTTAATTCTAGAACTGGACCGGAAAAAATGTGGGTCGGATATAGGGTTCGAAAAAGGGAAACTGGTTATAACAAGGTTGGGTACCGGTCCAAGTCTAGACCTTACCCAACCTGGACCCGATCACCCGTGGTTTCTATAGGATAATGTGTGGACTATATTCATAGATGAAAAACATAATATGCACTTCGTGGAATTTGTCCGAAACCTCCGGCACTAAGGTCATTTCTAGAGTGGTCCCATGCGGTCGGTGTTCAAATCCATGTCAATTTCAGCTGGCGACTCAGTTAGCCCAACATCCTTTTCCAGATTTGCTACGAATTGGTCTAAGTCATCTTTATTGTAATTTATATGTTTGATAATAGATGTTTGGAAGTATATCATCCAGAAATTCGATGGCGTGGCGTAACCGTGGCATTTAACTAGCAAATTGTAAAGTTCTTCACATTCTTTTCCACTACTGTGGGTTCTTATCGAGAAGCTGGCATAATACTTCACGTTGGGAGCCAGCCCAATGGAATGTGATCATGCTTCTTCGTAGTCAAACCGTTTGGTCGGCTTTTAAGTCAAGAAGCCACGTCCACCGAGTACGTCGTCTTCAGAAGTCTTCTCTTCATTGGTATTTCGAGGAGCGTCTCATTCTCCATTTAGATCCAAACGCAAACCAGAAACACCAAAACTTGCCACCCCAAGTTCTCTCTTTCACTTTGAAAGATTTTATGGGACTATTGTCAATTCTTCTAAAAATTTAGACTATTAGATAGAAGCGTAATTTAATATTTAATTATTCTAATACCCTGAAAGTGACTTCTTGGATTGAGCTCTCGCAGCCTAAGCTGAAGAAAAGAAAATGCCATTGTGAGTGGTCGAGAGAAGACTTTGATAAAATCCAAGGTCAATCCCCTTCAAAGACTCCTGGCATGAGTTGACCTCCATCATTTCCTTGTCCAACGCTATCGTCTCCATGCAATCTCTTCCACTTGTAACTCTTCACGCTCTTATTCCCTAAACCAAGAAACAACATGACCGAGCAAGCGAATCCCAGATACAAGGAAACATGGTGCATCTGTGATAGATGCAGCGAACGTGATTCTTGACGCTTGGACAGGTGCATCCCCCGTGACATTAGCTGTGAATGGAAAAAATATTGGGGAAGGAACATATAATCTTCCGATTGTCTAGATGGCACTTCATGTCATAAAAATGGGACAAGAAAACGTGTATGTACAATTAGAGGGACCCAAGCCCCCAAGCCTTATAAACTAGGTCAGAGTTTTTCTCAAGGCCGTGCACCACTGTGCCATATCACCTGTAACATCCCGGGTTACACTGTACTGTACACATATTGTTCGCTCTGGACACCCAAGCCTTATAAACTTGGCCATGACTCCCTCCCTAGGCGATGTGGGACAAGAGATGTACCCCCTTCCTGCGCATGTCCGGGGACTGGGGTGCGAACGCATTGCCATCCCTCCTCCCTGTGCACCATCGCCTGGGCCATCACAAAAACCATGGACCAGAACTTGCCATCGCAGTCTGCAAGTTTAAAATGCGTCCCAGGCAAGGGGAAAACAAGAACAGTTTGGATGACGGTTGATGACACTTAACTGGTTTGCTGTAAACTCAAAGTCAAGTCAAGTCAGACTAACAATGGACGCTCCCTCTCTTTGCATCATAGGAGGACACTAGTCCGGATATATGTGTAGACAGGCTAATCCGCACTTTCGATACTACCCTCCTTTTGTCTATTTTCGTTTTGCCCGCAAGAATGGCTCATAAGATCTCCCGCACCGAACTTCTTCCTCTCCCGGTCCTATCGGGACTTCTATTTCCCGGAACCGTAAAGTCTGCACTTTCCAAAGTGGGGCAATCGCTTCAGGTTGCTTCGAAAGTGAAAGAGAAGCACTCGCCAAGTTGAAAGGTGGCTTCACAGATCCTTCGGGTCGGCTTGCTTCGTGGGTCGAGAAAGACTGCTGCCAATGGAGAGGAATTGTATGCAGCAACCTGACTGGGTGAGTCATTGAGATTAATCTGCACAACCCACATGTGGATGATAATCTAAGCAGCGATCTCAAGCCAGGACAAGCACTGGGGGGTGAGATCAGTCCTTCTCTGCTTGATGTAAAAGGGTTGAAGTACTTGGATTTGAGCATGAACAATTTTGGAGGCACCAAACTGATATTGCTAGTACGAGTACCTAGAGGGGGGTGAATAGGTATACAAAGATTTTTCTTGATAATTTATGTATACTTGCGCAATACTTAGACAGTTGAAGGATTTGCGAAAAATAATGATCAACGTATGACTAAGTAAGGAAAGAGAGAATTAAACACGCGGTTTATAGTGGTTCGGCTTGATTCAAGCCTACGTCCACTCTTCTGCATTGACAGCCAATTTGGTTGGATTCCACTATGAACAAAGAGATGTTACAGTGTTGATCTTCCTTGATTTCTCGGTGTAGATGATCTACCACACTCACTCAAGGTATCACCAAGTATAGACACTCTCTGTGTATACAATTTCGCTCAGACTGTATCGACTAATAATCAAGGTGCTTCAGACTCTGGAATTTTTCTATCAATCACGTTCTCAAACAACTAGAACGTCTTCCTTTTTATACTCCTTTATGCCATCATACCGTTGGCACTTACCAAAGGAATTCCTCCAATCTACCCGTTGGACGGAATCAATCAAGAAGATCATTCGAGCTATAAAAGGAACCTAACGATAGCCCATCAATCCTGTTCGCCCATACAATCAGGATCTTGGTTTCCAAGAATAGAACATTCCAAGAATACTTCGTCGACCATCGGATCTTCAATTGATCTAGATACGAACAAAAGATCTTCTCCAAACGATAGGATTAAATCCTCAACCATATACTTCGGCTCGGATTTCCTTCGTCACACGGATCGAAAAGACATCAATGAGAAAAGTCTTGAGTCTTGAGTCTTAAGTCTTGAATCTTGAGTCTTGAATCTTGAGTCTGGTAGTCAGAAAGTCTTCAGACTTTAAACTAGACGATCTACAGATACCCAGACTAGACTGAAGGAAACGTTTTGTCAGCTTCAAAATATTCTGGAACGATTTCTCCAACAATCTCCCCCTTTTTGATGGTGACAAAACTTTCCTATAGATTTGAACCACTTTGACCTGCAAAAACATTTCTCAAGCAATATGGCAATCTCATAAAGATTAACAAAGCAACCAGACTCTGCATCCATAGAAAATTGGTTAGTCTTTCATGAGTAATACCATATAACAACACTTGATATAAATGCAAAAAGTCAAGCATTAAAATCCACAGCCAATTCAGTCAAGTTCAAGTTCACACCTAAGATTGCTCAAGTCATAAACAAACATAAAAAAAACTTAAAGTCAAAGAAAGTTGGTTGGTTGGTTGGTTCAAATTGCTTCTCCCCCTTTTTGTCATCATTAAAAATGTGAGAAAGAAGTCATGTCTGCTTGGGAATGCGCACAATCTGGAAATCTCCCATGGACTGGACTACTCCTTCTAGCCTCTTCAAGTCTTCCCTTAGTTGAGCCACCTCTTCTCCCTTGGCATTGGTTTGAAGTTGAAGAGCGAGGTCTTTCATTTTGTCCTCCAGGGTAACTGAAGATGCTTGTCCAGCATTCTTTATGGCTTGAATTTCACAAATCCGAGCATAGATTTGGCCACGCATTTCCAGAAGAACATTCATAATACGACGAAAATCTGCAGAATTGTCCGTCTGAGTACTTGCATTTGCTATTTCCGATGGAGTGAATGCAGACGATGGCGCTTCTGTATAGTCTTGCAGATTTGGTGTTGACGTATCGTGTCCTTCTTCAGACAATTGAGAAGCCTGGAATTCTTCTGGATCTGCTGGAGATTGTCTTAGACCTTCACTATTGGCAGCATGAGGTGTGGACCTTTCTTGCTCGCCAACTCCCCCTGTCTCTAGGACATCAAGAGGGGAAGAGTGATGATCATGCTCTTCTTTTTCTTGATTCTCCTTCTCTCTAGATTCAGCTGCAAACTTTTCTTGCTCTTCTTCTCCTTCTTCTTCAGCTTCTTTCTCCTTCTCTCGCTACTCTTCTTCTTCTCTGTTCTTGTCTTTCTCTTCTTCTTCTCTCTGTTTCTTCTGCTGTAACGTCTTGTCCTTATCAAGGCAGAGATTGTGAGATCTTCCTCCTCATCTTCATCTTCATGCTCCAAGATGAGAGTTCTCTTCTTTTTGGATGGGGCACCAATGGCTTCCTTTCCCTTTCTCTTTGAAGCAGACGGAACTGGAGTCTTCACTCTGAATTTCTCCATTACCTTAGAAAGTTCTTTCAAACACATCTTTGTCAACATCTTTAAACCTACCACCATCTTATCGTACGGTCGAACACAAAGTGAATGTGGCGGTTCAATATTCATGTGTCTGAAGATCTTGGTCACCAAACCTGGATAAGGCAATTGTCCCTTGTCTTTCGACATTGCTCTGTACATGTGAAAGAGAATAGTGTGAGGAAAAGAGAATTTCTTTCCTGAGTTGATTGCGTACATCAATTTTGCTTCGAGTTAGACACATCGCCTTTGATGTAGACTTGGGCCTAATGCAATTGATCACAATTTTGTGCAGCACAATATTGATGGCACGCATCCTTGAATAGATGATTTTTCCCTCAATGTCTCTGTCTTCAACAAGGTCCATTGTGGCACGAGCAACTGAGACTTTTACTGATTGATAACTTCCTCGTTCAACTCCAATTATGTCCGCCAACATGTCTACGTCTAACATATAATCCTGATCTCGAACACTGAAAGATATTCTATTCGCATCGATAAAGCTAATATTTGAATAGAAATATGCAGTCAGTTGTGCATATCCGTCCGTGGTGTCGGTGCAAAAACGTTCCGGCTTGAAGCGGATAGAACTTCTCCCGCAAGTTCACATTCACAAAGATCCAAGAAATTGAAATCGACACTCCTAGGGTTTATCACCCCTCGTTTCAGCAACGAAAAACAAATTTTCCTGTTCTTTCGATTTGAATAACTCCATCCTCTTTCCCTTCACCTTCGCAGCAACACCCATTCTCGGTTGAAAATCAGTGAACATTTTGTCATCGTCGTTCCCATCAGTCAAATTTGGGCCCGACATACGAGGGTCACTCGGAATATTCGCAAGCGCTTCCTCTACTTTACCCTTAGGAGCAATTCCCAAATCCTCCATTTTCTTCAGAAAGATATACTCATTTCCATAATTCTTTTCTTTAAGAAAATCATCCACGTATTTCAACGGAGTCTCAGTACTTTTCAAAGCACGGTAAAGTTTGTAAATATAAGAGGGTTGTTGGACTCTTACAGGATCTGCGTCCTCGATTATCTCTTCCTCCGGATGTTGACCCGCACCTTGTGGGGTAGAAGGCGTTGAGTGACGTGGTGGAGAATGAGTCGGGTTCTGATGCTGACTCGATAATTCTTCCTCTTCTGTGAGATCGAAGTGGGTAGGTCCCTCCTTCATCCTCTGTGGTCCCCTGGTCGCGATTCTTAAGGACTTCCTCGAAGACGACATCCTTCTTGTCGCTAAAAGAGTTCTTTGCTTGCTTTCTCAAGAAAAGATGACAACTTTCTCGAGGATGAACTCGAAGTAGAAACCAGTTTGAGAGGAGAATGCTTTTAGGGTTTTGAAGATTGAAGGTGAAAACTGTATATATATAACTCGATTTGAAAAGGGGAAGTTCAATCGGTATAAGGAAAGTGTACGAATACCTCTTTTCGAAATCGATAACTGCCAAAATTAATCCTTTTGAAAAGACAAGTTTTTTTTTTTTTTTTTCACGGAGACTACAAAATAACTGAACGAAAGATCATACCTTTTCGAGTTTAGATAACAACTTACAGTCTATAGTCATCGACGTCTGAATCTGAGATATTTGAGTCTGAGAGATTTGAGTCTGACGGTCATCAACTTTCTGAGTCTGAAGGTTGGAGAGTCTCTAGACTTTAACTTCTTCGAGCTTCAAAATGTTGAGTCTGGAACGGATAAAATCGAATTGATTTTTCTCCAAAGGCTTTGTGAATATATCCGCTAGTTGACTTTTTGAATCAACAAATTGAATCGAGATTTCTCCACTTTGAATATGATCTCTAATAAAGTGATGTCGAATTTCTATATACTTTGCTCTTGAATGAAGAATTGGATTTTTGGTGAGATTGATTGCGCCGGTGTTGTCACATTTGATTTCTGTGCATGAGTCTTCAATCCCAAAGTCTTGTAGCTGTTCTTTTATCCATAGAATTTGTGAACAAAGCAGCTTTCCAAGGGCTACATACTCGCTTCGTTGTTGAGAGAGCTACGTGCTTTGTTTCCTTGAGAGCCAAGACACTCGTCCCGTTCCAAGCAACTGGCAAGTTCCTGAAGTACTCTTTCTATCGACTCTACAGCCGGCCAGATCTGCGTCTGAATATCCCAGAAGATTAAAGTCTCCCTTCTTAGGATACCAAAGACCGATGCTTGAGGATGAAGCAACATATTTAATGATACGTTTTGCAGCACTGAGATGAGATTCTCTAGGATCTGATTGAAACCTAGCACAGATACAAACACTCAACAAAATGTCAGGTCTAGAAGCAGTAAGATAAAGAAGTGAACCGATGATGCTCCTGTACATGCTTTTGATCAACTTTCTTCCCTTCCTCATCTTTGTCTATCTTCAAAGAACTTGACATTGGTATATCGGTCTTCTTGCAATTTTCCAATCCAAATCTTTTGACAAGATCATTAGCATATTTTTCTTGGTAAATGAAAGTTCCTTCCTTCAATTGCTTTATTTGAAGGCCAAGAAAGAATGTTAATTCTCCCATCATACTCATTTCAAACTCATCCCGCATAGACTTAGAAAATTTCTTGCATAGACTTTCATTAGGAGATCCAAAAATAATATCATCCACATATATTTGAACGAGTAAAAAGCTTTTGTTTTCCTTTTTGATAAATAGAGTAGTATCTACTTTACCTTTAACAAAACCGTTCTGTAATAAAAACTTACTTAGTCTGTCGTACCAAGCTCGAGGTGCTTGCTTTAGACCATACATGGCATTTTTCAGTCTGAAGACTGAGTCTGGCTTCTTTAGGTCTTCAAATCCAGGCGGTTGTTCCACATAAACTTCCTCTTGGATAAATCCATTTAGGAAAGCACTTTTGACGTCCATTTGGAATAACCTGAAATTTTTGAAACAAGCAAACGCAAGTAATAGACGAATAGCTTCTAACCTTGCTACGGGAGCGTAAGTCTCATCATAGTCTATTCCTTCTTCTTGCGTGTATCCCTTGGCCAGAGTCTTGCTTTATTCCGTACGACTTTTCCCTTTTCGTTCATCTTGTTTCGAACACCCATTTGGCTCCAATAATAGTTTTACATTTTGGTTTAGATGTCAATTCCCAGACATCGTTAATGTTGAACTGTCTGAGCTCTTCTTGCATAGCTTCGATCCAGCTTTCATCGATAAGGCTTCTTCTATGCTTTTTGGTTCAATTTCGTAGATGAGAGCCACAAGACTAGACTCTTCATGTCTTTTGGATCTGTGCGAATTCCTTCATTAATTTCGCCGATAATGAGATCTTTAGGATGACCGGACTTGTGTTTCCGATTCTTGGTTGATTTCTCTCGGATGATGATCTCTTTCTTTATTTGAATCTTCATGAACATCTTGACGCTGGTCTTCCAGAGTCTGAGATACTTTTTGAGTTGTAAGCTTTGGGAGGTCTGGAGCAGGTTCAGACTCTTCATATTGAGTCTGATTGGATTCATCTTGCGTAGAGTCTTGAAATTTGACATTCATTGACTCCTCCACTGTCTGGCTCTTCTTGTTATAGATTATGTAGGCTTTGCTTGATGTAGAATATCCAAGGAAGATGCCTTCATTTGATCTTTCTTCAAACTTACCAACTCGATCTTTTGCATTTTTCAATATAAAGCATTTGCAACCGAACACATGAAAGTATGAAACAATAGGCTTCTTACCTTTGAATAATTCATAAGGGGTTTTCTCAAGAATAGGTCTTAGGAAGACTCTATTGATGATATAGCATGCTGTTGAAAAACAGACTTCAGCCCAAAATCGTGAAGAAATTTTACTTTTAATTAAAAGAGTTCTAGCCATTTCTTGAAGAGATCTATTCTTTCTTTCCACAACTCCATTTTGCTGAGGAGTGTATGGAGAGGAGAACACATGCTTAAATCCAGATTCATCACACAAATTTGTAAAATCTTGATTTTCAAATTCTCCTACATGATCTGTTCTTATACTTGAGGTAACACATCCTTTTTCATTTTGAACCTTTTTGGCAAATTTTTCAAAATACGAAAAGGTTTCTGACTTACTTGCAAGGAAATATACCCAAGTAAAGCGAGAGAAATCATCCACAATTACTAGGCAGTATTTATTACCTCCAATACTCTGGGTTCTGGTTGGTCCGAAGAGATCCATATGCAGCAACTGTAGTACATGATTAGTAGAGACATGATTTATTGGCTTAAATGAATTTCTTACCTGTTTTCCCAGAATACAAGGTGTGCATGGATCGGACTTTTGATATGGTAATTTGGGTAGACCTCGAACAAGCTGCTTTGATGAGATTTTGGCTAATTGCTTCATATTGACATGGCCAAGCTTTCTGTGCCATAAGCTCGCTTCATCTTGAATTGAGATTAGACATTGTGATTCATTTAATTTCATGTCTAAGAGGTAGATGTTTCCATGTCTTCGACCCATGAAAGACCGAGTAGAGTCTTTACTAATTCCATAGCAAATTCCTTCTTGAAAGGAGATCTTGAAACCAATATCACACAGTTGGCTAATGTTGAGAAGGTTATAGTTGAGTCCTTCCACTAGAGAAACATTGCTTATTGTGAGATTTCCAATTTTCACAGTTCCAAATCCCACAATGCTTCCTTTGCCGTTTCCTCCAAATGAAACATTTCCACCGTTTACTTGAACAAGCTTTACGAAGCACTTTGAGTCTCCTGTCATGTGTCTTGAACATCCGCTGTCAAGATACCATTTTATCTTTTTCTTGATGGAGACCTGCATTTAAAAGAGAGTTTCAAGTTTTCTTTGGTACCCAAATTTTCTTGGGTCCTTTGGTGTTAGTAGGATAAGCATTATTAGGCCATACTTTCTTAACAGGCTTCCAAACCATGGGACACTCTTTTTCAAAGTGATCCTTCTGTTACACTTTGAACACCTTAGAGCATTTCGACCTACGACTTTACAAAAACTTTCTTGAAATGATTTTTGTAAGCCTCTCTCGACGATCTTTTCTTAATTCTTTCTTTAACTTTAGGAAAATCAATCAAAGGAATTGTTTCCGCTGTCATGCCTAGACCAGGACTTATTGAAGTAAGGTTTTTGAACCGAAAGAACTTTTTCAAGCTTTTCGGATCCTATCGAAAATTTCTTTGAAATATTTGATAAGTCCATTTTTAAGAAAACATTTTCTTTCAAAAGATCATCTTCTTTTTCTTTAAGAGCAGAAACATTTAGGTCTAGACTTTTAACTCTTTCTTCTAAAATGACTTACTTTTATTTTAGAGCTGAGTTTTCCTTTTTAAGTTCGGAAATCCTTTTGAGAGAAGTCTTAAGACTGAAACACAGTTCATCAATGTATTTAGAGACTTTGACAGGAATTTTAAAATCACTTACCTCAAATTCACTGTTTGAGTCTGATCCAGAATCTGAGTCTGAGTCTGAATGTGCCATTAAACATATGTTGGCATATTCATTATCACTTTCTTCACATTCTGTATCACTCCAGGTTTCGGCTTTGAGAGCTTTTCGAAACTTCTCAGCTTTTCCTCTTTTCTTCTTCAGAAGAGGACAGTTGGGTCGATGTGTCCCTTCTTCTTACATTCGAAGCGTACTACATCTTTGTCTGTTCCTCATCATCAACGTACTTGGTCTGCTTGTCTCGGAAACTTTGTTTCTTTGAGTTGAACCTTCTGCCTTTTCTATTCGTTTTCTCGAATCTTCTTATCATGAGGGCGAGCTCCTCATCGTCCATATCATCTTCGGGAATCTGCATCATCGTAGTCATCGTTTGATTTTAATGCAATAGATTTCTTACCTCTTGAATCTTCGTCTTCATTAATTCGTTCCACTTCATATGATTGAAGAGTTCTAATCAGCTCGTCGATAGATAAAGGTATAATTCTTTGCGTCTCTCTTATTGAAGTCTTTATATGATTCCACTCCTTGGAGAGTCCACGCAGTAGCTTGTTCACCTTCATGGGATCAGAAATTTTTTGTCCTTGGTTCTCAAGACCATTGACAATATCTGTAAAACGACTAAACATGTCGCTTATAGATTCTCCCGGTTTCATTTTGAAGGCTTCATATTGACCGAGGAGAATGTTGATTCCCGGTCTCCTTCACTCGATCTGTTCCTTCATAGGTGATGTGTAATCTATCCCATACTTCTTTTGCTGTAACACAAGAAGATATTCGGTTATATTCAGTTGGAGATAAGGCACAATATAAAGAGTAAATTGCTTTTGCATCGAGTGCTTGTCTCTTGTTTATTTCTTCCCGAGTCATTCCGCTGGCATCAACAGTTTCTTTTCCTCTTTCAGAGATTGATGCAGCAGTAGGAGTAATTCCTCTTTCCACAACGTCCCATTCCAGAGGATCCTTGGATCGTAGGAAAGCTTTCATCTTGTTCTTCCAGATGTTGTAATCCTTTCCGTCAAAGTAGGGTGGTCTGGTATTGCTTTGCCCTTCCATCAGCCCTGGTGCTAGCATACTAGCCATGGATCTTTTACTCTAAACTAAAACACTTCAAACAAAGTAAGAACACGGGCTCTGATACCAATTGATATTGCTAGTACGAGTACCTAGAGGGGGGGTGAATAGGTATATAAAGATTTTTCTTGATAATTTCTGTATACTTGCACAATACTTAGACAGTTGAAGGATTTGCGAAAAATAATGATCAATGTATGACTAAGTAAGGAAAGAGAGAATTAAACACGCGGTTTATAGTGGTTCGACTTGATTCAAGCCTACGTCCACTCTTCTGCACTGACAGCCAATTTGGCTGGATTCCACTATGAACAAAGAGATGTTACAGTGTTGATCTTCCTTGATTTCTCGGTGTAGATGATCTACCACACTCACTCAAGGTATCACTAAGTATAGACACTCTCTCGTGTATACAATTTCGCTCGACCGTATCGACTAATAATCAAGGTGCTTCGTACTGAATTTTTCTATCAATCACGTTCTCAAACAACTAGAACGTCTTCCTTTTTATACTCCTTTATGCCATCATACTGTCGGCACTTACCAAAGGAATTCCTCCAATCTACCCGTTGGACGGAATCAATCAAGAAGATCATTCGAGCTATAAAAGGAACCCGACGATAGCCCATCAATCTCGTTCGCCCATACAATCGGGATCTTGGTTTCCAAGAATAGAACATTCCAAGAATACTTCGTCAACCATCGGATCTACAATTGATCTAGATACGAACAAAAGAATCTGTTATATTTATCTAACCAAAAGATCTTCTCCAAACGATAGGATTAAATCCTCAACCATATACTTCGGCTCTGGATTTCCTTCGTCACTGGATCAGAAAGACTGTCAATGAGAAAAGTCTTGAGTCTTGAGTCTTAAGTCTCGAATCTTGAGTCTTGAATCTTGAGTCTGGTAGTCAGAAAGTCTTCAGACTTTATACTAGACGATCTGCAGATACCCAGACTAGACTGAAGGAAACGTTTTGTCAGCTTCAAAATATTCTGGAACGATTTCTCCAACACAAACTCCCAGGTTTCATCGGTTCCCTAAATCAGCTGAGATACCTCAATCTGTCGAGTGCATCTTTTGGCAGAACGATCCCTCCGCGTCTCAGGAATCTTTCGCAAATCGCAAGATCTCGGACCTCAAGCAATTCTTTTGCCAAATCAAGCCGAAATGATCTTCTCTCGGCTTCCCGGCCTTTCTTCCCTTAGATATCTTAATCTTGGAGCCATTGATCTCGCAAAGCCGCCGATCATTGGCTTCGATCTATCAATTCGCTACCTTCTCTCACAGAGTTGCGCTTGCCCAACTGTTTCCTGTCAAAACTTCCTCTTTCTCTTCCATTCATCAACGTCACATCACTCGAGATCCTTGATCTCTCGAACGATGACTTCAACTCTACGTTGCCCTGGTGGCTGTTCAATCTCACTCGCCTTGTTCATCTTGATCTTAGCTCGAATAGTCTTGGGGGTGAACTTCCAGATGAATTTGCTAATTTAGCATCCCTCCAAGAACTCGACATGTCCCAGAATTCGTACCTCAAAAGTCGGCTTCCAAAATCCTTGGGGAGCTTATGTGATTTGAGTGTCCTAAAGCTTTCTGTCAATAACATCACCGGTGATATAACTGATTTTATCAACGGGTTAGCTCGATGCAATGATAGCAAGTTGGAGAATCTGGACTTGGGGAACAATCGCTTGTCCGGTAATCCGCGATTCTCTAGGAAACTCCGAAGAAGTTAAGGTCCCTCAAATTTTCGTTTAATTCATTTCGAGGTTCTATTCCACGGACGATTGGAAACTTGTCGTCTTTGAAAGAGTTTTATGTTGCCAACAACGGGATGAGTGGGATTCCTGAAAGTTTTGGGCAACTGTCGGCGTTGGTCGCGGTGGATCTCTCTGACAACTTGTGGGAAGGAGTCGTGACGAAGCGCCACCTGGCAAATCTCTCGAGCCTTACGGATCTTGACTTGGATAAAGTGTATCTAAACATTTCCTTGGCATTTAACATAGCCCCCAGGTTGGATTCCTCCCTTCAAGCTTGGGTACTCGAACATTGGGTCCCGAGTTTCCTACTTGGCTCGAATCAAAACCACCTCAAGACCATTGTGTTGCGCAATGCTAAGATTTCGGAACCATACCCGATTGGTTCTTCCAGTTGAATCTCGCAATTAGATGAACTAGACGTCTCCTATAATCAACTCACCGGCAAGCCACCCACCTCGCTGATGTTTGTAGACGATCGGTCAATGTTGACTTGAGGTCAAACCAATATGAAGGTCCTCTTCCTACGTGGTCTTCCAACGTGACGACACCGTATCTCGTAGATAATCACTTCTCCGGTCCCATTCCTCCGAACATCGCGAACTCATGCCTTACCCGACAGATTTAGACATATCTCGAATGCCCTAAATGGTACCATTCCCTCGTCCATTGGGAATATGGCCAATTTGACAACCTTGGTCATCTCCAACAACTACCTATCCGGAGAAATACCCCGGTTCTGGAGCAACTTGTCCTTGCTGTATAATCTTGACACATCGAGCAATGGCCTTTCGGGTCCAATACCAAGCGAGGTCGGCTTTCTTTCCTCTCTCAAGTTATTGATTCTCGCAACAACAATCTCTCCGGCAAACTTCCATCCTCCTTGCGAAACCGCAGCTCTTTGGACAGTCTCGACCTAGGTGAGAACAAGTTCTCGGAAAATATTCCCGCATGGATTGCGTAGAGCATTCCTTCGTTGCTGATTTTGCGTCTGCGGTCCAATTCATTTACCGGGAAAATTCCTCCTCGATATGCCGTCTTTCGAATCTCCACATATTAGACCTCTCTCACAACAGCTTGTCGGGATCAATTCCGCTGTGCATTGGAAACTTAACAGCTTGAAAGTGGAGCTCACGAATGCCGACACGTAGAGGTACGAGGGACACTTGACCGTGGTGGCCAAAGGACGGTTTGGTGAATATGACGAAAAGATTCTTTACCTCGTCAACAGTTTGGATCTCTCGGACAACCGCTTGTCCGGGGAGATTCCCGGGCGATAACGAACCTCGTGAGGTTGTGGACCTTGAATTTGTCCATGAACCATCTCACTGGAAGAATACCGATCGACATTGGGAACTTGGAACGGCTAGAGACTCTCGACTTATCAAGCAACAATCTCTCGGGACCACTTCCTCCGAGCATCACCGCTTTAACAAAGCTGAATCACTTGAAACTGTCATACAACGACTTGTGGGGGAAAATCCCGACGACCAACCAGTTCCAAACCCTCAACGACCCATCGATTTACGAGGGCAACGTCGGCCTCTGTGGGATTCCATTGCCAGAGTTATGCCCGGGAGACGAGAAACAGCCACAATCTCCTAACGATGGCGGCAGAAACACCAAGAGCAAAGAGGAAGGCGATGATCTCGAACGTTTGTGGCTCTTCCTTGGGCTCGGTTTCTCTGTCGGGTTCTGGGGCGTCTGCGGCACTTTGATCTTAAAGAAGTCCTGGAGAGATGCTTACTATGGTTACGTCGACAGGATGAAGAACAAGCTAATTGTTGCTGCACTCATTGCATGTCAGACGGACTAGTATGCAGGCATGTATTCAGGGATTTGATTCAGGGCTTACTATCGTTAGACATTTTATGAATGTAGCAGCTAAGTACAGGGAACATACTCCACATGTTTCTGGCATTGCCAATAAAACGAGCCTTGGGCACTGTTTGGCAACCATCCAAACAGTGCCTAATTCTGATTTTTTGTTCCCGAGAATCGGTTTGGGAACGTAATCGCGTTTGGTAAATTTTTTATCCAAAACCGATTCTCGGGAACAAATTTACTCCCAAAATCAGTTTTGGACAAGAATTCAAAATCAGAAAAAATATGATTCTTTGTCCGAGAATCAAAAAAGAGAATCAAAAGTGCCGAATCAAATTTTTTTTTATTTCTATATTTTATTTTTATTTCTTCCTAGTATGAAATATATATTTGTTGTATATAGAATACATATTTAATTTTATGTTATAATTTAGTATTTTTATTTATTACATATTGTAAGGATATTAGTATAGTTTATACTATGGTTTATTATTTACTATATAATAAAAATTGATTAGTTAATATTTTTATTACTTAGTATAAAAATATAATTAATCGTGAATGGTTTATGAAAATTCAATATCAAATTTATTTTAATCTAAAAAGGTAATTAAAAAAGAATTGGAATAGAAATTTTATATAGTTACCAAACGCGTTTCTATTCTTTTTCTATTCCAGAATCATAAATTTTATTTGTTAACAAACGCATTTTTTTACTCATAATCGGTTCCTGGAACGAATCGAAATAATCATTTACGTTCGAATCGATTCCCGGAACGAAATCGTTACCAAACGCACCCTAAGAGAAGACTAAATTCTATGGAAATTAATCCATAAGCTCATCTTGAGATTGGGGTCTGAATCCTGTAGCATTTTGCACAACTATGGCTCCATTTATTTTAGCAAAAAATAAATTATTTGAAAAATATTTTCTTAAAAATTCGCTTGGATCGTGTAAAATAATTAGTTAATATAATATATTTTAAACATATTTTGTCCATTCATTTTTTTAGCAATATAAATGATTATTTAAAAAATTATATTTTAAATTATTTATATTTCGCAAAACTTACGGAATGGGATCCGGTCTGCTAAACAAATGTTTTATTTACTTTTTATGTTCGGAATCGGACGGGTCCAAAGTTCGTTTGAACCGGATTCCATCCCAGACCCAAATCCAAATTGAATCGGGAGCACCTGAACGGTTACCCAACCCGTCGTTGTTCAAAGATATTCTTCGTTAACTTCATCACCTCCATTATATCCACTCCGGCCAAAAATCAAGTGCAGCGAAGCTCTATCGCGCTCGCCCTAAACGTGCCCACATTTTGCGATGGATGCAGCAGACGTAATTCGTGTCACCTAAACAACTGCCTACCCATGACATTGGCTGTCAAGAGTCGCTACATGGACTTGATTTATGCGCATCAAGTCCCCACAGCATGATCAGTTGAGTTCGGTTGACCTCGTACTGAACTATTGAATTCTGACGTATTTCCGATCATGGGCAAGAAACATGAGTGTCCCAATGGCGCCTTCAATGCCGTAAAACCATAGAACAAAAATTGTCAGTCAAGTCCAGAATGTGTCCTGGGCAAGGGAAAAACAAGAACAGTATTTTTGACGCGGTAGATGCACTTGACCAGTTTGATATAACACATTATATTGATGATTCAACGTCATTTTGCATTATAGGAGGGCTCTGACAGCCTAAATTTTTAGAATTTGTTTTCGATTAAATAGATCGGGCATTTCATCGACACGCCGATAGTACCATTCTCTGAACTGATTACTCATGAGATAACTAGATTATTTGGGGAATCTATTAAAGGATTTTAACGCAATGGACTTAAAGAATTTGACTAGGAATCGACTGCTCGACCATATCGATCTGCAAGGGTCATTACAGCATCATCAAAAATCGATCGGAGATCGGAGATAGGTCGATTTGATTGAGATATGTGATCAATGTGTGGATGATCTACCTAATTGCAAAATTATCGTCGAATGGCACTAAACCGATTTTTCCGTCATTTCTGTACCCGGTGTCCGTATTTGAAATCTTTAGATTTTCACGACAACCGAGAGTCGCTAATATGTAGAAGATGCACTATGTGACTCGAGATAAATCGATCACGGGTCAATTGTACTAAAAATTCCTAAAAACTACCCGGTAGGCTAGGTTATGCTAAAATCAAGCCGGATTGAAATTAACCACAAATTTAAACATGATTTCAGAAATTGAAAATTCTGTCATGTCACGATCTATTTTAGGAACGTCGACTCATCTTCCGAAAAATTTTCAGAGATTTCGAGATTTTTATAGAAAATCAATTCAAATGTCACGAAAAATTAACGGAAATTCGGATGGGCTAAGTTGAAGGAAATTTAGACTTCCAAGCCGAGCTTCTGGGTGTTGGGGACTTACAGAAAATTATATGGGATTTTTCTTCAACAACATCGGACCTTGATTTGGAGAATCAGTACAGAAATTTAAGAGAATTTGAGTGAAATTCAGAGCTTTACAGGGGGGAGCAATTTTGGCTTTATAATTTGTTAATTCATGGAATTACAAGCAAGAAAGAATTAGGGGACATAAGGATAAGATTGAAGATAATTGGGGGACCAAGCATTCAATTATCTAGATAATCTTTGTGGACTTTTTGCCATTTCTTTTCAAAGCTTCCTCGACCGTCCCCTCCTTCTTTGAGCTTCTTATTTCTCTTTTGTTTCTTTCATTGCCGCCTCGCTTTTCTTTCTCATTCTCGAACCAGCGAAGCTCACGCGCAGCCATTCCACTCACCGAAGCTGCTCCCCTGCTTCTTGTCTTCGTTCAGCCCATGCACGGTCAACACCCTCACCCCACCGAAGCCTTGTTTGACCGCTCCACTCCACCGTTTGTTGCAGCTTCTTCATCACCGTCCCGTCTGCCCTCTCTCCTCACGCCACCGAAGCCACTCACTTCCACCATCCTTGTCTTCTTGCCGATTTGTTGACATCGGACCTTCAACGCCAGCCGCTCAAAGCCAACTCCAGCTGCCGTCCATCTGTCCACCGATTCAACCGAGTAGCGCCAGCGAATTCGGCCAGCAAATCCAGCGAACTCCCCTCCTTCGCGTGCCTTCCCCGGTCAAAGCAGCAGCCCATCTTCGTGCTTTCTTGTTCGGCCCACTTCTCCAACGCAAGTCTAACAGCCCACGTGAATGTCATCTTCAAGCCCAGCAATTTGAAGCCCGAGTAAGATCAGCCCGTAATTTGAAACCCAAGCCCGTTCAGCCCAACTTTGGCCCAGCCCAACTCATTAACAAATCTCAATTTGGGTTGAGATTTGTTGGGCCGCTTTTAGGCCCGGTCCAAGCCCGTTGACGCGCTGTCTCGGTGAATCGGTCTTCGCTTTTCACCAAAGTGAGTTATGCACTAAACTCTTCTTAGTAGGCTAATGACATTTAAGAGGTGTTTAGATTTATTTAAGTGTAATTTAGTTTAATTATTAGTTTAGTTAGTTAAATTATGTTTGTTAAATTAATTAATTAGGTGGTTAGAAATTATAGTTAATTAAATTAGTGTATTGTTATATAGCGGTTCTTGCAGCTGAATTTGCAATTAGATGAGCTAGGCGTCGGGTATAATTGGCTCGCCGGCCAAATGAGCCACCCATCTCGTTGATGTTCTTAGACGTCCAATCCAATGTGGACTTGAGTTCAAACCTCTATGAAGGTCCTCTTATTATGTGGTCTACCAATGTGACGACATTGCATCTCGAGATAATCGCTTCTCCGGTCCCATTCCTCCCACTATTGGCAAACTCATGCCATACCCGACACATTTAGATATTTCTCGAATGCCCTAAATAGTACCGTTCCCTTGTCCATTGGGAATATGAACACTTTGACTACCTTAGTCATCTCCAACAATTACCTATCGGAGAAATACCGTGGTTCTCGAGTGACTTGTCCTTGCTGTACATTTTCGACATGTCAAACGATAACCTTTCGGGTCCGATACCAAGTGAGGTCAGCTTGCTTTCTTCTCTCATGTTCTTCATAGTCGGTAAAAGCAATCTCTCTCGTGAACTACCATCCTCCTTGCGAACTGCAGCTCTTTGGCCGCCTCGATCTCGGCAATAACGGGTTCTCCGGAAACATTCCGACATCGATTGCGGGGAGCATTACTTCGTTGCTGATTTTGCGCCTACGATCGAACTTGTTTTCCGGGGAGATTCCTACTCGGATATCCCATATTTCGAATCTCCACATAGTGGACCTCTCACACAACAGCTCGGGATCAATCCCGGTGTGCATCGGAAACTTAACGGGCTTGAAAGTGGAGCTCACGATGCGACAGGGTGAGGTACCGTGGACGCTTGACCGTGGTGGCCAAAGGAAAGATTCTTCAAAATGATGAAAGGATTCTTTACCTCGTCAACGCTTTGGATCTCTCGACAACCGCTTGTCTGGGAGATTCCCGAAGCGCTAACGAGCCTCGTGAAGTTGTGGACCTTGAATTTGTCCATAAACCATCTCATTGGAAAAATACTGGTCGACATTGGGAACTTGGAGCGGCTGGGGACACTTGACTTATCAAGCAACAATCACTCGGGGCTGATTCCTCGGAGCATGACCACTTTAACAAAGCTAAATAACTTGAACCTGTCGTGCAATGACTTTTCGGGGAAAATCCCAACAGCCAACCAGTTCCAAACCCTCAATGAGCCATCTATTTACAAGGGCAGCGTTGGCCCCTGTGGGATTCCATCGGCAGAGTCATGCCTGGGAGAAGAGAAACAGCCACAATCTCCTGATGATGTCGATGGAAACAGCAAGAGCAAAGATGGAGACGATGATCTCGAATATTTCTGGCTCTCCGTGAGCATTGGGCTCGGTTTCTTTGTTGGGTTCTGGGATGTTTGCGGTACTTTGTGTTAAAAAAACAGAGGAGATGCAGATTTGTAGATATGCACAAGAGCAACGTTGAAAACAGAGGAGAACAGAGGAGATACTGATATACACAAAAACAGAGGAACCGTTTGCAGAACCACACACGTAAAAAAAAACTGACGCCATAGTCTTTATATAGGCTTTACAAAAACAAATTACAAAAACAAATAACCACCACAGCCCACTAACTTCACACGTACAGCAACCAATCCACATAATAGACTATTAAAACATAAAAAAAAAAAAACAAAAAAAACAAAAAAAACAAAAACAAAAAAAACAAAAAACAAACCAGAAACATTGACTCGTTCAACAGACCTTCTCTCAATTTGGAATATCCAACAAACGAACACCAAAAAGTTTTCTCAGCTTCTGAAACATGGGCAACTTTAAGGGATTGGTGAATATATCAGCCACTTGATCTTCACTTCTACAGAAAACTAGCTCAACTACTTCATCTTTTGTAAGGTCTCTTAAGAAGTGGTACTTCACATCTATATGCTTGCTCCTCCCATGTAGAACTAGATTTTTGGACAGCTTGATAACTGAGATGTTGTCACAATAGATTATAGTTGCTTCTTGTTGTTTGAACTGAAGCTCTTCAAGAATCTTTCGTAACCATATGGCTTGACGGGTGCATGAAGTTGCAGCAACAAATTCTGCTTCAGTTGTTGATAAAGTAACAATTGATTGCTTCTTTGAAGACCATGAAACCGCCCCTGAACAAAGCATGAATACATACCCTGAAGTACTTCTTCTATCATCAACATCTCCAGCATAAAATCGTTATCTGTAAACCCAAACAAATCTGACTTTTCTCGCTTTTTATAGAATAACCCAAAATTGTTAGTTCCTTGCAAATAGCGAAAAATCCTTGTTGCAGCTTGTAAAAGTAACTCTGTTGGGTGCTCCATATACCTGCTTATAAGGCTCATAGCATGCATGATATCTGGTCTTGTCCCCGTCAAATACATCAGGCTTCCAACAATTTGCTTGTAGAAAATGCCATCCACCTTGCTTTCATTAGGATCTTTCAAGAGCTTTAATCCAACTTCAGTTGGAGTAGTCACAGGGTTACAATTATTCATTTGAGACCTGTCCAAAATCTCTTGAACATACTTCTTTTGAGACATAAAGATTCCAGCTGCAGATTGAATTACTTCTATGCTCAAAAAATAATGCATCAATACAAGATTAGTCATCTCAAATTCATCCATCATAGACTCCTTGAATTTGTCAAACATGGCACTATCACTCCTAGTAAAAATAAAATCATCCACATATAAGCATACAAGAAGCAACTTTCCACCATCACCAATTTTTTTAAAGAGTGTATGCTCATATGGACATTTTCTAAAACCTTTCTTCAAGAAATAGGTATCAATGCGACTATACCAAGCTCGGGGAGCTTGTTTTAACCTATATAGTGTCTTTTTTAACTTATAAACTTTATGTTCACTACCGAGCTTCACATAACCAGAAGGTTGATCAACAAATACCTTTTCTTGAAGATCACCGTGCAAGAATGCTGACTTCACATCCAATTGGAAGATAGGCCATGAATTCTGCGCTGCTAATACAATTACCAATCTGATTGTGTCAAGTCTTGCTACAGGTGCAAATACTTCTTTGTAATCCACTCCAAATTCTTGCTTGTAGCCTTTTGCCACCAAGCGCGCCTTATATTTATCAATTTCACCATTCTTGTTCAATTTTGTCTTGTACACCCACCTGACTCCGATTGTTTTGTGTCCTTTTGGAAGATATGTTAACTCTCAAGTGTTATTCCTCTCAATAGCTGCAATTTCTTCATCAATTGCTATCCTCCAATTTTCTTTTTGTACTGCTTCATCAAAAGTTGTTGGATCACAATCTGAAAATAAAGCAAAATGGATAAGTGGATCTTCATATTGATCAACTCATGTTACTTCATAATCACTCATCCATGCAGGCCTTCGTCGAACACGATGAGGCCGATCTTCAGGTTCCGCAGCTACTGCTATACTTTGGACACTGCCTGTGGTGATTTGGGTTGTTGTGGATTGTTGCACCAACCTATTTTCATCTTCAAAATTCGTTGGAATTTGCTTACCAACACCTTGCTCACCCCATAGCCAAGTTTGTTCTTCATCAAAAATCACATCACGGCTGATAATGATTTTCTTGGTCATAGGATCATAAAGTTTATAGGCTTTTGATTGATCACTAATGCCAAGAAAAACACATTTAACTCCCTTGTCATCTAGCTTCGTCCTCTTTTGGTCAGGAACATGGGCGTAAGCAATACACCCAAAAATCCCGAAGTGATCTACTGCAGGTCTTTCACCGCTCCATGCTTCTTCCGGTGTCATATTTTGAATAGCTAGAGTGGGACTTCTATTTAAAATATGAATACTCCAATTGACTGCTTCAGGCCAGAAACTTTTTGGAATTCCACTTCCCCTCAAGAGACTTCGCACCATATTCAGAATGGTACGATTCTTCCTCTCACATACGCCATTTTGCTGTGATGTATAGGTTGCTGTAAGTTGTCTATTGATCCCATGCTTCACACAAAAATCTATAAATTCAAGCGAGTTGTACTCTCCACCACGATCCGTGCGAAGGACCTTTATTTGATTTCCTCCATCCTTTTCAACAAGTGCTTTGAAGTTCTTGAAAGCTGCAAAAGCTTCAGATTTTTCTTGCAAAAAATACACCCAAATCTTCCGACTAAAATCATCGATGAAGGTAATGATATACCGTTTACCTCCATTCGAAATTGGAGATATTGGTCCGCAAATATCTGAATGAACCAACGCCAACGGACTTTTTGCTCTCCATGATTTTCTTTATGGAAATTGAGCATGATGTTGCTTGCTAACAACACAATCTTCACAAATTTCCAAAGAAGCAGAGATTTGAGGAAGACCCTCCACCATCTCTTTTTTATATAGTGTTCGTAACCCACCGAAATTAAGATGCCTATAGCGAAAATGCCATAACCAAGCTTCCTCCTTCAATCTTGCAGAGAAACATGAATTTGTAGTGTTGTGGAGATACAGTGGAAACATCCGATTGCCCGTCATTTTGACTTCGGCAATTAAACCCAACTTCTCATCTTGGATTCTGCAAATCCCACCTTTAATAGAGATTTCATATCTCTTCTCTTGCAGCTGACCAACACTTAACAGATTAGTCTTCAATTCAGGGACATACAATACATTTGAAATAATTTGTACCGAAGTCCCTTTTGGATGAATCGCCACTATTCCTTTCCCCATCACCAACACAATGGAATTATCACCAAACTTTACGGTGTTGTTGTACATTTCGTTTAGATCAAAAAACATTTTCTTGTCTCCACACATGTGATTGCTACAACCAGTGTCGAGATACCACATGTTTGGTTGAGTTTCTTCTTTCTCATGGCACACCATCAAAAGAGATACTTCTTCTTCTTTTTCAGCAAAGTTAGTTCTTTCAATTCTTTATTTATTCAAATTAGTTCGACATTCAGATTTGTAATGCCCATACCCGTGACATCTATAACACTTCACTTTGGATTTGTCTGACCTTGGCCTAAAACCAGTTGAATGTCGTCCTCCACGACCTCTTCCTCTTCCTTGGAAATCACGATAGGAATAGCTTCCAGACTTTTGATCAAAGCTAAAGCCGTTGCGATCGTTGTTCTCCCTTCCTCTACCTCTTCCTTTGTTCACCCTTGTTGCTGATGAAGAATGATCTCCAGTTGAGACCTTCAAAGCTTGCTCTTCCGTATCTTGTTGTAGGAGTTTTTGTTCATGAACTAACAAGGATCCTTGCAACTCATCAATGGAAAGTTCTTCAATGTCCTTGGCTTCTTCTATGGAACAAACAATAAAGTTGAACTTTGGTGTCAAAGATCGAAGAATCTTTTCAACGATGATGACATCCTTCGTCTTGTCGCCATGAATCCGCATCTTATTAACTATTGCCATTGTCCGAGAGAAGAAATATGTGATTGTCTCTCCTGACTTCATTCATAGCATTTCAAACTCCGAACAAAGCGTTTGAAGCTGCTGCCTCTTTGCTCTTGCTGAGCCTTGATATTTTTTCTTCATGGAATCCCATATTTCCTTAGAGGTATCCTTGCAAAGAATTGTCTCCAAAATGGATCTGTCAATTTCTTGGAAAAGATAGTTTTTAGCCTTAAGATCCTTCAATTTTAGTGCATCCAAAGCCGTTCTTTGCGCTGCTGTTAACACAACTCCTTCATTAGGTTTAGCAACTCCCGAAGAAACAACATCCCAATACTCCTTGGACTTGAGAAAATTCTCCATTAGCATGCTCCAATGATCATAGTGAAAATCAAAGTGTGGAATAGCAGGTTGTACAAATGTTTCTAAGGCCATTACTGCTACTGCAAAACAAAACCACCACAAAAGCAACCTGCTGCTACTACAAACGAAAATAACCTGCTACAATACTCTCCTTTGACTACTGCAAACGAAAGTACTTGTTGCAATAAAACTCTCTTTTGGTTCTCACCTTTTTAAAGCACTCAAACACACTTTTCTTCATAACCTCGGCTCTGATACCAATGTTAAAAAAACAGAGGAGATGCAAATTTGCAGATATGCACAAGAGCAGCGTTGAAAACAGAGGAGAACAAAGGAGATACTAATATACACAAAAACAGAGGAACCGTCTGCAGAACCACACACGTAAAAAAAACTGACGTCATAGCCTTTATATAGGCTTTACAAAAACAAATAACCACCACAGCCCACAAATTTCACACGTACAGCAACCAATCCACATAATAGACTATTAACACATAAAAAAAACAAACCAGAAACATTGACTCGTTCAACACTTTGATGGTAAAGAAGTCTTGGAGAAAGGCTTACTACGGTTACATCGACAGAATGAAGAACAAGCTAATTGTACTTAGCGCACGTTGGACAAACTAAAATCATGTATTCTGGGATTTCAATTCAGTACTTTCATAAAGCTGTCTTCCATACCATCATTAGCCATCTTAAAAATGTAGCAGTTACTTACAACAAGCATAGGGAACAAAGTACATGTTACAGGTATTGTCAATAAATGAGTTTTGCGCAGTAAAAGAAGACTCAATTCTAAGGAAATTTCACTTTTTTATTCCTAGGAGTCTATAAGCTTATCTTGAAACTCGGGTTTGAATCCTTTAGGATTTTGCCCAACTATGAGTCTTATTGACTTATATGCCACGGAATCAGGCGGGCCGGAAATCCATTTGAACCCGAATAGCTTCCAAACCCTCCATCCCAAACCCAACTCCGAATTGAACCGGAGCTGAGATCCGTGAGTTGGCAAAAGGGCAGGTGTAGCTTCGTTACTGGTGAGAAATGATGGATAGATTTGTGTGGTTAGATATAATAGTGGACTAAGCTCTAAGGATCTGTTGAGTTGGTGAAACACCATGATAATTTTGATTTAGGAAGTGAGATCTTATGTTTGATGTGAATTAGAAATGACCTCTCTGTTGGGGAGAATTTGGGGACAATAATTTATCACGAGCTAAACGCAATCCAAGATCAAGTTTTCCTCCAAAACTAAATCAATTGAAATTTTCTTAACCCCCAATAATAACGAGCAATATATAACATTACAATATGCAAATATAATGCCGAAATGATAAGTAACAAAATAAATAACGACACTAACGATTTAACATGGAAAACTCGATACGGGGAAAACCACAAACTGCCCAAAACAACCACTAATCACCAAGAATAGCATAATACATAAAGTATTATTCTCTAGTCACACACTAGAGGCACAACATCAATATTACAATCTCATTTTATTTTTTTGGTAAAAAACATTACAATCTCATTTCATCACTACATAGGTGGATAAATAAATTCGGAGCAAAAAACCACCGCCTTGGTGACCATGATGGTTTAGGCTCTCTCCTCCTTATGAAAGGGAGGAGTTTGAATCCCCTCACGATCTCTTGGGGTCTTAAGTGGGACGCTGGGGCTGATGGGTCCTTCCGCTTACGTATCCTCTCAGGTTTACTCGCCGGCTACCGGCTGTACGGGATTTTTGGGTCACAAAAAAATAAAAATAAATTCGGAGCAAAAAAACCTTAATCACAATTAGAGAATTTCAGAGGCCATTATCGATGAACGAAAACCATCAACTCGTATCCCTCGATCTTACAAACAATATATTCAAATTTGAGCCAATTCTATCAATGTTTGTCCTTCGAATCAGGATCACAAAATTGCAGCCCTTTTCTTTTATTCTATTCTCTCCAATTTGGTAGTTTTTGGTTTTCTTCCTTTCTCCTCACTTTGGGCACACCCCCACACACACACAAACGCGCGCGCGAAGCCATCACTTTCTTTTCAACTTGTCTTTTTTTGTTTTGTTTTATTTTTTTTCTAATGCTAGCTAGGCCTCACATGAAGGTGGACCCAGCCAACACTCTCGGGGTCATGTCAAGCGAAAATTCAAGATTGATTTTGTCAATCAGGCCAAGACATACGGACGTATGAACCGAGATGAAGCTCTTCAGAAGACTTGAATGAAAAAGGACACGAGGACTTTTACCTCGACAAATGGCCTCTTGAGGTCATGCCGTGCTGCCACGGTCGTTTATCTGATTGTCTAGAAAGTGCAACTGCCAAGGAATTTCCTTTCTGATCGAGTCATCGCGGCCGGAGGTATTTGGAGGTCTTCATTAGCGATGCAGTGAAAATGGACTGCACTGTGTTCCCATTTAAATCACCAAAGAAGAAGACTGGAAGGTTTCTATTAGGTATGTGCAACTAATCAGGTAGACTCAAGAACTGGACCACCACCTAGAAAATAGGATCGGAAACTGGTTCCCATTGGAACCGGTCCAAGAACTGGAACCGGTTCCAAGTGATTACCCACCTAAGAACTGATTCCTAGACCAATTTTGTAAGCAAAGGTCCAAAATTCTATTTGTTTTCTCTCGATTTCTATTCTTACTTTTGCAGTCACACGGCATTTTTCCTTTCGGCTCTCTCAAACACGCATGGCATTTTTCCTTCATCGTTTCTCTTCCTCGCTCGCTTCCCTCTCTCACCGGCTCGCTCTCGCATCGTCCAACGAATGGACAATGTTTGTCACCACCAAATTCTTATATATATCACGTGGATTGGCTCACCTAATTTCTGTTTTGAATGAGGAGTTATTTTTGCAGTAGACATTTGTTAACCGTTTTAGATAAATGAACAGTTTTACACAGTAACCACCACCTGCAGTGGCTTAACTTGATAAGAGCTCCCATGACGTCTACCTAGGACGGAGGGGTTCAAATCCTGCGGGATGCACGGGATCTTAAGCGTGACGTCGGGGTGGTGGGTCCGCCGGTTGCCAGCTATACGAGGTTCCCTGGTATAAAAAATAATAATAATAATTTTATATAGTAGTTGTAGGAATGAGACTAATATTACACCCATATATGTTGCTAATGTTTATGTAATGTTATGATTTTTGCTTTGCCTTATGATTTTATATATGATAATTAGCCTTGTGGATCCTTAATTTTTATTTAGTGAAAAAGTTCATATATTTTTTTATTAAAAATGCTTAATGATTTAGTACAAATTATGAGAATTACGTTATTTTCTTGCATATTAATGTAAAATTTGAAACAAAGTTGTATAAAATATCAGACAATTGCAAAACATGTTTAAGTGGAAACAAAATTGATCATAGAACCAGATCGGAAAACCAGGCTGGGTCAGATACATGGTCCAAAAAAAGGGAATCGATTATAACAAGGTCGGGTACATGTCCAGATCTAGATCTTACTCACCTTGGACCTGATCACCTCTTATTTCTATAGGTTTATGTGGGGACTATATTCATAGTTGAAAAACGCAATATGCACTTCGTGGAATTTGTCCGAAACCTCCAGCACTAAGGTCATTTCTAGAGTGGTCCCACGCGGTCGGTGTTCAAATCTATGTCAATTCAGCTGGCGACTCAGTCAGTCCAACATCCCTTTCCAGATTTGCTACGAATTGGTCTAACTCATCTTTATTGTAATTTATATGTTTTTTTTGTCAGAATAATTTATATGTTTGATAATAGATGTCTGGAAGTATATCATCCAGAAATTCGATGGCGTGGTGCAACCGTGGCATTTAACGAGCAAATTGTAAAGTTCTTCACATTCTTTTTCACTACTGTGGGTTCTTATGGAGAAGCTGGCATAATACATCACGTTGGGAGCCAACCCAATGGAATGTGATCATGGTTCTTCGTAGTCAAACCGTTTGGTCGGCTTTTAAGTCAAGAAGCCACGTCCACCGAGTACGTCGTCTTCAGAAGTCTTCTCTTCATTGGTATTTCGAGGAGCGTCTCGTTCTCCATTTAGATCCAAACGCAAACCAGAAACACCAAAACTTGCCACCCCAAGTTCTCTCTTTTGCTTTGAAAGATTTTATGGGACTATTGTTAATTGTTCTAAAAACTTAAACTTTTACACGGAAGCGTAATTTAATATTTAATTATTCTAATACCCTAAAAGTGACTTCTTGGATTGAGCTCTCGCGGCCTAAGCTGAAGAAAAGAAAATTCCATTGTGAGTGGTCGAGAGAAGACTTTGATAAAATCCAAGGTCAATCCCCTTCAGAGACTCCTGGCATGCGTTGACCTCCATCATTTCCTTGTCCAACGCTATCGTCTCGATGCAATCTCTTCCACTTGTGACTCTTCACGCTCTTATTTCCCTAAGCCAAGAAACAACGTGACCGAGCAAGCGAATCCCAGATACGAGTAAACATGGGTGCATCTGCGATAGATGCAGCGTACGTGATTCGTGACGCCTGGACAGGTGCCTCTCCCATGACATTAGCTGTGAATGGAAAAAATATCGCTATGCAGACCTGATTCATGCGCTCCAACTCCACAGCGTGATCAACTTAATTTGGTGGACCTCGTGGTGAACTATCAAATTCCGAGACACCAGGACCCTGCCAAAAATTGGCACAAAAGGACAGTGCCAAAAGTTACAAAAGTGACACTTAAGTCTAAAATTTGAACAAAATGGATCATACTACTGGTGAGAAAATTCTGCCAAAATGTTGACGTGGCAATTTTCTGGCAAGTTGCACGCAAAAACAACGTCGTTTTGCATACTAATGTGGCTAAACAATGTCAAAACGACGTCGTTCGATATAATTCGAATTTTAATATAATAATTCATTAAATTAAATTTTTAAAAATTAATTAATTAATTAATTAATTTTAGAAAAGGGGGAGGGGGAGGAGGAGGAGGAGGAGTAGGGAGGTGGCGGTGGTGAGGGCCGAGCCTCGGGCCGACACTCACCCCGAGATCTAGCGGAGGGCACGCAGGCCCTCGCCGCTGGTCGGTTGGAGCCGCTAGCCCTCAACCAAGGCTCAATTGCCTCGGCCAACACTCCCCCACCTTCCCGGCGACAGAGAGGAGGCGGTGATGGCAAGGGCTGAGCCCTCAGCTGCCGGTCGCCTCCCTCCTCCTCCTCTTCCTCCTCCTCCTCCTCCTCCTTTAAAAAAAAAAAAAAAAAAAAATTAATTAAAATTCAAATTATACCAAAACGATGTCGTATTTGTGTGTGATTTGTTGAGTCAGCCTTCTGACGAATTATATAAGCAAAAAAATTAATAAAAAAATGCCACCTAAGATTTCCGGCAAGGTTTACCTGATGTAGCACTTAAGTGCCCTATTTTTCATAAAAAGTGGCACTTTAAGTGCCACTTTCATAAGTTTTGACACTTAAAGTGTCATTTTATGCTAACTTTTGGCACTTGAAGGGTTCTTTTGCCAAATTCCAATAGCTTTCAACAGCATGGTTGTCCAGACAGTGCTTCTATGTCATAAAAACCATGGACCAGAACTTGCCATCGAAGTCTGCAAGTTTAAAATGCATCCCAGGCAAGGGGAAAACAACAACAGTTTGGATGACAAGGTTGATGACGCTTAACTGGTTTGCCGTAAACTCAAAGTCAAGTCAAGTCAGACTAACAATGGACGCTCCCTCACTTTGCATCATAGGAGGACACTAGTCCAGTATATATGTCTAGACAGGCTGATCTGCACTTTCTGATACTACCCTCCTTTCGTCTATTCTTGTTTTGCCTGCAAGAATGGTTCATAAGATCTCCTGCACTGAACTTCTTCCTCTCCTAGTCCTATCAGGACTTCTATTTCCTGGAACTGTAAAGTCTGCACTTTCCAGTGGGGCAATCGCTTCAGGTTGCTTCAAAAGTGAAAGAGAAGCACTCGCCAAGTTGAAAGGTGGCTTCACAGATCCTTCGGGCCGGCTTGCTTCGTGGGTCGGGAAAGATTGCTGCCAATGGAGAGGAATTGTATGCAGCAACCTGACTGGGCGAGTCATTGAGATTAATCTCCACAACCCATATGTGGATGATAATCTAAGCAGCGATCTCAAGCCAGGACAAGCGCTGGGGGGTGAGATCAGTCCTTCTCTGCTTGATGTAAAAGAGTTGAAATACTTGGATTTGAGCATGAACAATTTTGGAGGCACCAAACTCCCAGGTTTCATCGGTTCGCTAAAGCAGCTGAGATACCTCAATCTGTCGGGTGCATCTTTTGGGGGAACGATCCCTCCGAGTCTCAGGAATCTTTCGCGACTGCAGCATCTGGACCTCAGCAATTCTTTTGCCGAATCAAGCCGAAATGATCTTCTCTGGCTTCCTGGCCTTTCTTCCCTTCAATATCTTAATCTTGGAGCCATTGATCTCAGTAAAGCCGCCGATCATTGGCTTCGAGCTATCAATTCGCTACCTTCTCTCACAGAGTTGCGCTTGCCCAACTGTTTCCTGTCAAAACTTCCTCTTTCTCTTCCATTCATCAACGTCACATCGCTTGAGATCCTTGATCTCTCGAACGATGACTTCAACTCTACGTTGCCCTGGTGGCTGTTCAATCTCACTCGCCTTGTTCATTTTGATCTTAACTCAAATAGTCTCGGGGGTGAGCTTCCAGATGAATTTGCTAATTTAGCATCCCTCCAAGAACTCGACATGTCCCAGAATTCGTACCTCAAAGGTTGGCTTCCGAAATCCTTGGGGAGCTTATGTGATTTGAGTGTCCTAAAGCTTTCTGTCAATAATATCACCGGTGATATAACTGGTTTTATCAACGGGTTAGCTCAATGCAATGATAGCAAGTTGGAGAATCTGGACTTGGGGAACAATCAGTTATCTGGTAATCTGCCAGATTCTCTAGGAAACCTGAAGAAGTTAAGGTACCTCCAACTTTCGTTTAATTCATTTCAAGGTTCTATTCCACAGACGATTGGAAACTCGTCGTCTTTGAAAGAGTTTTACGTTGCCAACAACGGGATGAGTGGGATTCCTGAAAGTTTTGGGCAACTGTCGACGTTGGTCGCTGTGGATCTCTCTGACAACTTGTGGGAAGGAGTCGTGACGGAGCGCCACCTGGCAAATCTCTCGAGCCTTACGGATCTTTCCTTGGTTAAAATGTATCAAAACATTTCCTTGGCATTTAACATAGCCCCCAGTTGGATTCCTCCCTTCAAGCTTGGGTACCTGAACATCAGGTCTTGCCAATTGGGTCCCGAGTTTCCTACTTGGCTCAGGAATCAAAACCACCTCAAGACCGTGGTGTTGCACAACGCCAGAATTTCGGGAACCATACCTGAATGGTTCTTGCAGCTGAATCTGCAATTAGATGAACTAGACGTCGCGTATAATCAACTCACTGGCAAGCCGCCCACCTCTCTGACATTTGTAGACGATCTGTCCTTTGTCGACTTGAGTGTGAACTCTTATGAAGGTCCTCTTCCTATGTGGTCTTCCAATGTGACGACACTGTTTCTCAGAGATAATCACTTCTCCGGTCCCATTCCTCCTAACATTGGCGAACTCATGTCTTACCTGACAGATGTAGACATATCTGGGAATGCCCTAAATGGTTCCATTCCCTTGTCCATTGGGAATATGACCAATTTGACAACCTTAGTCATCTCCAACAACTACCTATCCGGAGAAATACCACGGTTCTGGAGCAACTTGCCCTTCCTATATATTCTTGACATGTCAAACAATAGCCTTTCAGGTCCAATACCGAGAGAGGTCGGCTTTCTTTCCTCTCTCAGGTTCTTCATACTTAGTAACAACAATCTCTCTGGCAAACTTCCGTCCTCCTTGCGGAACTGCAGCTCTCTGGACAGTCTCGATCTAGGCGAGAACAAGTTCTCAGGAAACATTCCCGCATGGATTGCAGAGAGCGTTCCTTCATTACTGATTTTGCGCCTGCGGTCCAATTTGTTTACCGGGAAAATTCCTCCTCAGATATGCCGTCTTTCGAATCTCCACATATTAGACCTCTCTCACAACAGCTTGTCAGGATCAATTCCGCCATGCATTGGAAACTTAACAGGCTTGAAAGTGGAGCTCACGGATGCCGACACAGAGAGGTACGAGGGACGCTTGACCGTGGTGGCCAAAGGACGGTTTGTTGTATATGACGAAAAGATTCTTTACCTCGTCAACAGTTTGGATCTCTCGGACAACCGCTTGTCTGGGGAGATTCCTGAAGCGCTAACAGCCCTCGTGAGGTTGTGGACCTTGAATTTGTCCACGAACCATTTCACTGGAAGAATACCGATCGACATTGGGAAGTTGGAAGGGCTAGAAACTCTCGACTTATCGAGCAACAATCTCTCGGGACCACTTCCTCCAAGCATCACCGCTTTAACAAAGCTGAATCACTTGAAACTGTCATACAACAACTTGTGGGGGAGAATCCCGAGGACCAACCAGTTCCAAACCCTCAACGACCCATCGATTTACGAGGGCAACATCGGCCTCTGTGGGATTCCATTGCCAGAGTTATGCCCGGGAGACGAGAAACAGCCACAATCTCCTGACGATGGCGGCGGAAACACCAAGAGCGAAGACGGAGGCGATGATCTTGAACGCTTGTGGCTCTTCCTGAGCATTGGGCTCGGTTTCTGTGTCGGGTTCTGGGGTGTCTGCGGCACTTTGATCGCAAAGAAGTCCTGGAGAGAGGCTTACTACGGTTACGTCCACAGGATGAAGAACAAGCTAATTGTTGCTGCACTCATCGCACGTCGGACGGACTAGTATGCAAGCGTGTATTCAGGGATTTGACTCAGGGCTTCGATGTTGTAGCTAGGCATAGGGAACATACTCCACATGTTTCTGGCATAATAAAACGAGCCCCGGGCAGTAAGAGAAGACTGAATTCTATGGAAATTAATCTATAAGCTCATCTTGAGACTCGGGTCTGAATCCTATAAGATTTCGCGCAACTATGGCTCTATTTCCTTTTGTGAAAAATAAAAGATTTGAAAAACATTTTTCTAAAAAGATCGTTTGTATTAATTAAAATAATTACTCAATAAAAAATATTTTTAACATAACATTCATTTTTTTTAGCAATATAAGTGATTATTTGAAAATATATATTTTAAATTATTTATTTTTTACGAAATAGATGGGATGCGGTCCGCAAAACAAATGTTTTATTTACGTTCATGCTTCAGAATCGGATGGGTCCGAAGAAGTCCGTTTGAACCGGATTCCATCCCAGACTCAGATCCGAATTGAACCGGGAGCACCCGAAAGGTCACCCGACCCGGTCGTTGGTCGAATATACTCTTCGTTAACTCCATCGTCTCCATTTTATCCACTCCGGCCAAAAATCAAGTGCAGCGAAGCTCCGTCGTGCTCGCCCAGCTCCGCCGATGTCACTGTGCCTCCTCTCCGCCCGCTCCCTCCGCCCAACCGCCTCCTGCCGCCTCTCTCCCGCCGCCTCAGCTCCTCCCTCCCCGTCGCCGCCGCCGCCGCCCGCTCCGGCGACCCTCCGCCTGAGCCCGGCCTCGACCTCGCCGGCCTGCGCGCTCCAGTGCTCTCACTTCCAATCGTACGCACGCGCGCCGACTCTTTCCTTAGTTCCTCTTCTTTTTTCTAGTTCCTTGTCAAACGTCGCGACTCGCTTCTTTTCGTCGCGTTCGTGCCCGATGAATCCGTGTATCCTGCTGGATTGTCGAATTGATATTGCTCGGATTTTTACGAGTGCGAGTATGCGAAATCCGGCGCGTTCTTGTCAGTTGCGAGCGCGTTTCTTGTGTCACGTTGTCGGTTCGCTTGAATGTGCAGGTGCTCGGGGTGTACTCACGAGCTGAACCTCCACCGTCCGAGCGTCGTCGATGATGCCGCTGATTTCTTCAAGAGCTTAGGCATCTCGGATTTCACTTTCGATAGTTGCAAGCTTGTAAGTGTGCCTTCTTTTTCTCTCTCGATTTGAGTTGATGTGTCGGTGTGGTTTTCAGCTTGTGCAGCCTTAGTTTTGATTGATTACGTGCGCATGTGTGTGGTGCAGTGGGGGTGGAGATGCCGTGCGAAGTTGGCGGTTCGCGGCTCGACAGCGGATCCTCTCATTGGACTCTATCAGGAGGGCACGCATAGTGTGGTGGACATCCCTAATTGCAAAGGTACTCATCTCGCATGTTGGAGCATGAAAAATGAAAATGTGAACTGGTTTGAGCAAAATTGGCCTCAAGGATGAAACTGGTGGCATCAAATGTGCGGTTAATGCCTTATTTTGCTTGTTTCTTGCAGCTCATCATCCGAACATTAATGCTGCCATGGAACTGTTGAAGCAAGGTATATTTTGTGGATGATGTCTAAAAATTTGGTGTACTTTCCGGAACATTAAGTACTTGCTTTTTTCCATGGGAGAAATTGTTAACAGGAATCAGAGAGTTAGGTATAGAACCACATGATGAGGATCAAGGGACAGGTGATCTGCGCTATGTGCAGGTAGTGTTTCATTATTGGGAATATCTTGTTAAGTTTGTAGTTATGCTAGTAATCAGTGACTTATGTGTTCTTCCACTTCTGCTAGATGGCTGTGACGACTTACAATACATCTATTCCCACCTCAGAAAGATACCAACATGGTATGGATCTGAGCTCACTTCTTGCATGCTTGGTTTGAAGTTTCAGTTTTTTACTTTCTAGAAGTTTTTGGGTGTGCAAATTGCTCTCACAATTCTGAACTGAACTTATTTATAGGTCAGGTTCAGGTTGCTCTAGTTTGGAATTCTCGAAATGAAAATTCACCCAATTCAGATAAGCTGAATGCCTTGGCTCATGTGAGACTGCCAAATTCTCTTTCTTCATGTTGCTCATGCTGGACCATATCTTAATTTACCAGTAAAATGTGTTTCTTTATCCATCTGCAGTTTTTATGGCGAAATGGTGGGTCAAAATGCAAAGTACCATTCATACACTCTGTGTGGGCCAATTTTCAGACATCAACTAGCAATGTGAGTGGTAGCCTACTGCTTGAATTTTAATGTTTTCGAAATCACTGACAAGGAAAATAGTTAGGACATCATGCTAACAATGTAAATTGCTAATTAATCCTGTGACTAAATGTACCTTTCAATTCAATCCTTCTAGGACAAGTGGGTCTTTTTATTATTTGTGGTGCATTTGATTATATAGGTAATCTTTGGGAATAGGTGGAGACATCTTCTGGGAGATAGGGACTTCTGGGAGCACCTTGGAGGCATTGATGTTTCGCTGGCTCCATCCAGTTTTGGCCAAGCGAATACGCGGGTTAGACATATCTCCCTCTCTGGAAAGCCCTACGAACAGGAAAATGTCAATATGAACCTACTGTTAGTTTAACATAAAATTGCATTTACCATGCTGGCATCAAATTGCTTAATTGCCGGATATCATCAAATGTCATGTTAGTTTAGCATTGACTGCGGCATGTTCTTGAAATGGGCATTATAATTGGAATGCAATGTTGGATTTCCATTGTATCTCACACAACCATCTTCTTTGATAGCCAAGAAAACTTTTGAGTGGCTTTTGTTGATTTGCTGAGGTTTTTGGCCCCATGCGATAATTCAGGCAAACCCAGTTGTGTATGAATGATAATAGATCATTCATCGACAACAGAGAGTCTATCCCCTTTTAATTGAAATTCATGTAACTGATACTTTGTAATGATACTTTTTCTTTGGTAATCTTCAGGCTTTTAATTCTTTGCTCCGGAAGTTACAGAAGTATGTTCCTTATGGTGCATCAGTTACTGACTTATATGCAGGATCTGGCGTCATTGGCTTATCCTTGGCTGCTACAAGAAAATGCAGGCAAGAATCCAGAGTTCTCTTTCCTTTTGCTTGCCAGTCTCCTCTTTCCATTAAATGCTCCAGATTGTTTGTTCTCATTCGGGAAAGGCTTACAAATTTGTAATTCATCTCTTCCAGGTCTGTAAGATGTGTAGAAATTAACAAAGAATCCAAGTTGTCTTTTGAAAAGACAGTTGAACGCCTGCCCAAATATGTGGATAGCAGCATCAGTTGGCATCAAGCTGACACTTCAGTTGTAAGTCCCAGAAAAGAATCTCATTGATGTTATTGTTAATCAATCTTGTCAACTTGATGACTTTTATATCCATTTTGCATGGAAAATTACTATTCACTGGGAGATATATTTATGTAAATCTTCTTTAGACTTGAGATTGTAATAGAGTAGGGAGTTCTTACTATTTTGTTAAAATCAACCCAGGAGCCTACTTCTTGGCTTGTGGGATCAGATGTGATTGTTGTTGATCCTCCTAGAAAAGGACTTGAAGCATCTCTTGTGGGAGCACTGCAGACTCTTCCAGCATGGGAACTGAAAACGAGATCATCACCTGAAAGGCAGGGCCTTATCTTTAGCTTTTCTTTGCATCAAGGCATGACATTGTCAGTCTCTTAGATGATCATTTGATATCTTTGCGAAAATAACGGTCATCAACCTTCCAGCATTAATTAATCCTCCTATGCTGTCTTTGGTATTAGTTTTAAGACAAAAGAAGAGAAGAGACCATGGGTACTTCGTGCTAGGGAAGCTTCTGTTCAAGTTGGAAATGATTTAAGTCAAGAGAACCGTCACTCAGTGCCTCAAACTCTTATCTACATAAGCTGTGGCTGGGAAAGCTTTAAGGAGGTAAATTGCAGTTAAGAGACTGAAGTGCGGCTTCGGTGCTTAGTTTGCTTTCTTATAAGCTGAATACTAGATATCTTGAGGAGCTAATGTCGAGCAAATAATTTACAGGACTGTAAGTCATTGCTGTCTAGCAAGGCCTGGCATTTGGAGAAAGCCCATGGATTTAACTTTTTCCTGGCACACAAAGGTATTAGTCCCCTCATATTGCAATCCTGTAGCTTTGCATGATTCAGAAGCTAATGTTTAATTAATGTCTGTCTACTTAAATCAGATGAAAGTTGCTGAGATATTGAAATGTGATCTTATCTTTAGCAAGTAGTCAGGAATTGCTCAGATTTGAAACTGAAACTTCTGTGCAACAGTCTCAATGATCTTAAAATTTAGATTGAGATACCAATTATGATGTCTTGTTTCTCAAAGATCTGGAAAAACATTTTGTCTTAGTTGGTTTTGGATTGATGCTTCTCTGAAAATTATGCAAGTTTCTTGTTAAATGGGTGAAATGTTAGCATTGAATAGAAAGTGTATGTGATAATATTCTGAGCTGGTTTAAACTACAACGTACACCAAATGTTCTGCTTAGTCAAATAGTCTTCCCAGATTATCAGGATTGACTTGGGAAGGTTTTAAATATACACTTGCATGTGTTTGTATTAGAAATAGCAGTGTGATATATTGTCTTGTGAAGCTTTAAGGCTCTGTTTGGGAAAGGGTGAAAAATGGAGAAATGAAAATTGGGCCAAAAAATCGTGAATACCTTAATATGTTTATGAGAAAGAAATGGAGGGAAAATTCAAATTAGGCATGTTATCCAACCATTTTCCTCTCTCTTGGGTCTCCCACGAATAGCATAAGCTTACAAATTATGCTCAGGGATAAAGCTTGACTGCCTTTGGAATCCTTAACACATGCAGTGTAATGAATTCTTGTCTAGCTGTTGTGTTTGTGTTACGTGTAAGTTGTGTCTAAATGATGAGAATGTGATTTCAGCATTGAAGTTTTGGCGGTGTTCAAAAGAAGGAAAATATACACATCAAGAAAAAGAAGACGGGAAAGAAAAAGAAGAAATCACCTGCGAAGAAGCAAAAGGCATTGATGCGCCAAGAAGTCATGACCTAACGCATACTCTACCCCCATCCCATCTAGTTTTACAAAGAGAAGACGGGAAAAATTTTGTTCGCTCTCTACTCCATTCTTCTAGGCCAGAAGCATTTTGCTTTGAGCTGATAACTACTGGAGAGACTAGTTGCACATAAACTGTAGCATCGTGAATCCTTGTAATGTATCTTCTAACTTCTTGTATACGGAAATGCTTGCATATTAAAGGGTGTCCTGTCGGCATTTGCTGATATTAATAGTTTGTACCCCCTTTTCAACCTTCTCGAATTTGCACATTAGGAAGGGTTGTAGCATTCTAAAGACCCATTTGGTCCTGCCAGAACATGCCAAAAGATGCGCCCCCGCAAAAGAGAGGACCGATGTGGAGCCTTTTGCTTCAGGGAGAATCTTATTGCGGTCTCGGTAGATCGGCATCGCTAAAGCCACAGAAATGGGAGGGACCCACTTGTTCTATATGCTCGAACCGATAGTTCAACAGGTCATTGTCGGAACTTCATCTAGCGGCTAGTGGTATCCATAGTTTTTTTTTGGTCGTAATAACCACAAGGTTAAAACCGCTGTGATTGCTCAGTTTAAGTGCTCAGAATCTCCCACAGAATTGCATCAATTTGATAACATTTTGTAGAGTAACCTCTGAATAAGCCACTACTGCTTTATACTCGACTAACAGTACCATATGATTTTGCTCATGTTCTGGGTCTCCACCGCCACATAACGTAAACTGCAAAGAAGAGTCAGAACTCGGAGGGAATAGCCAAGCAGTATCTTCAAGGCATGCCATCCCAGCAAAGCGGATAAATGAAAAGACTTGCGCCTCTCCTTAAGAGGTTTAGCCGCGATATTAATCTGTTGAATATTGTACCTCGGCTCGCCCTCGACCACCCATTTATTTCCTTGCAATTATGGCCAAGCTTATTGCTTTTGCTTTCTTTACATTTGATTAAGAGAAAGTCTCCACCATCTGACCATCTTTCCTTCTTCACCTTTTTGCTATCTTACTCTGTAAGCAACAGGCCAGATTAACCGACCACGGTAAAACCACCGATGAGAAATTATCCTTCAGGGGATGTAAACCAGAAACCACTAAAGGCTCCTCCGATAGAAAAATTGAAGATAAAGAATTCCTGAATGCCACTCTTCGCTATTATGAATCATCAGAGGAACGAGCAGCTCCTATCTCTCCAATTTACTCTCAATAATCCCAAAAAACCAATTCTTTTCGACTTGAAATATCAACTATTGACTTATGATTGAAACTCCTTGATTTCTTTGCTTGTTGACAAAGGCAACCGGTATGTACCGACACACACACACACACACACACACACACACACTGAGGCTAGACCATTACATAACAAGTTTCCAAGAGGAATTGGCAATAATGCATCTAGATTTATGTTGGAAAGAATCAGGGTTAATGACACAAGTAATCAATTAAAGAACAATTCTGGCTTATGCTCCCTTGCATCACTTGTGACTACAAAAATAAGCAAGGGTAGATGAAATCAAAATGGAAGTTCTTCAGGGAGGTCCCAGTTATCTTCGTCTTCTTCCTTTTTCTTGTTAGTTGAGGTATCTTCCTTGTTCTGAGGCACATATCTTGAATAAGGACGTCTGTTTACACGGTAAGATGGCAACCATGAGGATAAGCATTTTTAACCAAATCTGACAGAGAATTGAAGATGCCATTGTAGTACTGGTAACATCTATTTTCTTGCAAAGGAAAGGCCTAGAGCAATAGGCTATAGAGCATTGTAAGTAACATCCCAAATAAAAAAGCTTTTCTTCATTTTGAGTGTCCAACTTGACTCAAAATCTAGCAGGAATAATCACAATAATGCAGCTTAAAGAGGATGATGACAAATAGCATGTTGAAGAAAATATAATCCAAACAGGCTTTAACTTGGAATAAAAAGCAAGGGAGAATAAGAATGTCTATCACATTTGCAAATGACAAATGTTCTACAACGATACGCACTGTTCGCTACAAATATTCTCTAAGCCTGGGCCCTGTCTATCCTTTTCCCTTCTTCGTTCTTAAGTCCTACTAAAACAGTGAATATTTTTTCCTCGAAAGTTCCACTTTTCGACTGGAATCAAACAGAAACATCGGACCTCACAGAGTAATGGCCAACTAAAGAATCTTATACAGACTCCACATCAAAAAAGTAAAGCTAAAATGCTTCACAATTCTTAATTAAATTTACAGCTGAAAAGTCGCCATGAGTCTAGGTGATAACACCGACATGAATTCTTTATCAGCACCATGCCACTATGCCATCGATAACATAATGTAGGCAGAAGAATCAACCAGTCCATCGGCCCTTGAAAAGCAAATGAGTACAAAACAGACAATCACTCCTTACATTTCCCACCAACCCAAACTTACAAGCATATTACAACGCCATATCTTGTGACAGAGGCCGATGTCCTTGCAAATCGGTTCTAATACTTTGTAAGATGAAACAGTAGGCTGACAAGAAAAGCACGTCATTGGTCATTGCAAAAACCAAAAGAAAAGTGGGTAAAGAGGGTGGAAGGGGAGGAGGAGGTCCTAAATAGCCAAAGCGAGACACGAACCTAAAACCCGCCTCATCTTTGCTCAGATAAAACTGCTGGTATTCTACACAATTTGATCATGCGACCTTACAAAGTAGATAGCAAAGGTAAACAGCCTCCTCCTCCACTCTGATAAGCCTAAAAATTTTCGCAATTTCGCACCACTTAACCATTACTGAAGCCCTCACCACCTCGCTCGCCTTCTCTTATGCCCCAGAACTACTGAGCAATGTTCACGACGGAGCATCTCCGTACATCATCCAATCCAAATGACATGAGAAAGATCAAAGGAGAGTCCAAAAAAAAGATTATCTTTTGAATGCAATGCAGCAACAACACTATTCTGCCAACTTCCCTTAAGCTGAATTAGCACATTAAACACAATCTACAATCAGTTTCGCCAGAGGGATTTCAGAAATGAGGTCAAGGAAAAACGAGGCACGCACCTCCTGCGGTTGCGCTTCGCAGCCTCGCGCGTCTTGCGCTTCTTCTCGTCCTGCTTGTTCTCGTGGAACCGCCGCCTCTTGCACTCCTGGATAACGCCGGCCCTCATCACCTCCCTCCTGAACCTGTTCAGCAGCCTCTCCTCCGGCTCGTTGTCGTCCACGGTCACCTGCACGTTGTAGCCACTGAAGAAGAGCGCGTTCGCGTGGGCGAGCGCCGGGTTCACCACCGCCGTCAGCTCGCCCGGCAGGCGCCCCGGCGCCGCGGCCAGGGGAGCAGGGCCGCCCCCGGCGCCGCGGCTGGACACGGAGAGGACCGCCGGGGGGGCTCTCGTCGGCGCCGGCAGCGTCGCCGTCGGCGTCGGCGGCGGCTTGGAAGGCGAGAGGAAGGAGAGGAAGCTGGATAGGGAAGTCGCCATTGGTTGAGGGAGCTTCAGCGTCTGGCTATGGCGGTCTTCTTTCTGGATAGAGAGAGTCTCTCTCTCTCAACCTCTAAGGGAGACGGTGGATGGCTGGGTTTAATGGGCTCGCATGATGGGCTGGGCTCGAGTCCCAGTGGGCCCAATTAAGGGGCTTTTTCCTCTCGGGCTTGGCCCGATTTCCCGAGCGAAGCCCGAACCCGAGGAGCCTGCCACCTGACCGTACCTTCGATTTCATAATTTTTGTACGAGACATTCAGGATTTGCTAAGACGTGCCTCCAAAGTTGATGCACCGAATGACGCGGCGAATCATTGTGGATGTTGAATATAATCTAGTTGATGAGATATCCGCTTGCAATCTATAATATTTTTTAGTATATGTACATCAAGATCTTATCTTTATATACGACGTTATTTGGTAGTGTCAATCGTGATTCAAATGCCATCTATATTTAATTGGTGCTTAAATTGAACTTTCTCATGGCAATAACCGAAGCTATGCTTTCGTTTCCATTTTCCCATTCAAAGATCGAAAACCTTCTGCTCTCCTTCCATCAATTGGCCGCTAAGAGGTATAATACAATGGGGTTATTAAGCATGCCCACTTTCCTTTTAATTTTCACGATTGACCTCCTATTTTTGGAACTTGCCCGAGAAAAGTAAGTGCAGCCAAGTCAATTAACCTTTTAAATCGCCCAATTACTAAGGTTTAACTAAATCATTGCGAATCTCAAGCACTAATGACTTGAATGGCAAAACATGCAATGAGTTACCTACATGCAAGAAACAATGATTGTGATGTTCGAGAGAAAAAGAAATGTGAAACATCATTGAAATTTAGTTGCCAGTTGATAGTTTTGATTTCACGAGTCCTTAATACTCTTTATATTTAGAAGGCTATTGATGAAAAACTATAGGCAGAATCTTAGGCCTCACTTATCCAACAACCACGATGTGTCCACATGACCTATAAGAGATCTGCTTCCACCGCTACCATCCGCCGCCGCCGGAATGGGGTCCGGCGGTTGGCCCGGTCGGCCGCAGAAAAGGGCAAAAGCACGACACATCACGCGGATCGGACAAGACAAGAACCACAGATAACTACAAAAAAAAAAAAAGAGACGCAATAAAGAGAAAAGGGAAAAGACAAAGGGCAGTTGAATCGAAGTCGACGGGAATAATCTGGTCGACAGGCAATAAATAACCTATCGATACACGAGTCTCCGTGGGAACGCTCCAAATGGGTGGATCTCCCGCCGTTGGTAATAAACAAGCATTATCCACACGTCCGTCCGTCCGTCCTCTTTTGGTGACCCACGCAATGATGCCCGAAATCAGCGCACGAAAGTCGAACGGATCGACGAGGAGGAGGGGCTTCCCAGAATAAGATAAGATCGAGACGAGAGTGAGCGTACGAGGGGGGGTGACCCCGGGGGACGTGTGGATCGGATCGGGGCTTTTGAATGCCGCATGCACCGCCGCTGCCTCCCCATTGGCCACTTTCCATGCCTCAGGTGGCATTTCGTTTTGTCCTCATGTGTTTATTTTCCATAGACGGTCGAGCTTTGCATGGAAATTGAAGTAAAAAACTCGCGTCAATAGTTCATCGTGATCGGTTCGGGCGTAGCGCTTCGATCCATCTGAAGAATGCCCGAGAGGTTAGCGGGATAAGTGCCCTTTATGTCGTTGCCACCGTGTGATGATGGTGGAGGCGGAGAATAATATGCTGGCTTGAAATTGTAAACGAGGGTGTGCGCTTATGTATGGTACTTTCGCACGGACATGCGGTGGACATGGATAATATTTCAGCCGCCCAATTAGAAACCAATCACGGTCACGCACGGAGATCCTTCCATTGATAAGAGTTGAGGGTTCGTGAGCTCATCTAAGTCGAGTATTTTTCTATCACGAAATCAAATGGTCGAGTTGGAGTCCACTTCAAATAATTGCGAGTTGATCTTGTTCGGTTGACTCATCGAAACCTCTAATTGCGCATGTGATGTCCGGTAAATATCCACTAATTTTGTGATGAATTTCTTTCTTTTGTTTCCATGAGATTTTCACATCGGTATTCTATCTCAATATGTAATGCGTTGTAGCATATTTCTTTTCTTACCGCATCATTAATGCCTGAGAAACTTATCATTTCTCGAAACTTGCCAACTAAAATGCTTAATATTCTAAATAGAAATTGTAGTCGACCAAGTTGTTATTCCAACCCGATTTACTTATTTATTTTGGCGATGGATACTATTTATGAAATGCTCGAAAAGATCAATGTGTCACTTGGAACGTCACATCTCACCTCCCCATTCATGACCAAAACTTTAGTGGCTTTTAAAGTCCTCTTCTCGAGATGCTTTCAAATTTGAGCTAGGATATTGGAGTACGTATTTAATATTTTTCCTTTTCCTCGTGGCAAAATGGGCATTCAGATTCTACTCCCACATCCATAAAGGCTCAATCAGTCCTCAAAGGCATCATTACCTTGGTGCTCTTGGTTTAAACTCACTATGTCATGCACTCATTTGGTATTATTCAGTTTCACATTAGCATCCCAGCAAGGCCTGTGCAGGTATGTAATGTAGTTTTTGTTGGGATTTACTATTCTTTTGGGGACTAGAGACTTTGATTATACTTTCCACAGTTGAAAAACACCGTTCGAATTCCATTAGCCTTGTCCCAATTCCTCTTAATGAAAGCTATTTGTATAATTGGATATGACCAGCTAATGGGGCTTGAGAGACGTTTTACGAATTTTCAAGTAGTTAGGGCTCTACGATCGACGATCGTGTCGTGCTCCTGAATCATAAGAAAACGGGCGATGATAACCATAAAAATAAAGAAAGAATAAAATGAGGGGAAGGAAAAGAAAGCTCCGGACACGTAAGAGCATCCCCAAAAAGTGACCAGTTTAGGTAAGTGAGCCATTCGAATTTACTTTTATTTGAACAATGCAGCATACCGCAGTTAAAAGAAAGAAAGGGCAAAAAAAAAAAATGTAGTGATGTGAACCAATGAAAAGCTCAATTAGTGGGGAGAATTGAATATATTAGGGTTCGTGTTTCTCTCCCAGGAATGCTCTTTTTCCTAATCCATGGGCTGAAAGCTGAGAATGATCTGTCCTGGAGCCAATCAAGGCTCAGCGTTCTTGACAAACGAAGGGTTGATTTTTCTATTTGATTTAATTCATGTCCACATATATACACATATATACACAAAATATATATTCTTTTGGCAGCAAACGGGGGGGAGACACATGTCGAAGGCTATTGCCAAACCTACGCGATTGTGACAGTGATTCTTGGACTATAAAAATGGGTATGGAAGGGACAGGAACTCCTGAGTGGAGGGACAACACACGAATCCTGGTCGATATTATATATGCAATCCAACATGAAAAGCCCCAACCCTCAAAACAACACACATACACACACACACCCAAAGGAAAAAAGAATAGAAAAGGGCAGGCCTTATCCAATGGGCATCCACTTTCTAGAGTTAAGGCGTGCCACCTCTTCTTACTATTGGTCTTGACTTAAACTAATCTTTAGGGTAGGTTTGGTTTTGTTTTTTCTCTGTCTAATTGGTTTCTTTGCTTTATGTGAAATCTCCCCTTTTCTATTTTGTAAAGAATGGTTTTCTTTTTGGTGGGTTTTATTTATCAAATGTTATCATTATTATTCTATCGGTTAGGACCTTACTATCAATCTTTTATCGTTGGGCGGTTTCGATATCGACCATTTACTCCACCACCCTCCTTCCTTCTCGATAATTATCAGTCACCCACTTTCTTTTCGTTATAATTTGTGTTCATTGGGCCATGCCTAGTTTAGGGCACAAATTAGCAATGCTTGCCCCCATACATGTGGATCGTTTATTGGCGGTTCCTATCGTGCACTTGTGTGCGGCACACACCTGCAATTATTTTAGCACCCTTCGAAGAGCCGTTTGTGCCACGTGGTAGCTCATTACTGACCTAGACCGGAGGGTCGCGCCGTTGTCCAAGCAATGGTGGTGAGACCAGGGCAAAGAGAGAGAGAGAGAGAGAGAATATGATGGGAGTAGATGAGTTGAGCTGCGACGGCAGAACCCCGACAAAGACAATATTGGGAAATGGACGACGGGGCAACGAGAGAACATGATGGGAGCAGACGAGCTGAGCTGCGACGATAGAACCCTGATGAAGACAATATCGGGAAATGGACGATGGGGCAACGATTCAAGACGGTGGGAGAGAGATGGAAAAGGAAAAAAAAACGGTTGAGGTTAGGGCTTTATTTTGAAAAGCAATAGAGTTTGGTAGGGTGCACAGGTACCTGAAAAAAGCACTAATAAACTAGCGCCACCCAACGGGCTGGTTCTTGCTCCTTAGCACATAAGCTTTCTATTCTTAGTATCCATATAGGAATATGTCCTGTCCATGTGAAATTTGCATAGCCCTAGGCGAATACCATCATTTGTCACATCCCTCCAATATCCTTTGACCTACGGACACGCACTTGGCAAGTAAAGATCAAAAGAGGCAGCGAGGCACGCTTCGTTTGGTCATTGCCTCAAGCAATGGAAGATCAAGAACAAGATCCGGACGCTTTCCGTCCACACGCCTCGTTTCGAGTTTTCCAAAGTGGGCAAATATGAAAAGGAAAAGAAACGAAAGACAAAAGGCGATGGCGAAAGCGTCGGCAATAGGTATGAATGTCCAAAGCGTATCGCTCCACGGTTCATGCACGTTTCGGCTGATGGAGCAAAAATTGATTTTGTCTTGCTTGTTATTTGCTCCGAAAGCGGACGGCTTTAGGAGCCCCTTTTCTCCTCGTTCTTCTTGGATTGGACAGTCGATTCATTCTGTCTTCGAGCTTTCGCTCTTTGGAGGAGGCCAAAAGAAGAAAAATAAGAGGGTCGATGCATGGTGTGAACGTGCGCGTGCGTGGTGTGCAAATCCCATCATTACACGGATAGCATTTCTGATTAGACTCTTTTTGAGATGAGATAATTTCATGATGACACTTTGAATACGGAATTTCATTTTTGTAATGTTAATTTACGTCTTATAGGAATATTACTATTAAACTAGACATTTAATGAACAATTTAGAATTTAAAAACTTCTAAAAATAATTGACGATAATCCCACAAAATCATACGTGGTATTAGAGTAGGAAGTTCTAACTTCAACTCTTCCAAGGCTCAATTTGTCTTCTTAATTGCATAGTTCTTACAAAATCTTACATAATATTGAGTAGAAAGTTCCGAATTCAAAATTTTCAGATATTTTATTTGCTTTCCCAATTACGTGAATTTAGTTTGTTTGGTCTATGTGTGGGGAGGAGACTTAAAATATTAATATTAAACCAGGCCGTCATCAAATTGTTTTAACTTTTTAAATGGATTTAGATGGTAGTGATTTTGTGAGATCTCACGACATTAGTTCCAATTTTTGGTATTTACATGATTGTTTGTGTTACATGTACGGTTCGGTTTAAGTTGACTAGTAAAAATAAAATCCGTTACAAGTACAACTCAAGTAATGATGCTAGATGGATGGATGGTTTAATATTTAAATGATGTTATAAGTGATGGGCGCAGCTCTTTTGGTGTACGGCATTAATGATGGAGTCATTTTAATTGGAGGACGATGTAAATGATTGTTTTATCTATGTTTAGTACAAGTGATTCTTTTATCTACGGTTAGTACAAGGGACATTCGGATTGGCATTTCATGATGGATGTACTGATGAATCTAAAAAGCACCGATTGGGTGATGTTGGAGCCAACAATTTTTTGACATTCTTTTGATCAGCAACTTCTAGTACAACACTAAACTTTAGTACACCAAATTCATTCCTAGTACAATACAAGTGCTTTTTGATTTGCCAGATTTGGGTATTTTTCCTACATTTGTAATTTACGTCAGACTCTTGGTTATGTTTTGATTCGTAATGCTTATCGACCGATAAAATTACTGTTAAGAACCTTTTGAAATAATTATGCTTTTGTGGAATCTATAACATCATCATTCGAAAATGATGAGTTTCTATGTGGGTTAAAGAAGCAAAAAAGACATTTTTTTTCATAAAAAAATTCTTTCTATTCTCTTCTAACCTTGCTTTTGTGAAACCAAGATGGTGTTGGTGGGTTTAACAGTGTTCGTATAATAAATTCCATCTTCACACTTGGAACCCAACAAAATTTGTGCTTCCACTAAATTAAGCAAGTAATCCCCCCACCTAAAGTTGCAATTTAAATTAAAATAAGGGGCATCCCTTTGCTTCTCCTCTCTCCCCCAAGTTGCAATTTTTATTTCATTTTCACGCCCACTCTCTCTCTCTCTCTCTCTCTCTCTCTCTCTCTCTCTCTCTCCTTTACTCTAAATTCAAGGCCGTTTTTGCTCTTTTGGGTTTTGCTAATACCAACAGATGCCCGATGATCCCTCTCGGTTTTGCCTTCATTGGCCTCCTCTGTAACCGTTCCCTTATTTACTCATCTCAGTCCAAACTGCACTCAAAACTTCGTTTGACTTGACTGCTTCTCATCAGGTGCGCCCCCCCTTTGACTGGTTCTCCCTCCCTTCCCTCCCTGTGTTTACTGCCGTGCATGCGTTTCCATCTTGACCCGCGTCGTTTTTCGGTTTCGTCTTCCCCGTCGGGACATCTTTTTATACTAGAGTCTTGAGTTTGGTGTGTTGTGTGTGAGAAGTTTATGTCTTTCTGGGTTGAGAGGGGAGTGGGGTGGGCCTCTCTGCTCCACATAGGTAACTTTCTCTTGCAATGTTTGCACTTGAAAGGCATGTTTCTTGGAACTCCGATGATTTGAGACCTGAGAAATCTTTGGTATCATCTGGCTCTTTGTCTGAACTATGTTGTTACATGCCTTAGTTCCTTGGTTTTGATAATCCCACTCTTTGCTGGGTGTAATATGATGATGTCCTAAATCCTGATGCTCAGCACTTGGCATACGCATGTTTTGTCTCTTTTCTTTTTTTGGTTAAAGTTCTGGTCGTCAGCTGTATTTGGACGGTGAGAAGTTAATCTGTCTGGAATTTTTCACCCATTAAATATATGCCCTGTTTTGTACTGTCCCTTTTTTAGACCAATTACAAGAAGAAGGTTAATTTCCAGTCGTCTCGGTTCATCATATGGGCGATCCTTGTGTTCTTTCTGTCTCTGTACCCTCTGTTATAAATCCTTGAGCAAGCTTCATAGTGTGAAAATCGGGTTATGTTAACGATCCCTGTCTTTTTGGTAGTCATGCCACGTGAATCATGATGCTCCTTTTTTCGGTCTGCTAGCTGTAACCACTCAGTTTGAAATTTCGCAGAAAGCTCGGAGCTTTTCGAGTTAATCTCGGCTAATGTCCAAAGGAAAGGGCTTGGATGGTGAAGAAGAAAGAGCCAACATGGAGGATTCAGATGGGGAGGCTAAAAGGAAATTGGAGAAAAAATCATCTCCTAGTTCCAGTGGGATTGGTTGTTCCTCAGTTGTGGAACCTCAGGATGCAGATTACAACACTCCATCGCTCAGCGACGAGTTAGAGGTCTTGATACTGGCTAGGGTGCCTAGATCTTTATACGGGAAATTTTCCACCGTCAACAAACGGTTCTTATCTTTAATTAAGAGCGGAGAGATCTTCAAAATCAGGGGGGAGATTGGATTAAAAGAGCCGTCTGTGTTTATGTTGGCGAGCGGGGAAACCAGTTGGTGGGCATTCGATCCGCAGTCCGAATCTTGTCGGAATCTTCCTATTTTGCCCTCTGACACTTGCTTTGCCGCCGGAGACAAGGAAACATTTTGTGCCGGTACTCACCTCATGGTTTCGGGCAAAGAGATCGATGGCCTTGTGATTTGGAGGTACGAATTGGCCAAAAATGAGTGGTTCAAGGGCGACTCCATGAAGAACCCGAGGTGCTTGTTCGCTTCTGCAACTTGTGGTAACTATGCTTTTGTAGCCGGTGGGATCGATACGGGCAGCAACAAGGTTCTTAATTCTGCTGAGAAGTATGATCCCGAGACTAAGTCGTGGGATTGGCTTCCTATGATGCATCAAAAGAGGAAGATGTGCTCCGGTTGTTACATGGACAAGAAGTTCTACGTGATCGGAGGCAAGAATGAGGAGGAAAAGAACCTCACGTGCGCAGAAGCTTTCGACGAGAGCCAGAACAAGTGGGAAATCATCCCCGACATGTTGTCAGACATGCCCATCTCGACCTTCCAATCTCCACCCCTCCTTGCCGTTGTGAACGACGAGCTTTACACTCTCGAGACTTCGTCGAACGAGCTGAAGGTGTATATCAAGAGCAGCAACTCTTGGAAGAGGCTGGGGCCAGTTCCTATAAGGGCTGATTTCAACAAAGGATGGGGCGTTGCTTTCAAATCTCTGGGCAGCAAGTTGCTCGTGATAGGCGCATCCTCGGCTTCGAACACCGGCCATGGCATGACCATCCTCACTTGCTACCCCGATCCAGACACCGAGGAACTGCAGTGGACGCCTCTTGATTGTGGCAAGAACAGTTCCAGTCACTTTATCTGGAATTGTTGTGTTATGATGGCTTGAACTTGGACCGGCGACTTGCGATGTCAGCACCTGAATAAAGCGCTACATTAGCAGTCCATGTAGCTGGTTCAGCTAAACCATACACACATAGCTTGTTTTAAGAAGATGGCTGTTATATTCAACTTGCATTATGACAGTTGGGTTAATTTCATGGCTCAGCTGTAATCTTTCTTGGGTCATTCTATCTCCTAACTTTATGATTGTTTTGAGTGCCTCTGTCTTTCTAAATTAAGGGCAAGTGTTTCTATCATGGTGTACTATCTTGCTGAACTCGTAATAAGAAATTCTTCATGCCTAAATGGAGATCTCCAGCTGTTGCTGAACCTAGGTTAAGTTGCGCCAGATTTTCAGTTCATCTGTTCTTCGGGACGGATGGCAAAAAGTTCTGGCTTTTTCGCATGTTGCTCAGGTTGTATCCTCGATAACATGTTACCTTTTAGTTCTATGCAGTAGGATTTGCAATATCAAAGTCTCCTCAAACGAATTACCAGTCGAATCTCTCTCTCTTTCACTCGCTCTGGCATGCGGAATCATCTATGCTTGAGAACTGATCTGCAATGAGAGAACAGGATGCTACCTGAATACGTGTGCTTCCTTGCATTAGAGTTCTTAATGGTTTTAGAAAAACAAGCACATTGCAAAACTCGCTTCCCTCCTCAGTGCAGATACTTATTCTAGAAATGATGTCACGATTGAAATTATAGTCGCCAAAACACCAGACTCGGACTCCAAAGATTGATAGTTCCTGAGAGAATGATTTGATTTGAGTAGCAGATATGCTGTTTTGGGGACGAAGGACACGAAGTTCAGCAGAGCAGAGACAACCTTAACAGATGAATCTTTTCAGCAGATGGAGGTTCCTCTGTTTTTACCTATAACAAAGCTCACGTTCTCTAGCTAGACTAATGCAACTCGATCCCGTTTAAGTAAAAATTCCAAACGAGTTATTGAATTGGAATGCGTGCATTAGGTTTAACAAGCAATGCCTCGTTTCTATGATGAGTGTAGATTTGTGTCTGATAACCTGGGCTATATATGTAATTCTGAAGGTGCCGAATAGTTAGTTAATCAAGAAAATGCCAACTAAGTAAACACGTAGTTTGAAACAACTGGGTTGACCTAGAAATTGGTCTGGTGTTCTTATCTTTTGGCTAAATAGAATTTGGTTTGGATTGATAGGTCCGAAGTTCTTTCGAGCACTACGAGCGATAAGAAAATCGAAACCAATCAAATTGGATTGGACCAACTCTGTCCGCGCCTAGTATGCATTACTTAAATGTGCCTGTTCTTCTGTTAATTACATTTAACCGCGTAATAATGCTACAATAATAATTGGGAGTTGTAATTTATTCGTTGGAAAATCAAGAGACAAATGGAACTATACAAATCCATCAGTTCAATGATCAAATTCAGGACATTCAGCACCAACCACCGGCCCTTGCCATCTCATTGGATCGTAACCGGCCCGGCCCATTTACGTCCCAGCCGACCCGAGATAAGATCGGGCCGGTCTCATTGGATCCGGATCGCGTCCTCCGTTTGATTTGATTTTGACCTAAGCGCGATCCTGCAAGTAGAGAGAGAAAGGGGCCGAAACCAGCTGATCTCTCTCCCTCTCACTCCATCTCTCTCTCTCTCTCTCTCTCTCTCCTTCCGCCATTGTCAAGCGAAGGCGAAGCTGAAACGGAGATCCGAAAGCTCGGTCGCTACCCCTCGATCACGTAAGGTGCTTCTCTGCAAAGCCGCTTGCTTGCTTGCTGGATTAGCCGAATTCGGCGCTTCCCATCCTCAATTTCAATTTCCGTATTCTGTAGGGAACAGATCGCGAATCTGTTGTTGTTTCCCCTCCATTTCGTGGTACTTATGCATATATCCTGACGATTGACCCTATGCGTGAGGTCAATTTCTTGTTCGGAGGTGTGGCGGAACTTCGAGTCTAGGGTTTAGGGTTTTCCCATTTGTGGGTCGAGCGAAACGCTTGTTTTAGGACAAAGGAGCTGTTTTGATTTGCCGGCGGTTTTTTAATTTTGGATTTGGGAAACTGTGGGGCTTTGGGCCCGTGTATGGTGGATGCTAGGTTTCTGTTGAGTGTGTCGTCATCTTGGTGAAGTAATTTCAGTTGGTGGGTACTGGTTGATGTCCATGAATAACAATAGTAACCCGTCTAGAAACCTTCCGGCTTCTTCATCTCCTTTTGGAAATGCTGCCATCTTGAACTCGGCTATGCCGACAAACCCAGGGTTCGGGCAAGCGCAGGGTCAAGGTGGGCCCGGGTTTCAAGCAGCGCAGTTTCAGCTGTCACAAGCGCAAGCCATCGCTCAGGCGCAGGCGAAGGCACAGGCTCATGCGCAGGCTCAAATGCAAGGGGTGAACCCCCAGTTCCAAGCGCAGCTGCAAGCTTCCCTCAGTCAGATGGGGAGCCTTGGGAATTTGGGTTCGTCTTCGCCCTCCATGTCCACACCTGGAAGTGGCGGCGTGAAGCGTTTGCCTCAAAAACCCCCAATGCGACCTCCTGGAGTCTCTATGAACGCCATGATTTCACCATTGAAACAAATGGAGCTTGCTTCAGCTGCTCGCAAGAAGAAGCAGAAGATCCCTGAGAAGCAGCTACAAGACAGAGTGGCAGCAATTCTTCCCGAGTCTGCATTGTACACACAGCTCCTTGAGTTTGAGTCTCGCGTTGATGCTGCTCTTGCGAGAAAGAAGACTGACATACAGGAAGCCCTGAAGAACCCTCCGTGCATTCAGAAAACACTTAGGATTTATGTCTTCAATACATTTGCCAACCAGATTCGCACAATACCTCAGAAGCCAAATGCTGAGCCACCTACTTGGACCCTTAAGATAATTGGGAGGATCTTGGAGGAAGGGGTGGATCCTGATCAGCCTGGAGTAGTTCAGAAATCAAGCCCTTTATACCCAAAGTTTTCATCTTTCTTCAAGAGAGTAACCATTTCTTTGGACCAGCGACTTTATCCTGAAAACCCCGTGATTGTTTGGGAGAACTCTAGATCATCTGCTCCTCAAGAGGGATTTGAGGTGAAGCGGAAAGGGGATAAAGAATTTACAGTGACTATCCGGTTGGAAATGAATTATGTGCCTGAGAAGTTCAAGCTGTCGCCAGCTTTGATGGAAGTTCTTGGCATCGAAGTTGAGACTAGACCAAGAATTATTACTGCAATCTGGCATTATGTGAAGGCCAGGAAATTGCAGAACCCAAATGATCCCTCATATTTTAACTGTGACCCGCCTCTTCAGAAAGTGTTTGGGGAAGAGAAGCTGAAATTTACTGTGGTTTCTCAGAAGATCTCCAATCATTTATCTTCACCACAGCCGATACATTTGGAGCACAAAATCAAGCTTTCAGGAAATAGTCCAGTTGGAACTGCATGCTATGATGTGCTGGTTGATGTGCCCATTCCCATTCAGAGGGAGCTGTCTGTGCTGTTAGCAAATGTGGAGAAGAACAAAGAGATTGATGCCTGTGATGAGGCAATATATTCTGCAATACGAAAAATTCACGAGCACCGGAAGAGACGGGCGTTTTTCCTTGGCTTTAGTCAATCTCCTGTGGAATTTATTAATGCCCTCATTGAATCTCAAAGCAAAGACCTAAAGCTACTTTCTGGAGAAGCTAGCCGTAGTGCTGAAAAGGAGCGTCGATCTGATTTCTTCAATCAGCCATGGTATTCACATCATCTTTATGAATTTGGGCATTTTTCACTTTATGCGCTTGGGCCTTTTTCAATGCTTTTTCTTCCTGCTCTATGGAACCTAAGAATTATCACTTTGGCTACACAGCACACCACTAAACCTGGTTATGATGTGGTTATGTCTCTGATTTGAGTTTCTTCTTAAGTGTGCAAGACATACCTTCTGGACTAAATGCTTTATGAACGTGAATAATGACTTATGTTTTTGTTTTTATAGGGTGGAAGATGCTGTTATTCGGTACTTGAATCGCAAACCAGCAACTGGAAGTGATGCTCATCCAAGTACTTAACTATGGTTTTTGGGTGGGCCCCTTTGCGAACCATAGATTCTTTTTGCTTGACCCCTACAGTCATGCATGTTGTTGACGACTCGAGGTAGGAGCCCTGGTGGCGTAGCTTTGACCTTGGAAATTATAGCTGATGGGGATCACATCCACGCACCTCCTGTTATATGGAGCTTAACATAATTTCGGTGATGAAACTCTTGGAGGTGGAACTATTTATTTAGAAAGGAAATGCCTACTGTAAATAGTTGTGTGCCTGCTGCTTTACCCTCCTCTGTTGTTGCTGTCTAGGGATAATGGCGCCATGTTGCTAAGTTAACTGTAATACAACTGATTCTGCATGTTGTATGGCCGAGGTTCTGTTCATGTTTTGGTAATTAGTAAACATTTAATTGACTTCATGGTCAATGTTGGTGGTTGCTGATGTTTTTTTTAATTGTAAGGAGCCTATCTTTCGGTTCACTGCAGTGAATCGAATTCGATGCAGGAATAAAGAATGAGACTGCCTTGTCCTGCGGTCGCAGTTCAACCTATGAACAAGGAAATCCGGTACTTTTTAATTTGCATTCGAGTGTAGATTGTAGGATGAATGCAATCTCGGTGGTCGGGGCTCAACTACTTAAAGATTTTCGATGAACGACCGAGATTTATTTATAATGTAATTAAACTATTGCCGCTCTTCGAAGATCCGAGCCCTGGAGATTTGTAGACTGGCTGATATAATCTGGCAGTTGACAATGCAGAGTGATGCGTGACGGTGGTCTATATGGTAAAGGAGCAAAAGTAACCCGTGGCGTGAGGAAAGACGCCTCAAAGATGACATCACGAAGTATCCATAGATTATCCAAGGAAAGGCGGATCCATCTAATTCGTGCTTAAATAAAATCAGATGTCTGGTGTATCGCAGCGCACGCTTCGGCCATATGATCAAGCATCTAGTCCAACGAAGCGCGTGCTTTTTGCCAGGCATCGAACCATGAAGCATCCTTTGAAGAAAACAATCGTCTAGATTTACTGTATTAAGGGCATGGTAGGCCTCTGGTTGGACCATGTAATTTTCTCCTAGGACCAGTCATCGCATAGTGTATAAAATGCGATTGGCTGGTTTGTATTTACGAGTTCCGACTACTTTCTCTCGTAAATAGCTCGTCAAGACTCGGCGCTAATTTGGGTGAACCTGTACAAGTAGATTTCTTCTTGGTCCCGCGCTCGCCTAGGCCCGCCCTTCTTCGAAGATGACGTACAATTTTCGGCGAGCGGGTTATGCAACTACTTTCAGGCTCGGCATATTAGCTTTACTCGTTCGGATCGGCTCATCGATCAGGTCTACCAGAAGGAAGTCCTAGCCAAATCTCACCAATGCAATCTATGCAAGCAAAAAAAGAAAAAGGCCCTTACCCTTGCAAAGGCCCATCTAACGTTGAGATGAGAAATTCAAAAGCCCAACCAAAAAAGCCCACGATCAAGATGGCGGGAAAGGGAGAGCTGAAAAACTAGAAGCGGACCATCTCCACTTTCCATCACCAGAAACAGAAACAATCCCTCTCTCTCTCTCTCTCTCTCTCTCGCTGTTGCCGGAGAAGTTCGGAAATGGCGAAGGCCGGGGAGGAGGAGAAAGCGTGCTGGAGGAAGGAGGTGGACGAGAAGCTGAACCGCCTCCACTCCCTCCTCTTCGGCGCCGACCTCGCGCTGGACCGCCGCGACTTCTCCGCCGCCCAGATTTTCTCGCTCCGCCTCCTCGGCTTCCTCGACTCCCAGACGCGGACCGACGCCGACGCCGCCTTCATCCGCCCCATCCGCCGCGAGGCCTCCGCGAAGCTCGACGCCGCTCGCCGCTCCCTCACTCCCGACTCCGATCGGTAACCTCTCTGTCTGTCTGTCTGTCTGTCTGTCTAGATCGTTTTGTTCTACATGTTTACACTTCCGATCGTGCAGCGTGTGTTCCGTTTGTAAATCTTTAGGTTAGAGTCTAAATCAGCCTTGGAACTTAGTTATGAAGCGGAAATGAGGTTTGATTCAAAGGGCGTTGGACCGCGCTTGATTGGTCGTTGTCAAAAAGAAGTGGAGCTTTTATAGAACCTAAAACTGATTCTAGATTCCCACGTTGTTTCACTATTCTTAAGCTATGTTCGAGATAAAGCACAAATTCACTCCAACATCAGCCCTAGTCGTTCTGATGGTTTGGGAAGGTTGGACATATCCCCGATCAATTACATTTTGTAGGAGCGAGGAGAGTAATGGCACTTCTGGTACTTCTAGTACTTTGGAAGGACAATATAAATGCTCACTACTCGTCTGTTCTGTGCTCTTTATGATGGATTATTACCTCCAGCCGAGCATTCCAGTTGGCAGACAGAGCTCCTGGTAGTGTTTTTGGCATGAAGGGCGGCATTGACATGGAGAAATTAAAGCAGTCGGCATACTTTCAAACTCTTCTTCAGCATTCCAAGGGGACTCCAAACAAATGGTATGAAATAATGATATACATTATTCCGAAGTGTCCACTTTTTTTGTTATCTTTACAAAATTTTGAAATTAAAGATCACATGCTTAATTCCTAAATGATGAAAATGTTGCTAATACACCCAATGATGTAGATCAATCATGTCTAACAATATTTTTTCTTACTGTCAGGATGACCAATCAGATAGGAAGGACAAGTTCGATAAGACAGCCAAAAATCTGAAACAAGCAAAGTTGTCGTCTTTGTATGGAAACAACCTTAATAGACAAAGCAATGCCCCCTGCAAGAATTCTCTGAGTTCCAGGAGTAATAACTCTGAGGACTGTGTTATTTTAGATAAGCCCCATCCTATTTGCAGCCATCCCAAGAGTACTATTCTCTCACCATTTTCAAAGGTCGAAGAAGAGAGATTTCACGATAATGCTTTAGGGGCAAAGCGTGTTCACATGGAAATAAGTAGCCCTGGCAATGATATTGGGAAGTTGCCATCAAATGATGAAGAATCTAATGGTGATGTGGCAGCCAATGGATTTGTGACTGCAAGAGCCAAATTGGTATCTTCTTGTTTTTTGCAACCTGTTTGGCTGTTTATTAAGATGTTTAGCCTGTTGAGCTATTCTTTTTTCTTCTTTTTCTATATTTGGAAGGAATACATTATATGTATCGTTAAAATGAGATCAGGCATAGCTGCATACATTAGTTTATGAGATAGAACCATCCTACGGAATGATTAAGCTTGTAATGCTTAATCTTTCTCTCAATTGCTGGTGGTAAAAAACTTGTAAGGAGAGAAAAATTATTCTCACTTTCCTTGAGTTATTTTCAGATGGACTTTGCCTAATGCATGTGAACTCCTTTCATTCAGCAAATAGATAATTTACCTTCTTTTAATTCCATATAATTTGAGCATATTAACAGATCATAACCAGTGCATGCCTCTTTTTTGTGATGGATTAAATGAAGCTGGAAAGAGTTGTACTCAAAATTTTATTTTATGCAACTTGAGGCATGAAACAATTAGGATTTCTTATATGTACCCAGATTAAAATCGGCTCTTTAATCAAGATTGTAACTGTGCATTCACAAGTTTATTATGACAAAATGTGTTACAAGTTTATCTGGTTTGACCATAAAACTTCTTTAGCTAAGCGTGGGTAATGGGTTTGGTATTCTGTATTTGTGGTCACAAGAAGCGACTCATTACATAAGCTTTTTGGCTTATAGGAAATGGAGGCAAGGCAAAGGCATGGTTTGGCAGGATCACCTAGAGCTTCTCTGTCTCCTCAAAGTGATTCCACTGGTAGGGGCTATGGAGGGAGATCATATGGTTCCTTAAGGCGCGGTGTTCGGGGTAACTTTATTCCCCCCATCAGATCCAATGGAAACAGCATGGGAAATGTGACTTCACGAGTTGTGGGAGGAAAGTCTGATGATGGAATAGATGACTCCACGAAGAGATGGTAAGTTCACAAATAGGTTGCACTCTGTAGGTTAATAGCACACAGTGTTGCTCCTAGACATTTATAATTATCTTTATTTTTTTCATTCATAAAGTACGCTTATCATACATGTTTTCTTTTTTTTAAGAATTGTGATTGACTGGTTGAGTTTTGTATGAACACTCTGTGATCTCTCATTTTCCTAGCTCATGAATCATAAAATTTCAGCAGTCTTATTCTTTCTATTGCATGATAGTAATCCTATTGCATTTTGTTGCATGATACAGTTTGGAAATGCTCTGTGGTCCTGATGGAGAGCTTCCAGAAAAATTGAGGAACTTAGAACCTCGTCTCATTGAACATATTAGTAATGAGATTATGGATCGGGATCCTAATGTTCGCTGGGATGATATAGGTAATACGAAATGTTACATTTCTGTCTTGATGAGAAATGGGAAAAAAGAAGATTCAAGTCCTTTTATCACTTCATAGTGTGTGAAGTTGTCCTAATATGCTTGTGCTGCTGGATAATTTTGTAGCGGGACTGGAACATGCTAAAAAGTGTGTCACAGAAATGGTCATATGGCCTTTATTGCGTCCTGACATTTTTAAAGGCTGTCGTTCTCCAGGAAGAGGTCTTCTTCTGTTTGGTCCTCCGGTATGTATAATACCATTCTCTATGATAAATGAAGGCTGATACTCTTATGAACTGATACTCTGTGTATAATGCTTTACCCTTTAGGGCACAGGGAAGACAATGATTGGCAAAGCTATAGCTGGAGAGGCAAAAGCAACTTTCTTTTACATATCTGCCAGTTCATTAACAAGCAAATGGGTATGTCTTCTAGCTGGACTTAGTTTTACTAATGTGTATTTCCTCTTTGTTTTGCAAGTAGATAGACCAGAAAGGAAGAAGTGTTTACAAACCATGAATTCTGACTTTTATTTGTTTTTTAGATTGGTGAAGGCGAAAAACTGGTACGAGCGCTTTTTGGAGTTGCGCATTGTCGCCAGCCTGCTGTGATATTTGTTGATGAAATAGATTCTCTTCTTTCTCAGGTAAGATGTATTCTTATCACCCTTGACAAGGCTGGAGGGGATCCATACAGATGCCCATTTTGGTGCATGCACAACTTTACTGGACTATAGGAATAGGGTAGAAAGAGTATGTACATCATTAAATTGAAATGCTCTGCTTGTGCACAAAGTAACAAATTGCTCAAGCAATGTTCTGTTGTGTTAAATTTTCCTGGTAGAAGAATGAAGTCTTTAGGTTAATTGCTGTACTTATCAGCAGAAACTGGAACTTCATCGAACTCTGTAAATGGTTGCAGCGGAAGTCAGAAGGGGAACATGAATCAAGCAGGCGCCTCAAGACGCAGTTCCTCATCGAAATGGAAGGCTTTGATAGCGGCAGTGAGCAAATTCTTCTAATAGGTATTAGCAAGACCCTAAACATAGTCTAAAATCACGGGCTGTTGAAACTGAAGACAATATATTCTCCAAAACACAATTGCTTTAAAAGGCTTGAACTCACTACATTTGATTGCTTCTTGCTTTGCCACCCTTGTGTGGTTTGGTGCATTGTCATTCTATGTATTAGATGGGGCAAAATTTTAAAGTCAAAGCAATAAGATAAAAAATATTGGAATGAGCGAATTAATGAGACGCCTCCATTAGGATGGCTTGAAACTGAAGCCAGAAGTATGTAGTAACACCACAAATTAATATAAACAGCCAATTATATCGTTTACAGGGGTATATGTTCTATGCTAAATTTGAAACTCTTTGAGATTTACTTTTATGACATAACCATTCCAAAGTACAGCAATAGGTCACCTCATGGATCTTGGCAAAAGCACACTGCATTATCAACTTCCATCAATTAATTTTCGATGCTTAATTGCTTTTAGCCTTCCTATTCTGACATTTTTACATATCACAATATATTGAAAATTGACTGGGATGATGTGCTGTTTTCTTAAATAATTAGGCGCAACAAACAGACCTCAAGAACTTGATGAAGCAGCACGGAGGAGACTAACAAAAAGACTCTATATCCCCCTACCTTCATCGGGTGCCTCTCATACTTAAGTTGACTTTCTGTATTGATTTCTTTAACGTACTGTGGCATGATTAACCGGTTTTTTTTATATGGTTTAAAGAAGCAAGGGCTTGGATTGCACGTAATTTACTAGAGAAGGATGGTCTCTTCAAGCTTTCGAGTGAGGATATCAATACCATATGCAACTTCACCAAGGGTACTAGCTCTAACAAACCTGAATTAGTTAATTCTTTGCTGCATGCCATTGATTACGGAGAACTTCCGAATTTTGTTTTGGATATTTGTCCTTACTTGCCTAGAATTTGTTCTCAGGGTATTCAGGATCAGACATGAAGAATTTGGTAAAAGACGCATCTATGGGTCCCCTGAGAGAGGCCCTAAGACAGGGCATAGAAATCACGAAGCTGAGAAAGGAGGATATGCGTCCAGTAACTCTTCAGGTAACGACATGCTCAGCTACCACTGCCGCACAAATACTTGCACAACCGGTGTAAGAGGCATAGTTTGACTCACTTTTTGGATTAATTTAGGACTTTGAGAACGCATTGCAAGAGGTTAGGCCCTCTGTTTCTATGAACGAACTTGGCATCTATGAAGAATGGAACAAGCAATTTGGGAGCCTTTCGCTTTAGAAGTCGTTCCTCCCAATGTTGAGAGTGCAGAACGATAGAGAAGCTTGTGATTATACAAGTCGCTTCATCCATCCGTCACTCCATGGAGAGCTCAATGCAAGATAAGGGTTAGTGATTCCCTTCTTTCGAAGTAACATGTATTATCTTTTCCACAAGGATGCGTCCAGACAAAGAATACTTGGCAAAATGGGAAAAGAAAAACATGGGTCAAGATTGCACAGTTTGGTGAAAAGTCATTATATAATCTCCAGGCTTGCGTGGTTTAACCTATCCATATAGGTAGGTATCGCCCTGGATAGAGAAGCAGTCTCTGTTCAAATTTTTTCTATCATGCGTTCAGCTAGCGACACCTTATCCATAGTTTGGACTGGGATGATTTGGAGCATTTAAAAGTTGAAAAAATAAAAATAAAAACTGTAATAATAATAACAACAACAACAACATAAAGAAAGAGCTGGAAAAGGAAAGAGGTCCTACAACAGTTGAACAGGAGATCCCTGATAAGAACTAAACAAAAAAAAAAGTGTTTGTCTCAGTTCACTTTCTTATCGCTTGGAAAAACTTTCCCACGTGAACCTACCCTTACCGAAAAGCCCTTGTGCCCTCTAAAAGCTTCTTTAGAAAAATCCAACTTGGCTGCTGACGTCTGAGCGCGAATACGTACTTTATATTAGGCAATGAATCGAAACCTGCCCCTGGATGACTCATAGTCGAACCGGCAACTGACACATCACCTACAGTATTATGCTTGATACTGAGGACGGTCTATCTTACGAAGACAACCTTAATTGGGTGACTAATGTAAAATTGACTTCACTCACGCATGCGCAGAAATAACAATAATATCGCCCATGAAGTTGCAATAAATTTTCGCACAGGGGAAAGGGCTCTGCCTCTCGGAAAACAGTAAGTTGCAGCTCGAAGACGAGTTATCGGGTACAACAAAATAATAATGTGATGTTACATTAACCTGATGATTTAAAATGGGGAGCGTTTGCTCCGATCAATCCGACAAATTCACTACCATCGTGAGTAGAAATGTTTCTTTGGCGAACCCTGACTGGGAAGCCACCGGCCATGTGAGCCGTCAAGAATGGCACAAAAACTGGACGGACTTGATTCACCGGTTCGATGTCGAACCGATGCAGAATCGAAGCTACCACGTACTTCATCTGAATAAAAGCCATCTCCTTCCCTATGCAATCCCTCGGCCCCGCCTGAAAAACCGGGTATTTGTACGGGCACATCTTCCTGATTTCTCCGGTTCCGTCCTTCTCCGGTTCGAGAAACCACCGGTTCGGTCTGAACTCCAAGCAGTCCTTCCCCCACAGCTCTTCCATCCTCCCCATCCCATACGGGAAATAGGTCACCCTATCTCCTGATTTCACGATTGTGCCGTCAGGCAAAACATCGTTTTCGACGGCATGCTTGGAGTCCCAAGCCACCGGTGGGTAAAGCCTCATGGACTCGAGGAGACATGCATTCAACAACTTCAATTCCTTGAGCGATTCATAATCCAGGTCTTTCCTTCTCTTCACCACAAGCTCGACTTCTGTCACCAAGTCTTGCTTTATGTTTGGATGCTGAGAAAGCAGCCAGAAAAGCCATGTCATGGCGGCCGAAGTCGTCTCTCTTCCCGCCATTATGAAGCTTATCATAAGGTCTCTTATCGTTCTCTCATCATGCCTGGCCAAGATCAGGCGAGATAAAAGATCATCATTGCCGGAAGCTGCTGTTCCATTCATTTCCATGATTTTGTCCCTAATCACTCGCGATACAAACCCGTGGACTTCTCGGACCGCTTCCTTCAGCCTCCGTTCTGACCCGACTCTGATCAATCTCTTGATCTTCCACGAGAGAGACAGAGTGGCGGCTCCACGACGAGCACACATCTCCGATGACACGTCGAAGGCTTTGGCGAGCGGAGAAACGGGAAACGTAGGATCCAACGAACGGTTTTGATAAGCAGTCCCCAATGAGACCTTGCATATCATGTCGAACGTAAGCCTCTTTAGGAGGTCCTGCAAGTCAACTGCCTTGTTTTCTGTCAATACGGACTGCATGACCGGCAACAACCGGTTCTCGACTTCCTCTTGCAACGTGCTCATCACGTACTCCCGCAGCGACCTGGTACTGAATTCATGGCTCACGAGCTTGCGCTGAGTTCGCCATAGCGCTCCATCCACATTGAAAATGCCATGCCCAAGAAAATCTCCCAATATTTCAGTGAACGGTCTGCCCTTCGGGTAGTTCTTGAAGTTGCTCTTGAGGATGTACTGGACATTCTTTGGGTTTGCTGTCACGACGGTGCGCCTAGCGCCGAGCCGCCACACGACGATGGTGTTGGTCGGGGATTGGGACAGGAGTTGGGTGTACCAGTCCAAAAGGCGGCGCCTGTTCCTGTAGAAGGATATCAAGCACCCGATGACAGGGTAGGTCGGCGGGCCGTGGCCAGAGATATCGAAGACTTGTTGAAAGAAGTTGGCGGTGAGCACATGAAGGAAGTAGAGAACGGTGAAGAAGAAGGCGGTACTGAGAGTCTTCAATGCAATGAAAGTGAAGATCATCATTGGTGTCTTTGCCTCACAGGCAAAGAAGCAAAAGCTGGATTTGGAAAGTAATGGAGTGTATTGATAGGAGGAAAGGCGATGTTGAGCGTTACTTCTGCAGTATGGTGATTAGAGACTGTTACAGGATTCTAACATGTGAAGTTCATGCTCAAGATTAGGTGCGGGAAAGGTTCGTTTCTTCTCTATGATATGGAGATTCCTGAAGGCAAATAATGGTTTTTTTTTTTTTAAATAAATAAAGTTGTTGTCTTTATTGACATGAGCATCTAAACATTTCAATTCAACGGATTCGAGTTGTTTAATCATTGAGCATATTGATGATGCCCTTTGATTTTACATACTAAATGGATTCGCGGATTTAAAAAGTCTATTGAAAAAAACTAATCTTCTCATCTCAATAGTTTAGGCGAGAGATTGCAGAAAAGGGCACCAAGTATGAGGAACTAAGCTCGTCGCTCGTGGTCCCTAGAACCACGCACTATATCACCATCAATAGGGGGGACACAATGGTCGGGAGATACTGCATGGTTGAGTTGATCTGATCCATCAAGCAAGTTGCCAGACAAAATAGTCGAATGGGGTCAATGTGAATACAATATAAAAGTGAAGAGATTCCACCAATTGCAACACCAGAGTGTTTTGTCCCTTCTCGATGGTGAATTGATGTTTTGTATAGGGATGTAAGGAAAATTGATATATTGGCAGCAAAAGAAAGGAATAAGTAAATTAAAAGTTCTAAAACTTATCATGAAAGTGTAATTAGATTCCAAAATTTTCAAAAAATACAGTCAGTCCTAACACTTATTATGAAGAATATAATCGAGTCTTAAAACTTTCAAAAATGCAATCAACACTAGAAGTTGATTATATCAATTTGATAAATTTTAGAATTTGATGACTTTTTTAAAGTTTTATAACTCAATCGTACTTTCATAACAAATTTAAGGATTTTCAATTCCATTGTCACGAAAAGACAATTACAATTAAAAGATTGGAAAGGGGCAATGAGAGCAACGACCTCCTTTTAGTGAGTTTAAGGATCCTCGTCGGGTACGGAACGTTCGCTTTTTCCTCACAGCTACTTTTGTCCATTGGTAGGTGTACGAGCCTATTGCCATTAGCTTTACCTTTCTAAGGTCCATCAACAGCTAACCAAATCGTCATACCTGTTGTTGAGTTCTTGCTAGGGCAAAAGGCTGGATCCAAGTTAGCATTGACCCATCAGTCTATTTTGGGGGTCTCATCTAGAAGAGAGGGGAATTGAAATATCGAGTGGCGGTCACCAGTCCTCGACCCCACTACGTCCTTATCCAATCCTCAAAGGAGTACCCACTCACTCCTTACTTAAAAAGACAGACAACCATGGGCATCGACATCAATTTCAATCCCTGGAGAGATACATCATCTCGCTACATGCACGCCTTGTATTTCCAACACACACGAAACATTGCAGGTCCCTTTTGCCAAGCTCTTGATCCCTTGAGCTAGGTTGAAATACAGGCCATCCCTATGAATTATTTGATTGCTTTTTTATTATATAGAAATGAATTGACCCAACGAGCCCATCGGTCAATTAAGATCGCGTCGATTAGTTATGGAGTCGTAGCATATGATGTAATGGAGTGCGTCGTCCGTGCTAGTGGAAGCTCCAATCATGGACGGAATTGCAAATAATTGAGCTAGGACCAAATCGAATGAGTACAAATTTGTCTCTATTTTTCAATGCCTCTCTTTTTGTTTTTTTTTTTTTTACAGTATTTTAAGGATCGATTCAAGCAGAATGGTGTGACTTTCACGTCCAGAATCTTCATCTTCTTTTGCATCCACACTCTTCTACCGTGACAGAAAATTTTCAATGCTCGTGTGTGTTTAAAGCTGTTTATCCAAGGATCGGTTGGAAAAAAATGATGATTGAGATTTAGCTATCCTCCAAACCATCATGTCATAGAGGATTGCCGAAAAAGAAGAAGACGAACATGTAAATAAGAAATGGATGAGTTAATATTTTCTTTGTACCAAAATCGTTTGAGAGGATATTTTTCTAAAAATTCGATTGGCGAGTATTTGTAGACTTTGATCGTGTTGCATGGCGGTCATTTTGACATCATCACGGGTGGTATATCTCTCTCCATGGCGAAAAAAGGGTAAAAAGAAATTGGATTAGGTCTCCAATGCTATGTTAGGAAATGTAATTGTGAACTCCGATCATGTTGCATGGTGATCATTTTGCGGTTAATTTCATATATCGGGAAGGGTAAAGAGAATTTCAACTTGCTCTCTAATGTTTCTAAACGAATTGACTACGAAATCAAGCTCAGCTAAGTATTTTATAAATTCTGATCATGTCACAGGGTAATTTTTACAATTGTTTTCACGATATCATTAGGGTACCTCTATAGCGAAAACGGTACATTTAAATCGGATCGAATCCTTAATGTTAAGATATAATACCGGATTAATTTCATCTAAACGATACACCCGATCGCCCTGTCCACTATCAGAAGTTAAAAATTTCTGAAAACACGAGCAGAAGTGCGGCCTGCATACATCCAAAGCTCTCTGCAACCTCAATTGTCCAATCGACATGTGAACCCTCGAGAAGGAAACCAACGAAAGCCAATGATCAAGAGAGATCCATCCACCTGCCCAATGCCCGCAGCATTAAAAAAAGGGGGAAACACGTGTTAAAACTCCCATGCATTTACATAATTTATGTTCCGCCAGGAGTTTCTTGAAGCAAAAAGATTGAATATACGAAACCTAGGTGTACTTTTTAAATCCAACAGCGGACAACTCCCATGTGCTCCTTGGCAAATGTGATTTTGGCATCCGAGAAAGGTCCGAACTGAGGTTTACGAGAACCCACACAGCTAAGAAAAATAAAAGATTATTGACTAAGGTTTTTCGAAACGTGGGTATTATTATTAATCAATCGGGGAAAGAAAACACATCATGGCTGGCAGGAACTAGGTGGAAAATACGATGGCCACTGGCTCGGTCGTTGTCGTTTGTGTGTATTTTATGGCCTTATAATATCGAAGTCCTGCGAATACGACGAAGGCAAAGGACGGTTCGTTTTTTTCCTGCTTCGAGTTTTGGAGGGTTTGGCTTTCTCACGGGTTCACATTGCAGCGGCGGTGGCGTGGGGCTTGGTAGGTAATGCGGACGAGTTTCGAGAGATCGGAACACGTGCTGCGACAAAAGAAAACGAGGGCCCCAAGCGCAGACAAGAAAGAGAGAGTTGAGGGACTAGAGCTCGGAGGCGTATCCTCGGAAGGTGGCCGACATGGCGGGGCTCGTGTCATGTGCAGAATTAAGGAAATTAAAAGATGGAGGGATGAGAGAGATTGAATCGTGGCTGGGATTGGCTGGCCCTCGTGTTGATGGGACAAGAAGAAGCTTTTGACTAAGACGATATTTGTGATAGTGTATGCTGATCGTGTGCTGATCATCTCGACAATTAACTTTAGTTTACCCCCGGGAAATTTTTCATTTAACTTTGCTCATGGTGAATCGGTCTTTTTCTTTCTTTATTTCTTTTCCTTGGCTGAGCAACTTCCGAAAATAATTTAATTGATTAGACAACTCGAGTTTGGACTCACGTTTTGAATCTTTAAGATTGTGAGACATGACCGACACTAAATCATGTGGTTATTGATATAACCGTAAAAGATATTTCTTAATAAGACACAAGCCACTTGTTAAGTAATCGAATGTGAAAATATCACGATTTTAATGCGTCGTTTTTCTATTTTGACCTGTGAATCGGTCTTTTCTTTCTTTATTTCTTTTCCTTGGTTGAGCAACTTCCGAAAATAATTTAATTGATAAGACAACTTGAGTTTGGACTCACGTTTTGAATCTTTAGGATCGTGAGACATGACTGACACTAAATCATGTGATTATTGATATAACCGTGAAAGATCTTTCTTAATAAGACACAAGCCACTTGTTAAGAATGAAATGTGAAAATATCACGATTTTAATGCGTTGTTTTTGTAGTTTGACCTATGATAGATATTGTAAAAGTTGAAACATTCTTGATTACCTATGCTAAACTAGTATCTAGACTCGGGCATAGCCTTTGGAGTGATTGCGTGGCTTTTCGAGCAAGTCACTTTTCCAATACAACTTTATCCTTCCCTCGAATCTTACACAGGTCATTCGGTCACACATGAAGAAAATCACCAGCGCCTCATTTATGAACGGCTTGCTACACTTTCTTCTACGACTCTGCTCAATTGGGACCCTCCACCCATAAGATGGATTAAATTGAATATGGATGAGGCTTCTAAAGGTGACCTCAGATTCGCAGGCTTGGAGGTTTTGCCCCTTTCCTTGGAATACGTCTGTCCTTGTAAGTTGAACTTTGGACATTGTGGTTGAGACTATAACTTTGCCCAAGCAACATGATTTTTGCAAGCCATTATTGAGATTGAATTTATCAACAAAAGAAACTATGGTGGATAACACTAGAGGTGAGCATGATTCCAAATAAAAACTGGAATTGAAGAATCAGACCAATGAGAATCTATCAAGTTTCTAGTTTCAAGGTATGTAAGGTAAGTTTTAAATTCCAAAAATTAAGGAACCTGTTTCGATGAGTAAGTTCCAGATTTTAGGTAAGTAGAATTTGGAACTAAAAACCTCCGATAAGTTTTTATATTTTTCTTAGTTTATGTATTTGTATGATCTTGTGGTATTTCATGGCGTCCGATGATGAGTATATAATCTAAAACCATTAGTTTAAGTTTTATTTTACAATTGAGATTTTTACTTCATTAACATTTCATATTATTCGTTTGTTCAAATATAAATTATTATTATGAATTGTAATAGCAAATGATGGTTATTAAAGGTGGTGAGTCATTGTAGTCTTTCAATTAATAATACAAATGGAGCTTGGATAAATCATGGAATTTGTGACAAAGTAAGTTCTAGATTCAAAAAATGAAGAATCTATTCTAATAGATAAGTTCCAGGTTTCAAGTAGAACTTGCAACCGCTCACCCTTAAATAAAACTAGACTTGCTTTGCTTAAAGACATTAGAAGAATGTTGAGCTCTCATTTTGAATTTAAAGTACAACATAACTTCCGAAAATAAAATAATCTTGCTAATTGGATTGTCAATCATGGGATAAACAAGCGCTTTTACACTATGCTTTATTCACGATCTCCTGAAGAGTGATTCATGCTTCGTTATGTGATCAAGTAGGGATAATAAATTTTAGACGTTAATTTGAATTATGCTTACTTTTATCTACCAAAAGAGAAATAGTATCTAGAAACACTTCCTGAAAATATTCAATTACGAATTGTTGATGGGTTGGCCAAATTTGGAAATGTCCCCGTCCCTTGGGCTTTTAAAGCTCAGCATCTGTTTTAATTTTAATTTTTTTAAAATTTTTTAAAATTTTTAAATTTTTAAATTTTTAAAATTTTTAAATTTTTAAATTTTTAAATTTTTTTTTTATATATATCCTACTCTAACTGAACCCCACACTAAAACTAAATGTCCTCATCCTACCCGATTTGTTTACTACTGGGCCGCGTGCCAGTGTATAGCGTCCGTTTCGCATCAAAGATCAAGATTTTCACCTTTTGCTTTTTCCTTGCATCCAAAACAATCCTCAATTCCAACTTGGACGAACTGGTCGTCGCAAGTAAAATCCACCAACAGGATAAAAATTTCAATTAGGCTCACATGTACCGAGATCATTTGAGAAATTTTCATCCCTTGCTCAGGCTGAACTTTTCAATTGGGCTCACATGCATCGTCATCATTTAAGAATATTTCATCCCGTTGCTCCCCCCAAGGCCGAATTATTATGGAAAAGTGCTAAACACACAATTCATGGCCAGAATGCTTATATCCTTGTCTCGGCCCACTTTTGGTCGGACCCGTTCGCGAGGCACCAAGGTTTGTTTCCTTCTTTAGGGGGAAACAATGTGCATAATTTTCTTACCAAAAAAAAAAAAAAAAAAAATGTGCAGAATCGATGTTCGCAAACACAAGGGGCCATCACAGGAGACTGCGCCAGTCCCGGACAATGCCATGAAGATTTTGGTGTACAGTGGAAAAGACTCACCAACTTGCATTGTTCAGCTGATTCAGGATAGGATATTATTTTTCAATAGCACATTAGAAACAAACCATGTCACGTTCCCCATGAGAAAAGAGTAAGAGGCAGCATTTATTTCTCGGAGCGAGTCCATGAGTTGTGGTAAAAGCTTAGCACGACTCGTTGTCTACATCTTCGAGTGACCAACCCGTACCTGAACACGATGCCAGGAAGTGTTTAGTATCCCTCTCAAGTTCCATATGGTCTCCACGTTTTCTGGCTGGACATTAGCTGCAGTGTCAACCTGAAATAACGATAAGAGAGGCATCAAGACATGTGAGTCAATCAGCAAGACCATCAAAGAGGAGAATGATTGATACTCAGGCTTATATCAGACTAATGAGCCCGCTTAGTCAAATTCATGATTTAAAGGACCAAAATGAGCTATTGCTACTCCTGACGAGTAGCTTTGCCTGCATTGCTAGGTAAATAATGCACTTTGCGATATTGATCAATACAAAATGTGCTCCATGATACCAATCACACAAATAAAAAAGAAACAACCTAATGCTTACAAGCAAATAGGACCATGAGAAAAACAGTGCCTGAAACAAACAGCATGTCAAAGTATCTCTGCATTTTAGCTTATCTAAAGCAAGATTAAACAACTATCTGCCACCACAATATTGTGAGTACAGTGCAACAAGTGGTAATAGCCAGAAGATCATTCATACTTTGAGATTTACCCATCATAATAGGCTATTACGAGGCTTTGACAATGATAACGGGGGAGCTGCAACAAGCTTTGTTTTAAAAAGTCCAACCCAAAAGCTTAAGCTAGCAAGTGGAGAGAGACCACATGAATATATAGAATATTTAGGATTGTTTGTCAGACTGGGATAATACTTCAACACCAAACTCACGTGCATGCCTAATTATGAGCAGCAAGTGAAATTTGGACTACGCACATTCACGTGGAATTTTGACCACGCACATTCGCAAAAGGGATAGGACTAACTCTGATACCATGTTAGAAAGTCTCAAACCCAAAAGCTTAAGTTATTAGGTGGAGAGAGAATACATGAATACATAGAACATTTAAGACCCGTTGTCAAGTAATGTGAGACAATATTTTGACACTTTCTCACATCAAGGAAAACATACCGCTTTTGCAACAATCTCAGTATCGTGAGGAATATCAACTGTAGCTTCAAAAAGCACCCATGCCCACTTGTCACTGCAAATATCACTAGAATCATAGGGAATGCCAGCCTTCTGATATCTAGAAGCCTCCACCCAATTCTTGCCACCATCGATGGAGATGTCAACTCTCTCAATTCCGCGGCCACCTCCTGATGTTGCATATCCACTAACCTTTACCTGCATCATGATTTATCCTTCTTTCATGTGAATAATTTCTACAAATTAGGAAGTCCCTTGAATAGCATCAAAGGACATCAACATTGACTTGGGAGCATCAAGAGTTTGAGAAATGTTTATTAACCTTAGAGGTGAAACCAAAGGATTTGGGGATTAGTGGATGGCCAATCATGGCGAATATTGACTAATCCTATGCTGGGTAGGGATCAGATTCATATTTCCCACAATTTTCACTTTTGTTTTCATTTTGGGTAAAAAGCCACTAAAATTTTTATTGCAACATAGAAAGCCCCAAACTTGTACTTATGTGGCATATTATCCCTCCACTAAGGTCTCATTAGATGACTTTTCCAGCTAAAAACTGGCATTTTTATTTCACCTAAGCCCAGTGGGCACCATGACAACAATGTTTGCTTTCTGACATCCATAAAGATATGTTTTTAGTGGAGGATAAATGCGTCACATAAGTACCAAGTTTGGGTTTTTGATGTCATGGAAAAAAGTCTAAAGAAAATATGTACACAGTAGGCATAGTTTAGGGCTTTCGGTGGCTTTTGCTCTATTATTTTACTTGAAGCCCCAATATTTGCTTTTCAAAAACACTCTGCTATGAGAAACCTTTGATTATTTTATAGGAAATCCTTTATGACTGCATGAACTCTCTAGCCGCTATTATCCCTGCGCCATGAAACAACTTAGAAATCCAAATGCAGCAATATCAACAAACTTCCCAACTACCTAAGAGTCCCAAGACTAATAAATATAGGAAATGGAGAAAGGTTCATACTAATATCGAAATCAAATCTAGCACATGGATAGAACAGAGACGAGCCCTCCTTCTTTTGGAAGATTAACAAAAGTACAGGTGCATGCCAGACCACCATAGATTCATATAGTATGTGAACCAACAGAATTCTGTGCATGCCACAATTTACTGACTAATAAACTGTGATGTCTGTGCAAGTAAAACTGTTGATAATAATCAAACCTTTCCAGGTTGTATTGCATTCACATCCTCCAAGGAGCATATTGCACACTGCCAACACGAAATCAAGCAATCAGTGCAACAATATGACACCAAAACAAAAGGTAATAATCCACCATAGTTCAATGAAGGTAAAGTTCCATCATCCTGCACTAAATCTATCTCTCCAAGATTAGTCCTTATAGAACAAGAGAAACAAACAGAATGCAACATTGTTTTTGAGTGTTCAACAGTAACATAAATTTTCTGGCACGATGCAAAATAAAAACTGAATGAGGTCCATCTTCAAAGCAAGACAAAGGTAGCTGTGCAATAATCGAGATTTGACATTTTCCCAGATGTGAGTTAATTCATAATGACATTACCTGAACAGGGAAATCCATCTGAGGCTTCCTTGTTGACCAATCAATATTATCCCAATTTACTGTAGGTGGAAACATCTTATAATCCTTTTGCATGAAAAAGCCCTGCAAGACAACAATCGCTTACCTATATAATATGGAAGACAAGATTGAGCTGTACAAACTTTCACAAAAAATAACTTTGTCTGACCTGGCACTCTTCAGAAATTATGTTGATGGAGTCTAGCCATTTAACAGAGCGGGCACCTATAACACCCGGGACAACCACCCGCAATGGGTAACCATGATCCCTGTTAAGAGTCTTTGGCAGAATAGGAAAAACTATCAATCCTAGCCAAACTCCTACAGGGTTGATATCTTAACAATATGAGCAGAAGCAACAGAGAGTGATTTTAGCAAAGAAGACAATATGCAAATGAAACAGAAGCATAATCAATTATTTTGTGATATAACACTGTGATGGAAATTACCATATATGTTTCCGTAAAGACAAGTTCACTAACCTCACCATTCATCTCATAAGCAAGTAAAACATCAGCGTCAGGGTTAGTAGCCTGGCTTAATGGGATTGATGCTTTGTAGGGACCTCCATTCTCCTCCTAAAGGTTTTCATTACAGAGAAATTTGGTATTTAGAAGTTCCAAACAGCGATTGAAATTTGTAAATAATTCCACACAAAACAGCAAATTAAGAAGCTGCTCCAAGAGATCATTACTTCCTTCTAAATAAAGCACACCACATGCGCCGAAAAATCCTCAGGCAGAAATCCAAGAAAATCATAAGCAAACTGTGGAAACAGTCTTCTGCATATAGAACACAGCCATAATCACGAAATTCTTTTTCAATCTTGCAAACTAAAAAAAGATCAGGTGAAAAAAAATAAAAACACCATTTTAGTGCTTCCAATAACATTAAAATAGTCAGAAAAGAACACCCTCCTAATGAACGCATTTTTTTTTTTTTATCTTGACGCAAAACAACTGCCAAGAATAACTTGAACTTTTACCTTACATCTGTCAACGCTTACAAATTCAACATGTTTTCCACCTGATCTAGTCACACTTGTCAACTTAGGTACTCCAACAAGCTCAAGAACATCAGCCAACTTGGCACCACCCCACACAGCTGGACAAATCAGGATAATTATTAGTTTCAAACTAAAGAAAAAAGAAAAGAAAAAGAAAAAACTGACCAGAATTTGGGTCAAAATAAGGATAGAGAACTGCTAAAATATTTGTGAACTCTTAAGAGAATAAGGTGTCCACAATCCATACTGCCTTTTGACATACATAGGCCAAAGAGAAACTTTTATTTCACCATTTGTGATAGAATTAACAGAACATCTAGATGCAATGAGTTTGTATTCTGACCAAAAAAAAGAGAAAACTTTTAACTTGGGTCCTCAAGCACAGTCCTATGCAAAATGGACATCACCATATCAAGACAAGGGATATTTTGTTTTGGCTAGAATCAAGAAGCAGGATAAAGCAGTATGATTTAACAGGGAAATGTTCTTATAAGGAAGCCACTCTTTGCATGGACTTACCAACAAAAGGAAAATCATAAAATTTAACTCACTGTTGCCGTGAATATGCGAGCAAAATTAAAGATTTGGGTGACAATGAGGAACTAGAAGAAGAAAAAGATGCTGAGAGCCCACAGTTTTCTCCAATCATATTATCATCTTTGTGACTCAATTATAAAGCCTTTAGGCAGCATATATAAGATAACTGAGCAATATGTTATCATGTCAAGTTCAATGAATTTAAGTGCCATTTTCCCTGATATGAACACTACTTATAAGATAACAGAGCAAAATGTGAGAAAGCAATCAGAACACACCCGATTATATATTTGGACTACCCCAACCCTCATTCTTCACCAAATAAAACCAATTATATGTACTTAAAGCATCAAATGGAGCAGCAATAGCCAGAACCCATCCTGAAAATTGATCCCACAATGGGCCTTGCAAACATGCACAGAATTTATCATAATTCACTTTAAAGAATGAAAAGGAGCATGCCTCAAGTGTCGTCCATCAAATTGATGTCCACTGTTTCACATGCTTCCGCAAATTACGAAATCCAGATTCCACGATAAGACACTAAAGTATGCTGGTTACATGAATCAGAATGCAGGTAGCTAGCATCGTCAACCAACAATTAAGTAACACACCATTTCCTAAGGCAGAGATATCCCAGCCAACACCCCTCACTTTTCTGACCTTGCTCATTGCTGTCCTCCTATTGCCTGCACACTTCACAGCTCCCACAAGCCAAAACAGACAGTCCTCAAACATTTAATCAATCAGAAAACTACTCATGCTCTTAATTAGAGGCACTACAATAGTCTAAGAGACATGTGCCCAGCAAATATGCAGCGAGTGAGGAAAAATAAACAATACCTGTAAAGTAGCAGTAACATTGTATTTCGGAAGAGCCCTGACAACAGCAGGAATGTCAGTTATTACCCAGCATTATAAAGAAAAAGAGAAAAACCAACGGAGTATACTAAAAGCAGTCTTATGGTCTTTCGATGTTATATACCAGCCAAACTTCAAGTGAGCCTACATTTGGCACTCACCATAAATCTCTCATTGATATCTTCTTAGGACTTTCAATCAGCCCATGGATTGTAACATAATAGCTGCTCTGCCAGACAGGTGTGAGATCAGTTGTGGCAAGAAGGCTAAGAGTTTATTGTGTGAATCACCCACAGCAGTATCAACCAATAGCTTCTATTGAATTGAACTAAGGAAACTCAACCTATCAAGGTCATCAACTAGAGGAATGGGTCCGTGATTTCTCTTATAGAACAGATCCACCGGAGTCACGTAAGACGAAACTAGCGCTGTGCGGGTGGCTCAGCATTGAAAGGCTCCTGCACAGTCCACCATGAAGAACATTAGCACATATTCATCTAATTAGAGTATTATTTTCTTGCAATCTGCAGAATCTCTCTTGAACAACTTGACCGCCATATATAGCTGACCCTGACGGGAAACGAAACGAAATAGCACTCAAGTTTCATGCTTTCGGGCATTAGAAAACACCGACTTCGATTCTCTAGTTCCAACTATTGCACAACTTAACATGGTTCGAGTAGCAATGCCTACGAGCCATCGTAGCATAGCAGCTGATCGTGGCTCAAGAAAAAGAAAAGCGTTTGCCGAGTCTCGAATTCACCAAATGAAACGCGGATGAGGACTCCCGGCCGTATGGAGACCAGCCATAGAGAGGGGAGTTTCATTAGAAATTCGGAACAAACTCAGACAATACGGTCTTCAAGGCATACGAAAAGAAGCTCACATCGACTGACAACCTCAACCAATCCGAAAACTTCCACCTCATACCGGAACTAGACAAATTATCTAGCAGATTCCGAGCGAATCTCTCCAGCGTCACCTCAAAACGGACGGAATCAAACTCGCTCCACATGCACATCAAAGCACGATCCAAAACGACACAATAAGAGGCTACGGGCACAGTTCCTAAACCTCCATACGTCAGACGCCACCGGATTCTGGCGATCGCACGGTAGCAAAGCAGGCGGAGAATCGGGAGAAGAGAGAGAGAGACCTTGGAGTTGATGACGAGGGAGGGATGTCGAGGAGGCTCCTGCGAGTACTCCGACGGTGCTCTCAGCCCTGGCATTTCTCCTTCTCCTTCTCCTTCTTCTTCTCCTCTCTTTTTCCGGCGATTTCCGACTCCAACCTGAAATTGAAAAGGCTCAGCTTCTCTCTCTCTCTCTCTCTCTCGCGAGGGGGAGCTGACAGAGTGGTGCTCGATTGTTGTTTCCTAATGGAATGCCGACTCGGATGCCCATTCATCGGGGCCTACCCACCATTTCGTGGTGGAGGATTCACCTTACCTCCGTTTGTCACGCTTCGTAAATAAATAATTTAAAAATTGTTTTTGTAAAAATAATTATTAGCATCCCTTAATATAATTAAATTAATAATAACAACTTGTATCTCGATGTTTTCGTGAACGATTCAAATATGATGTGAGGCGCAAGGCTTATTAAGAAACTTAATATGGTTTTAGATTCGATTGTCATACATTTTTATTTTTATTTTATAAATTTAACGTGTTCCGTGATCTTTTTGTGTTTAGGATCTATTCAAGTGTTTGATACAAGGCTTTTATATCCATGAGAAAATAGATTCTCATGCAAATTAGTTAATGAATTTAAATTTGAGTTCTGATATATGAGTCCATTTAGATTTTCAATGGAGAGATTTGATTGCTAAGCTATCTAATGATTGAATATAATTTTTCATATTTAAATTTTCATTCAGGAAACTTGATTTTCAAGCTACTCAATAATCGGCACAAACATTCTTCATCAAGCAATATTATTTTGAGTCGATATAAATTCGGCCATTCAAACTCCTACATTTCTTTTTACCTCAAAAGAGAACATTATCATTTCCTACTCATAAACTTAAAGTACTAGTAAGTAAATAAATAAATAATGAACTAAAATAGCAAAGTGTTTTTACTGTAATTTTGTCCAGGTTGATTTTATTGTCGCAAAGTAAGTGGACAACTGGCTTTGGAACTTTCATTCCTTGGCCCCTTTTTCTTTCGTTTTATTTATTTATTTATATTTTTTTGTATGGTCGTGATGGAATTTTATGAACCTTGCTCATGCAGTCCACACTCCGACAAGGAGATGGGCTCCAAGCTACGGGCGCCCTCAGTTTTCTGACAATAAGATAACAACTTTTGCTTTCTTTATTCTCATCTTTTTTTTTTTTTTTATTATTATCTCTTCGTGATTTCTAAACTATTTGGCCTAACTTGCAAATTATTCAATTTGAAGGCCGGACAAAAACGGACAATTTTGCTGATGTATGGACTGATGTAATTGCCGTCGCCGGGACACGCGCCTTAGCATAGAAAGGGATGTCGATAGGCAACCACGCATAAGACAGTTCCCGCAACGCAACTTAGAGAAAATTACCTTAGAAGGGACAACCGGTAGTCACAAAATGATCTAAAGTAGCTAAGGCTCATTTGTTTCACAAAAAATTGATGATTTGAAAAATATTTTCGTAAATCAACAAAAAACGTTTTCATTAATACTTTTAATAATGCCAATGATATGTTTCAAAAAAATATCTTCCTGAAAGCAAATGCAACACAATACCTTCGGCCATTCCATGTTAGTAAGAACGTGAAAGAGGAACCAACCTAATGATGTTGCAACACAACAATGCCACCCATTTGATATTGGGATGCATACAAATAATCAATTAGGTCATCACTTCCAAGTAATCGATATGGAATTTGCAAACATCTTTCTCATATTTGAGTGCTAGATGCAAAACATTTGATGATGTTGATATGGCAACTAAAAAGCAAGAAGTGGGGCTTACAATCATACATCACCCGATTATTTTTTTAGTTGAACATGTCACTTGATTTGATAGCCTAATCTTTAAGTCGTGAAGGAGCCGAAAGATAAACCGGTTAAAATTTGATAATACCGTTTGCGAGAACTTTTCAACAAAGTGACTATTCCAAGTGAAAAGGGGAAAAAACTAGTATCGACCTGCAATCTTGTTGAAATTTCAAATGTTGGGGAAGGAGCACCGACTATAAATAGGTGACTATTGCCCAAACTACATCAAAAAAGAAGAAAGAGGGCTGCGCAGTGCTGCTAATTTTTTTTTTTTTTTTTAAAATAGCTTAAAGACAAGACTTGATGAAAGAGAAACCGCATGTCCCCCCACTTACTTTTCATGCAAATTTCAGCAAAGCTCAACGGGGACGGCTCTTGGGTAGAAGGAAGTGTAGAAGAATCAGTAGCCGGCTATCAAGCACCGACACTCTTCAAAAGTTTTTGTATTGTGTCGAACACTTCGATATGTGCACAACACTTTCGGTTAACGTGTCGGAAAATCGACATCTTGTCAACATTTCGGATACTTTCCAACACTTGAGTTAAAATTTTGACATACGAGTTTCCAACACATAATTTCAATATCGAGATCAATTTTAAAATTTCAATAAATAAAAGGTCAAAATACATATATATATATCGTGTGTGTGTGAAAAAATAAAACACAATAATAAAAATAATAAATGGAGAAAGAAGAAAAATGTAATCTTCTCTTTTCTTCTGACTTTCACTTCTGTGATACACAATTTACATTTTAAGTTTTTTTCTCATCTTCCAACATATCTAACATGCGAGACCATAATATATATTGCTTATTTTTTCTTCAAGTTTTATGAATTATTGAAATATAGTTGAATTTGTCAAATTGAAATAATGAATGATATTAATAAATGAAGAATTAATATTTTTAGTGTAAATTCATTCTAGGCTTATTTAATTATTTGTGAATTTGATTCAAATTAATTTAATTGAAATAATCATAAAAATGATAATTTATTATGTATATATAAAAATATATATTTAATATACAATATATCGGCGTGTCGAATCGTGCCATATCGCGTGTCACGTATCAGTATCGGTGTTACTTAAGTAGCCGGAGTATGTAGGCCGCATGAACGGGGTTGTCGATTGCCCATTTTTGCAAGAACAGTGCGCGCATCTTCTACGAGCCAAACCGAAGCCCTAGCTGATCGATTATGCGATTCATTTCAGGAGAAAGCCAAACCCCATGAGCCAAAGCCCATGGGCCCTGCAAAATATGATTGAAAACTGCTGGATGTAATTATAGGGTTATAGCTCGAACGAGAGAAATTGCCCACGCGAGGCCAACTAGCTAGCTGATTAGGCTTGCCCCAAATCCCATCGCAGAAAAATCCCTCCCTTCTAAGTGGTTGTGTTATCTCCCTTCCCCTCTTTGGAATATGTTGTGTTCTGAGACTTGTCTGTCATGTTCCAAATATTACTAGAATTGTCTTATGCTATCCCTCATAGTGATGGGAGTTAATATTCTCAAATATTTGGGGTGAAGGTTATGTTTAGTGTCCATTAAACTATGGAGAACTATTGGTAACGCACTAGAAAGATAGACAACATCTTATGAGAAGGGTATGTAGCTCGAGATAATTCCACGCACAGTTCCTCACTTGCATACGAAGAAAGGAGAAGATAGATTCGGCCATTTACTACAACTAGAATAGAATCAGATTGTACTACTGAGAATTACCCATGACTAGGGAATAGCAAGAGGACTTGCCTAGCCTATCCTAGCACTTGTCTTCATCATCCAGATTGACATCAATTGATGCAAGTTTCGCACAAATAGTATTAAACTCATTTAAGTGCATAGAACATGAATCACCTTCACTCATCCGAAAATCGTAGAGTCGCCTCCATAGAAATAGCCTATTCACAAACAATTTGTTATGATAAATGTTTTCCATTTTCATCAACTCCCCTATGCAATGAAGACTTCACTAATAGATTAATGGCATAGTTCCATTTTTCCATTCAATTAATCAAGTGATCTCATTCAATAAATGCCTAATATGTCTCTCTGATCTCACATCACTCATGCATGGGCTATTTGCGTCAGTAAAATATTAAATTCTTAAAATGGTCTGGAATTTCATCAAAATATTAAATTTTGATACGCCATTTTGATTATCTCTGCAGCTCATGGTCTGACCATAATAATCGAATTGATTACCTTCACACATAAGAGCAAAGTAAAGAATAAGATGCATCGGTGAGATTATTATATTAAACGATTCGATAGATTTCACAAGTAAAGAACTTCACTAGGATACTTTTATAAACGAAATTTAGTTTTCTATCACAATTATTCTTGGAGTTACTTTGTCCCGTCTCACGGTCAAAAAGTCGCACAAGCAAAGAAATAAACAAAGCTTGTTGGAGACAGGAGAGGCCATACCAAGAAAAGCATTAAAACGATATGTTCCAACAAATAAATTTAATCCAAGCAACCAAGCCAGCATACACACGCAGCCTTGCTCGAAACAAACACATTGATCAGGCATGGCTGCTTCCAACACGATAACATACACGTGGGCTGCTGAAGCCGCCGCCGAGATCGTGTCCCAGAAATTAGAGATGTTGCTCTCTCACCCGGTGTGCCTAAGGTGCCCATTGACGGAACCACTCGCGAAGGAGGCCAGGGAGAAGCTGGCCATGATCCAAGAGTTCTTTCCTACGCGAGACAGCTTGTCCCCGAGCACCGTGAGGTGGTTGGGGCGGCTCCTCCAAGCCATGTACGACGCCGAGGAATTCATCGACGAATTCCACCTCAGAGAGGCCCGCGGAAGGCACAAGGCCCTGCACATTGCCACGAGGCCGCCCACCGCGCTCATCTCCAAGTGCAAGCTGCGGAGGGACCTGTCCAATTTGGTGAATAAGATGCGGGAGTTGTGTCAAGATCAGTGCTTCACAGGCAAGGAGGCCAAGGGCAAGACGAGGAAGGCCTCCCCTGCTAGTGTTCCTGGGCAAGACGAGAAACAGGAGAGGCTGACTAGTTTATGGGATTGGCAAGCGTCGATTAACTCCTTGTGGCGGGAGAAAAAGGAGGAAATAAAGGAGAGGATTGGGGAGGGACCGAAATCGGGGAATCTCGGTTGGACTTTAATTAGGGGTGAGCCAGGTGCCGGCAAGACGTCCGTCGCGAGATGGGTCTACAGGGAAGCGATGTACCTGGGCTTCAAGTGGCGCGCTTGGGTCCACCTCTCGCCCAGCATGGACATGCAGGAGTTCTTGTTCGAGGTACTGAAGCAAATTAGGAAGCTGGCGAGGGAGCTGAAGGACATGAACTTGCAGGAGATGACGGAAATCCACCCCCATGAATTGGCCAAGTGGAAGAAGTTCCTCATCGTGTTGGATGGCGTGCACATGTCCAACGTGCAACTCTTGGGAGGGTTAGCGAGAATCCTGCGTCATGGGCAGGGCCACATAATCATCACGACTCAAGACGACCTCATAGCCAATACCATGGGCGGTTTCGAAAAGCCGATCGAGCCGAAAAAATTGAACCAACAAGAAAGCCGGGAAATGCTCGCCCTTAAGTTGCGTGGAGTGCCCGACGGTCAGAAGCTCTCGAATGAGGAGGAGGCTATCCTAGAAACGTGTCAGGGCTCGCTGCTCCGTATATCCTTACTTCTCGGATTGCTGCCACATGCTGGAAAGCAGGAACGCGCGGCGTTGGCGAAAGATGGTCCTAAGATGTCATTATTAGATCTCCTGAAGCTGAGTTACCAGAAATTGCCCGCCCCTCTGAAACCGTGTTTCATCTACATGGTTTTGTTCCCCCGAGCAACCCCGATTCGAACGAGAAAGCTAGTGCGGCTGTGGTTGGCTGAGGGCTTATTGGATATGCATTGTTGTGGTGGAGAATGGAAAACGACAAGGGCGCCCGAGGATGGGGAGAGACTTTCATTCTGGAGCTCGCGGAAAGGAACATGATCGATGTGGCGAGCTGGAGGGCAGATGGATCCCCCAAAACTTGCCACATGCTCAACTCTCTGTATGACGTGATCCGCGCCCGATCGCGATGGACACAGGGTTCCTCCACGTGCATGACGCTAGGAAGTCGAAAGATGAGAACGACCGCTACCCAACTGGCCAGCAACAAGAGCTGCTGGCACAACCACGAGAAACCAAGGTCCGGTGGCTTGCGGAGCACACAAACATAGTCAGAGACAGCCGCAGCGGCAGCTACCCTGATTTGAACCTCCGCTACGTCCGCTCGTTTCTGTCGTTCTTCATGAGGAGAGGCATGCTCACCAAGGATATCAGCACGTTCCTTAGGAAGATGACCTCCAAGACTGCCTATAGATTGCTGAGGGTACTTGACTTGGAAGGTGTGTATAAGCCATCCTTGCATGGTGTGCTCCATAAGCTGGTGCTCTTAAAGTACCTAGGTTTGAGATCCACGGCGTTGCCCTCAATCCCAAGAGCAGTTGCGGATCTGCAATACCTTGAGACTCTTGACATAAAGGACACCTACATCACTTCCCTGCCGAATCCCTTCTGGATGGCAAGAAACTTGAGACACCTGCATCTAAACTGGTTCTACATCAACTTGAAGACCATCCTCAAGGCTCGCAGCAACAATGTCATGGCCTTCAGTAGACTCCAAACCTTAAGCGGGCTGGTTATGGGTGAAGTCAAGGAGAACTCCGTCCAGATGGACAGCTTGTCCAAGCTGAAGCTTTTCTTGCACCAATTGGATAGGGACACCTCAGGCTCTGCAGGAAAAGCAGTAGCCGATTGGATTAGCTCTAGGCTCCCCAATCTCCGGTCCTTGACCTTTGGGGTGACCAAAAAAGCCCAGCCTGCGAAAGAAACCAAGAAGAAAACATCGCAGATAGGCCTGTTACTGGAATTCTAGTTGGCAGGACATCGAACTGTTTGCGCTCTACTTGCTAGGCCAACTCAAAGAACCCAACTGGAAACAGCTCTTGCCAGTCTCGCTCCAGGTTTTGACTCTGTCGGGCTCGAAATTGGAGGCAGACATGACGGCCGAGTTGGGTGGTCTCCTGAAACACCTAAGGACGTTCAGGCTGTTGGGCAATTCTTTCCTGGGCACTAGTCTGAAGTTCGCCAGAGATGGGTTTCCGAGCCTCTTGATCTTGAAGATTTGGAAGCTGCCTTGCCTTCGGGAGGTGATTGTTGAACAAGGAGCAATGCCACATCTCAGAGTACTCGAGCTTAGGCACCTAAAGAGCTTGACAGCTGTTGAAGATATCAAGGAGTGCAAGGAATTGGAGAATATAGATGTCACATCCGAAAGCGACACTCTTGTTAAAGAACTTAGGGGCAAAATAGGAGTGAAGACGAGTCTGAATTTTGAAGAAGGCATCGAGAGGTCGGAAGACGGTGACGACAGGTACGGGAAAATATTAAATTTCAAACATGTTCTTTATGCATGACGATGAAAATGTTTTTATAGATTGATAATCTCAATAATTACTTATTAGTTATTAAAAGGAAAGATAAAAATCAGGAACAAAAAAGGAGATGATGTATTCGCACGTTGAAAAGGACACTAAGAGGCCCAAATTTGCGGAACATGTTCTTTACAGAAAGTGCTGAAAAAGTTTTATGGATTTGATAATTTCTCATTAGTGATTAAAAGCCACGATTATTATTTTTATTGGATAAGAATTGCGTTGTCTCATTTCACCAAACCAAGTCAATACATAATAAGAAACTATGAAGGCTACAGTGAATCCTACTAAATAACACAAAATCACAAGGCCAATATCATTTAACCTTTGTGAAATCTAATGTTGGATTCAAAAGTAGCCATTGGAACCAACCTTACTCCTCATAGCCTACGCATGTTGAGTGTGCCTTTCACCTAGCTCAAATAAAAGACGATGAAGAAGAGATAAAAGAGATTTTTTTTTTTACACTGGTTAAGACCTTTCGTTCAAGAAAAGAAGCTTGTCATATAGGAACAAGGTCGCTTTATTTTCAACATCATGAGTACTATTACCGCATCTGTATGCACACGTGTGTGTGTGAAGCTAACTTATTTAGTGGTTTCTCGTTTCCTCCAGTGATGATGACAACAAGGCAACGACTCCTTCTTGAATACAAGCTACTACAACGATTTTCGGAGCTGAACATATGTACACGTCCCACCTTCCCACCCCTTAACCCCTCTCTCTCTCTCTCTCTCTCTCTCTCTCTCTCTCTAAGTGTGCCAAGAAACAATTTCATATACCAGTCATATTATATGATGAATTCACACGATTCCATTCACTTTATTCATGTTGATACCTGAATTTTGCTAGCAATACGTGCGAGAATCAAAATAAGAATAACAAGAATAAAAAAAAAAATTATCATAGGCCCCAGCTAGTAAGATACACACTTTCTTTCCCAAAAAAAAAATAAATGAAAAGAGTTCTAGATTCTTCTTCTCGCTGGTGGCCTCTCACGGCCTCTCTAGCTTCCCCGCTGGTCACCAGCTCCGCCAGTAACCACCACTGCCGGCCTTCCATCTCCGATCACGGAAGACGCGCGAAGCTTGAACCTGGAATCCCCTGGATTTCTCTCTGGCCTGAGGTAACATCTTTGTAGATTCAAGTGTTCAGACGTCTCCGCCTGCTCGCATCAGCTTCTCCAGCGGCCAACACGTAGCCTGAACTGAATCATCTCCTATTGCTATGGAAAACAACATCAAGAGTTGCGCGAATAGGCCGGTGGATTCATCGGCGTAAATGCTTCTTTGAGATCGGAGACAGAAGCTCGAGGCCTACAACTAAGTGTCCCATCGTCCCCAGGCGTCGAATTGTGAAGAGGCTCATGTCGCTGATTTTGACAATCAACTTCGGCTCTATTTCAATAGCTGTGATACGCACTGCATGTTAAACGTGGAGAGAGAAGAATAGAGAAATCTTCATAGAGGGCCAGTTCCATAGGACGCTAAGGCGACAATGGAATTCGTCAATCAATAGTCACACTTATCAGGTCGTTTCTTTCCCAATTACGCTCATGTATCAGATCACGAATTCGTTTTCAAATTTGTCTCTTGCCCTACGCTCTGTTTTGGTGTCTTTCTATTGTAAATGCTGAACCACCCCTGAGGCTATTGCCTCAAACAAGTATTTCTTCGGTCCATGAGGTTGTTGGTGCTAATTGGTTCGAGAGTAGTGGTTTGAGTTCAATCCAGTGGCGTAGAGTATGGGAGGTGTTGTTGCGAAAAGCGAACAATCAAATAATAAATAGACACAACAAGAAAATAAATAGAACATCAGATTTACGTGATTTAGTCATAAAGATCCATATTCACGGGAAGAGTAGCAACGAATTTCACTATGGATTAAGCGATATATGGAAATTACAACCATTTGAGTCACTAAATGCTCATAATATTTCCCAAACCCCAATTATACCCAATAACTCACGCAGTGTTTAATCTTGAAATTTCTTATGAAATAATCTCTCGATCTCGCGAAAAAAATTATATGTAAATTCTTATTTAATTAGCTTAAACACTAATTCTTCATGGATATAATTGCACGAACGAAACCAATGGCAAGTACTCTGTGGAAACGGCGCTCCAAGAAACCTTCGCCACGTCAACCAACGCTCATAGAACAAACGTTGAGAATTGACATGTAAGCCACCGCTAGAGAGAAGTCCAAAATTAGACTGATCAAAAAAAGAAGTCCACGCGTGAAGGAAACCGAATCAAGCTAGGATTCGGTCAACAAAGTCAACATTTGGACTTTCCCCCTTTTTTTCGTCTTTTATTTCTCTGAAATACGGTGGCCATATATCTCACGGCCAAAGTCCAATATTGGACTTTCCTTTTCTGTCCTCTTCTATGGTCAAAGTCCAACGCTTCTTTGGACTTCACCACACGACTTCACCCCTGAAGTAAATTTCATATTCTGAGATTTGGTTTTTCTGAACCTTATCCACAATTAAATTTGGATCGAGTTCGTTCAATGACTCAAACTCGAGATATATGTTAATAGGTACAATGCGTTAGACGATGTGCAATAGTTGTTTCGTAAAATTTTCCAAGAGAATGATTAGTAACGGTGCCTTGCAGAATTCGATTATGCTCAGCCAGGAACTGTAGGAATGCACTTATCTTGGTTAGAGGAATTGCGATTCCAACAAATAAGCTAAGTCAAACATCTCCTTTTATATCTGATCATGCGCGATTTCGTTTCGTGTTCAGTTTTTGTACTCATATTCCCACTTGTCGATGTTTCCTGTTCAGAGTACCTCGCTCCCACCTTTTGCTTCTCTACTACAGAGACATTCCTTGTTTCAATCAGTAGCCCGGAGTTGTTTGTTAAGTTGAGTGAGACAGAGTTGCTCTCCTTAGTTATTCGAAGTCGCCACTCGTCATCCAAATGAAGTTCATAAATAATCCACGCATTTTAAGAGATTGTGACATTCTGGTTGTGTATCCTGAAGCGGGACTTTAAGTCTGAGTTAGATATCTTGACAAAGTTTATTTTCGAGGAGCAAGGCCCATGCAAGTGGGGTTACACTCTTGGCTGGCTTCTCTTTAGTGGGTATCATAGAATTTCACCTAGAGGCCTGGAACAAGGGCACATGCCTACGATGTCATCTCCATTGCCGGCTCAACATGCTGGATTAAGGGCTATACCTGCAATTCATATTCACTACATGCTGATTTCTTGGCTATGAGTGTTGTACATATTTAGAGTATGCTGATTTATGGGCTATGAGTGCTGCACATGGTATGAATATGCTGGCTTCAGGGCCATACATGCTATTTTATGTTCAAAATATGCTGAATTCAAAGCTATAGGCGCTGTATTTACTTAGACCTTGCGGATTCATGATTAGAGATGCTGTCCATGCTTAAAACTTGGCAAATTCTTGATTGTAAGTGTTGCTCATGCCTTGAGTGGGCTGTATTCATGATTATATGAGCTGTCCATGGTTGAATTTGTTTGACATATGTTCATGTTTGTTGTCCGCAGCCATTCTGTACAAATAATGAAGGTTTGGTTTCGTCTAGATATTATCTTGGCTATATAAATAAATGTGTCATTGTGAGAAAGGGTTATGTGGAATTTATGATGATCTCTTGTTGAGCCATTGCACCTTGATGTCTTGAATACTTTGAACATCTCTTGAATGCTCAACATTTTTTTATCGCGTGTGACTTAGAAGGATTTTGGTTTCATTTGAATGTTATATTGTTTGCCTATAATGTTACATTGACAAACCATTGATCCTTCACCTGTTTGACTTGTTTAGATATCATGCTTATGAGTGAAATGTAGGCCATTTGCACTGATAGCTTGCTGGATAATTTGAATTGCATGTGATTTAGTTGGGTCTTGAGATTATGTGAGGGCATATTTGTTTGCTAAAGATAGTATGTAGATGTGCTATTCATTTCTCATCATTTTTAGCGAGTCATCATTTTTTAAAGAAAGAGTCAAATGTGGCCTGTAATTATTGGTTTACTTGCTGTTGTTTCCTCTCATATGTGGTTTTGAATAAATTTGGCTTACTTTGGATGTTGTTTTGCTCATTCGCAATTATGGGGCTAATGTGTCATTGATCTCTTAGTCATCACATGTACGTTTAGATGTCATTTTAGATCTAAATCGCAGACTGAACTTATTAATTTGCTGAATGCTCCTCCTTAGAGGTCCTTGGGTTGACTTAGGAGTGGTCGAGTAATCCTTAGGCTTGTCTAGAAATTGTACTCATTTCGTGGTAAATTGTTATATTATCATTTAACATGGTTTTCTTTGAATATATATTAGTTTCCTTTGGATAGGATTGTGTCGCGACCTCCCCGAAGCAGGTTGGACCACCTAAGGGTTCGGCTAATGGATTGCTAAGCCTAGACTTAGCTCGGGCTCTCCCAAGCCCATACCAGTTCGCGACTTAGGGTTTAAGTTCTTAGTATGCAAATGATTTTTATCATGGAGTCGCCACTAATCTATTTTTGGTGGGTCGATTAGAAACCCAAGTAAAGTAACGGAGAATTACTTCACTCCTACGAACTAGAGATTCTGAGTTCGGGGACTTGGTTACGCTAGATTTCTCTAACGCCCTTTCGGTACCTTTCTCTTTAAAAAAACATGTTTTGCAGGCAGCTTGAATTGATTTTAATTTATCTTCCTAACGTATGAGGTGATCATGCGGGTGCGTAAACCACCAATTTAACACCCAAGAAAGCGATGAATAAATTGCAAGGCTTACCTCATAGCAACGAAAGCATCTGCAGGTGTTAGATCGACCACATCGACGCCTAAATATGATTTCTAACGAACACGCAATTTCTCTTTTTCGGTTTTCACTTTTTTTTTAATGAAAATCATGCTTTATGCAATGCATACTACTAATTTAACATGAAATGGCATGACAATGTGTTCTAAACTACATGACATGAGTAAAATATATATATATATATTTTGTGTTTTCTTAATGAACATGCAATAATTAAATATGCAAATCAAAATGACCTAATTCTAATGACTGGCAATTTTTAATTAAATGAGCCTAATTCTACATGACGTGCATTTTATGAACTTAGTCCCACATAACGTGCACATGATATTTCTATTCCTAAAAATGCAATTTATCCTAAAAATTGAAACTAGTTTATCTAAAGACAAATTTTTGTATTTTTTCATGATATTCGAAATTAAGACAAATGCAAATATTACCTAGCTAAATTAAAATTCCATCCAATTTAAACTTAGGATTAAGTCATGCTAAATCCTAATTTAAACTAAGACGTTATTTTAATCTAGCAATTTCTAACTTAAAATGCAAATTGATCTAAAAATGAGACATGCAATTCTATTTTAAAATGCATGATGATTTTTTATGAAAATTCGTAATTAAAAAAAAACACTAAAAAAACTATTAGAGTGAAAATTAAAGGGACATGTTATCTCTTCTAAAACATGCATAAAAAACCTATTATGCAACCTACAAAAAACTAGCATCCTAAATTAATTGATTTGATTTTTGTATTTTTTTTTTGAAAATTCGAAATAAAATTCCTACTCTTAATATGCAAACCATAAAAAGGAAATAAACCTAATTCTAACCTACAGGGGAATGCAAATGCAAATTTTTTTATTAACTTAAACGGCACGTCAGCAAATCGAGCAAGATTGATATCCAAATTGACGAACCATATCTCGCGCATGAGATCGGGTTGGCCAATTTTAAATAAATCGCAAATTGAATCTCGGGCGGGAGATCGGATTGGCGATTTTTCAAGTGATTGCGAGTCGGATTTCGGGCGCGAAAATCGGATCTGCTATCAATCACAAATTTCACAGGCTATTTCATGTTGAACATTCTCAATGTTATGTTAAGGAACGATTCTACTAAAACAGTAAAGTAAAATAAAAAAAACAGAATAAAATAGATAAAAAATTTACCTAATTTGCTTTTCCCTTTTTTTCTTTTGTTTTGCTCCCACGCACGGCTTGGCAACTTGTGGTGGTTCACCGAGGGGGCAGCTGGTCACCGGCGTTCAAAGCTCCGGCGAGGACCAGCGGCAGGTGGACCGGCGGCGAGCGGACCGGCGGCGGGCGGAGGAGGACACGGCAGCAAGGGGCAACGTTCAGCGAGCTGCTGTGGCGCCGTCGTTCGGAAGGGGGGACACCGATTTGGAGCTGCAGTCGTCGCTATTTGGACTTCGGGACAGCGGAGGCACCGACGTCGGGGGGGTAGCCGCGGCGGATGTTCGCAAGCTTGGCCGCGGCAAGGGCGTCGGCGAGGAAGCTCGGAGCGGAGGAGACCGGCGGCCGGGAGCTCGCTGACCGGTCCCGTCACGCGTCACGGAGTCGCACCGGTCCCCGGCGTCACGGGTGCCGTAGTGGTGGGCGTCGGCGGCGGGTCGTGGCTGCCGAAGCGGTAGAGACCGCGGCTCGCGAGACGTTGCGAATGCGAGGAGCGAGAGGCTTCGTGGACGCGGGCGCGGGAGCGACGAGCGCGTCGGTGGAGGCGGACCGAGAGGCAACGGCGCGGGCGCGATGCGGGCGGCGCAGCGTTCGGGCGGGCTGCTGCAACGGTTGCTTGCGGTGGTGGCTACGAGCCGAGGCGGCCGCCGGTTGCGGCGTCCGGATGGTGCTTCTGGTGCTCGGGCGAAGAGCAACGCCGGCGGACTGCTTTGGCGTCGGCTAGGTGCAAAAGGCAAGAGCGAAGAGGTGGTGGCGTCGGGCGGGAGGTGCTTCGGTGTCGCGGATGGGCGGAGGCGCGGGAGCAGGGGCACGGTGACGGTGGCGCGCGAGGGCAGAGGCGCGGCGGCGGGCTCGGAGCTCGCCGGAAGGAGGAAAGAGGCGGGTGGGCGGCTGCAGCGCCGGGCGACCAGCAGCAGCGAGTGTTGGGAATAACGGATCCCCGAAAACCGGATTCGACACTGAATCGAACCCCTAAATCAATGCGGAAGACGAAGCCCGGGAAAACACGCATCACCGATCGTAAAGCACACCACGGATTCGAGCGTACCTTGTTAGCCACAGATTAAACACCAACGCTGAAGAAGAGGAAGAAATTCTGGCCCCGATGATGTCAATTCGCCTTGAAAGGGAAACGGCGTCGCCTTGAGCGTTTGGGAGAAAAAGAGAGCGTTTTTCTTTTCTGGGAGAGAGGGAGAGGAACGTACGTACGTTCTGATTTCCAAAAGATGTCTTCTCTCTCTCTCTCCTCCCTTTTATACCTTTCCCTTCCACGGGCCCTATTCCCGTGGGCCGGGCCCTTTTGGGCCCAATTTGAGCGGATGGGCCTTAAGCCTATCTTATAAATCCATCATCTCCCACTCGCACATGGTGGTGCAAAACCAACATGGGCGGACAGGCCTTACTCAGCCCCATCAGAGAAAAATCCATCATAGACTCTCACTTAACATGGTGGCCGAACATAATCCTCTTTTCCTCTCTTCAACATTCATACCGGTGAATAATCCGTGCGACCAGCATACTTTGAGAGCTCGTTGCCATACATCTCGTAGGAATATATAGCAGCTCATAATGGGCATCACACTCCGAGTAGATTTAGTATGCGTACCCTAGATCGATCGATCACATTTATATCTCTCTTGATCTCTTTTAAACAATGATATATATTTATTGCATTCACAATTATGATTATCACAAAGACAGTCATAATTGGTTAACCGGTGAATACAAAACTATAATGTGATTCTTCAAAATCGATCTTCCTCTTTCCTTCAAACTCTCAATTTCAGTCCAGCTTGCTTTTCTAGAAATGCCCCATTAGATCGAATCACTCATGACCATTGGCAACATCCTAAGATAGCAAACACTAAATAGAAATCTTGAGAATAAGTAAGAGTCATGAGGGGACTAAGAAATTGAGGAACTCTCTTCCTCAAGAGTCTCACACGACATAAAAGTTGAGATCAAACTTTTGCCACTCTTATTGGTCGTCTCATGCATACGTAGTATGAAATACGTATTACGGTATTAACTCCTTTCCCATGGAGCGTATGTCTATACCTTTCAATACCGTACAGATGATAGTTCGACATACCCAATGTCTAACTTGAGTTCACGTATCTACTCAATCACAAAATTCATTAGAACTCACATCTGGCATCATAGACAGATAAAGTAAAACATGTGGGGTATTTTTACTTTCGGACATAGTAAGTATTATATCCTCATCTTAACACCCAGTTAAGGCGACATACGTGTTTTAAGCTTGAGCTCTCGATTATCACCTAGATAATAAGCTTTAAAACAGTCTCATCTCCATTTATCACACGTAAATAGAGCGATTACCCGTGTGAGTGGGCTAATCTCATATCTGTCCGACATACTTCTCAACTTAAAGTAATGCACTAAGCATTAAGATGCATAAGGATTAAACAAAGATTCATAGGCATTAATGATGAAAACACAAATTCATCAAATTGTGAACACTTAGGGAAATTACAATATTTAGTACATCAGTCTCTACGCAATCCTAGATATTTCATATGGCCACAAAACACATCTCTAGGTATTGGCTTTGTCATAGGATTTGCTACCATTCCATGCGTAGTATGTACTCTAAGTTCACATCTTTTCGTGCAACCATATGCTTGACATGATTATACTTGGTATCTATATGTTCGGTCTTGCCATGATATTTTGGATCTTTGGTATACGCTTTTTTTGCTTGGCTACCACGGTTAACCAACAATCAATGCGCAGCACTTCTAATAACACCTAAATGATCCAAAAATCTCTTAAGCCAAACACTCTCTTACACTTAGCTGCGATAATGCCACGAACTCAACTTACATCGTGGACAAGGCTATACACTTTTGTTTCTTACTGCTCCAACATATGGTGCCATTATTCGGTAAGAAAACAAACCCAGAGATAGATTTTCTTTCATCTAAATCTCCTCCCCAATCAGTATCACAATAGCCTTTGAGTTGCAGATCCTTTCCTTAATAACTCAACGTATGATCAGCAGTCCCCTTTAGATACCTTAGTATTCTCTTAACGGCTTTCCAATGTGCTTGACCTGGATCGGATTGGTAACTACTCACCATTCCAACTGCAAAACATATGTCAGGTCTTGTACACGTCATAGCGTACATAAAGCTTCTAACAGCACTAGCATAAGGAACATGTTTCATTTGTTCCTTCTCTTGTGGAGTCCTTGGACACAGACTATGGCTCAATCCTTCACCTTTTGTAATAGGAGTGTCTATGGGCTTACAATCTTGAAATCTTAATTCCAAGAATGTATGCAACATCACCCATGTCTTTCACCTCAAAGTTAGAAGACAACTATCTCTTGATAGTATTAACCAACTCCATATTGTTTCCGGCAATTAGTATATCATCAACATATAATGATATGATCACAAATTGATCATTGGATCTATTGATATATACACAATGATCCTCGTCAATCATTGCAAAATCATATGCCACTATGGCATTATGAAAATGTATATATCTTTGTCTCGATGACTGCTTAAGGCCATATATCGACCCCCAAAGTCAACATACCTTTTCTTCTTGGCCTTTCACTATGAAACCAGCAGGTAGTTCCATATATGTTCTTTCCTCTAATTCTCCATTGAGGAAAGCAGTCTTTACATCCATTTGATGTAACTCAAGATCCATACTAGTCACTATTGCCAGAATAATGCGAGTCAAGGTAAATCTCACTACAGGAGAAAATGTATTTTCATAATCAATTTCTTCCTGTTGATTATACCCCTTCGCCATAAGGCGAGCCTTATGCCTTTCTATTGAGCCATCAGCCTTTCTCTTTATTTATAGAACCTACTTGTTCCAATAGCTCGTCCTTTTGGAAGATCAACCAGTTCCCGGACTTGGTTTGATTTCATTGACTCCATTTCCTCTTTCATTGCATGAATCCATTTTTCCTTATTAGGGCAATTCGAGCCTCATTAATATTTCTTGGCTCATCCTCATCTTGTGGAGCAACCATAAAAGTTTCCCTTTCAATGTCAAAACATCGACGGGGAATACTTTAGCGACTTGTTCACCGTATGGGAGATTGTACACTTAGCACATCATTCCCCATCATGCTCCCACTTGGATTAGGTAATGATGATGTCGTCACATTAGGTGGTTGCAATTGAGAATGAGTTGAATTCAATTCATCACATCTCATATTACTCCCACTTGGACGAACTCCACGACATCATTATCTTGATCCAAGGTTTCAAATAGGGAACAATCTTCCCTTATTTCGCCCTTCTTAGGAAATTCATCCACTAAGGATGTGACATCCCGTGATTCAAATTCAGTTATACTCCCACTTTCCTGCTCACCTATGAACACATACCATTTTGAGTGTTCGTAGTATCTCATGAAAATACTCTTATTTTCTTTGGGACCCAATTTCCCAAAACTTGTGAGAGGACTCATGAATATAGGCAGCACAACCCCATGGCTTAATAAAGCTTAAGTCCGGTGTTCTAACTGTCCATAACTCATATGAAGTGGAAATAACCGATTTGGAAGGCACCCGGTTAAGTATATGGGCAGCAATTAACAACACATCACTCCAAAAAGTGATGGGTAAGTTAGCATGCGCCTTCATGGACCTAACCATTCCAGTAAGGTTCTGTTTCTTCTCTCTGCAACACCATTTTGTTGAGGAGTATATGGAATAGACAACTATCTTTCCATTCATTTTTCATCACATAATTTTCTGAACTTATCAGATAAATATTCTTAACCTCGATCGGATCTAAATACCTTTATTTTCCTGTCTAATTGATTTTCTACCAGGTTCATAAACCTTCTAAAACAACTTATGCTTCCAGATTTATGAGAAATCAAATAGACATATCCGAATCAAGTAGAATCATCTATAAAAGTGATGAAAGAAACAGCCCCTTGCCTTCCTCTCACATTCATTGAACCACAGACGTCCAAATGGATTAAATGCCGAGGAAATTCAGCTCTTTTAACTTTTTCCAAATGGTTTCCTTGTCATTTTCCCTACTAGGCAATGCTCACATATGGACAAATCAACTTTTTCAATATTGCCCAACAAGCCCTTTTTGGCTAGTCTTTTCATATGTTGTTGGCCCATATGACCAAGTCTAGCATGCCATCATATTCACATCATTATCATATAAGATAAAAGACGTGAAAAAAGGGGATAACATATTGACATCATCACAGTCAACATTTAGTACAATAAAACCATCTAGAAAGTAACCACGTACATAGTAGTTTGTATCTAAACACAAATCTACACATTTATTATGGAAGTTCATACCAAAAACAAGCTTAACCAAACACTAAGACAGATACTTAAATTTCGACGAATCTCCGAGCATATAGAACATCAAGATGCGTCCACCATGCATGTTCAATTGGCAGGTGCCAATTCCTTTACATCAGCTCTAGAGTTGTTTCCAATATAGATCCACTTAGTTTCAATTGGTATCGTCGGAATTCCACGAAGGATCCTCTATCCTTTGCTACATGGTCTATCGCTCATGAATCTACATTCCACAAAAGGATTGGATTCAGCCTATAATGCAGAACTTGACACATAAGCAAAGTTCTCAAATGTACAAGAGGTGTATAGCTTCTTTGGCTCACGATCGCGAGCATAGTGACCTCTCTTGTCACAATTGTAACACATCACTCTTGACATTTTCTTCACTTGAGGACGTTTTCCTCTCTTGTGTTGGTTAACTATTGATTTCTTGCAATAAGGACTTGATCCTTTGCATTCCCACATATTGAACGAATCAATACGCTTGTGCTTAGAGCACAAAGCCCTTTCTGAGCTAGAACCAGCATAGCAAATGTCTATTTACGGCTCAAATACCGTTAGGCGGTCCTCTACTAGCTCAAGGTGGTGCACGACACCCTCAATATCTTCCATAATGTGGTCAAGAGCTTCTAGTGCTTCTTGCTTTTCCAGCACATATTGAATCTTCATATTCAATATTTCACAATTGTTACCGTTCATATCAGCAATTACATTCTTAGTTCTTTGAACCATCGTTCGAACACATCGACATACATGCACGAATAATTAATGCCTATCATTTATGCATCCCTATTTGCATAGACCCATCATATTAATAAGTAATTTCAAGTAAGGCTTCGAGAATCAAAAGGTCACTATGTTTCCAATCATCCTCCAAAAATCCTAACTTAAAATTATTATTAATATAATTATCTTATGCAAATAAATTCTATGAAGTTACAAAAACTTCTATTACTACCTGACTAATTACCCACAACCAAACTAATAACGAAAAGCAACAGATAATTGACATACAATTAAAATAATAATGCTTTCAATTAACACAATTAGGTAGTAATCATTACATAATCAATCAAAGAAATAAATAGGGAATGTCCCTTCTAATCTATCAATCAAATCATCTCGAGAAAACCGAAGGCACATTTGCCAACCATGGAAAAACTTTTGGAGAGCATTCATGTCGCCACCAAGCGCATTCACTCGCGCCATGTGGCGCTCAATCTAAGGGTTGAAGTTTTGGCCAACTCAATCCTATAAGTACTTCTCTTACAAAAGCTTCCACCAGCCTCCTATAACCCGGGACCACATTGACCTCCCATAGCCGATCCAACACTGCTTGCCATTCAGGTGGAAGAGTGTTCATCAAAGCTGGTACTTTCTCAAAATCCGGCATAAGGTAACCATTCCAGATGATTTCCTGTATCATCTGATTGACCCTGACCACATGTGATACTAAATCACCGTCATGCCACCGATAATCAGCTAACTCTTTCATCAGCCTCTTAAGTCTTGCATTTTCCTCATGCGTTCTCGGGATTGCAGGTATCCTTGCATAACGCATCATAGTTCACTCGCAACAAATGCGGAATTAAAAATGGATCACTTATAATCCATAATTAATATAAGAGAAAATACATAATTTTCCAAAATTCATGCAACAAATGCAGAATTAAAAATGGATTACTTATAATCCACATAGGCATGACTGAAAAAGAAAACAAATTCCTTTTTTTTTTTTTTTTTTTTTTTTTTTTTTTTTTTTTTTTTTTTTTTTTTTTTTTTTTTTTTTTTTTTTTTTTTTTTTTTTTTTTTTTTTTTTTTTTTTTTCGGGTCAACGGTCAAAGTCAACGGTCAGTCAACGGTCAACGGTCGTCGGTCAACGGTCAACAGGTCCGCAGGTCGGGTCAGCGGGCGCGCGGTCGGGCCGGACGGACCGTCGGGCGTCGGACCGCTCGTGCGGACCAACGGCACGTGCCTCGCACGTGGGGATGACGTCACGCGAGCGTCATCCCGGCACGTGCGAGCGCGTGCCTCGTCCCACGAGTCGGGTCGGGTCGCCCGGTCGGGTCGGTTCGCCGGCCGTGACCGTCCGGCCGTCGTCGGCGTGGCGTCATCACGTGACGTCACGCGGGCGTCATCACGTGACGTCATCGGTGGCGTCATCCGAACGATCGAACCGGCCATTGGATGACGTCACGCCGACGTCATCACGTGGCGCCAGCACGCGTCGGTCCGCGGACCGGCACGTGCCCGGTCACCCGCCGGCGGCGTGCACGCGCCGGTTCGCCGATTCGGCCGCGTGTAGCGCACGCGCCCCAAGCTCAAACCGCTTCCGAGCGCGCGTCGCGCCACGCGCGACGGCTTGTAGCGTGTGGGCGCGTGCGGTGTCGTACGGCGTCGTGCGACCACTCGCCGGACTCGTCTCGACGTCGCCTTTCACCCGTGCCTTCAGAATTTTATTTCGACTTACGAAAACTCAGAAAAATGGCCGAAGAACGCTCGGGTGTCGGGATTTTCGCCCGGTTCCGTACGGCCGAAGTGATTTGCGAAAATCAACCAAAACACATCAAATTGATCGGGAAAAACGTGAACTAGGGCTCGATACCAATGTTGGGAATAACGGATCCCGAAACCGGATTCGACACCTAATCGAACCCCAAATCAATGCGGAAGACGAAGCCGGGAAAACACGCATCACCGATCGTAAAGCACACCACGGATTCGAGCGTACCTTGTTAGCCACAGATTAAACACCAACGCTGAAGAAGAGGAAGAAATTCTGGCCCCGATGATGTCAATTCGCCTTGAAAGGAAACGGCGTCGCCTGGGCGTTTGGGAGAAAAAGAGAGCGTTTTTCTTTTGGGAGAGAGGGAAGGAACGTACGTACGTTCTGATTTCCAAAAGATGTCTTCTCTCTCTCTCTCCTCCCTTTTATACCTTTCCCTTCCACGGGCCCTATTCCCGTGGGCCGGGCCCTTTTGGGCCCAATTTGAGCGGATGGGCCTTAAGCCTATCTTATAAATCCATCAGCGAGGAACTCCCGAAGAAGATGAACAGTAGGGGTCTTTTCCTCTTTTTTTTCTCTCTTTTTTTCTGCTGTTCGGTCACTTCTTTTCTGTCTCTCTCTCACGTCTCACTCTCTGCAGTCTCTCTTTCTGCTTTTTCTCTTTTTTTAATCTCCTCCCCCTGACTTCATATTATTTTTTTCTCTTTTTACTTCCCCCCTGACTTCATTTTCTTTGGTTCTCTCTCACGAGCATCTCTTTATTTTTTCTAATCTCTCACAAAACCTCTCCCGTCCATCCCTCCTCTCCTCCTTCCTTGCTTATTTATAGGCAACAGGTGAACAGGAGCAGCCGCAACTTTCCTTTGCTTGTTCAAGTTTGTTTCTTTTTTTTTTCAAATATGGTGGCCATCGCATGATCTCTAGGAAGGAAGGTATTATAAAATGTCAGCCCATCTTTTTGCATGCGTCTGTGGAAATTTCACGTCCCCCATTCATGTGTGCATGTGCATGCATTAATGAGGGAAAGAAAATGCACGTCCATGGATTCTTCTTTCTTCTGCACGCTTGGGGCTTCTTATACGGCTACTTGTCCCTCCCTTCTATAGGATAGCCACAATTTTTGACTTTTCTTGTTTATTATTTGCTTCCTCCTTCAGCAAATTGCTTGTTTACTTCTCCTGACAACCCCCACTTGAGAGAGAGAGAGCATATTATATAATATATCATGGACTCATTTTGCCTCTCTGAGGCTCCTCACGTCCGCCGAATTCTTGCGCATGCATGTGCATGCATTAATGAGCGAGAGACAATGGACGTGCAGGAACTTCTTTCTTCTCCAGCCGATTTGCTCTCCAAGAAGGAGAGAATATTATAAAATTGTGAGCCCATCTTCTTGCAGACCTTCTCCGGAATTCTCGCGTGTGCAGTGGAGAATTTTTCTTTGCTTTCTTCACGCGTGCGGCTAGAATTTTACGTCCGCCGAATTTTATCCACGCATGGTGCATGCATTAATGAGGAAGAGACAATGGACGTGATGAACTCTTCTTTCTTCTTTCTTTCATTGTGTACTTTCAAATCAGCAAGAGAGAGACCACCCTTTGTGCACGTAATCGACCGCGAGCCGCCGTGTTTGGTTGTGTTTTGGTACTGATGCAAATGTAACTATGCAATTTTACCTCTTTTTATTTTTTATTTTTAATATACAACTAATTACTAAATGATTATGCAAAAATTTAGGTGTCAACAGATTGCATGTGATAGATAGGTCTTTCTTTCAAACTAGACTTAGACTTTGAACCGTACTTGTGGGGGCTTTTGTCTCAGGGCTTTATAACACGGTCATTTAATATTCTTTTGCTCAACTCATATTGGATTCCCTTTTACTCACGCAATTCTATTACTATTTTTTTTTATGTATAATAATGATTCTTTTATATTGACTTTGCGCTGTGGTTTGCTTGTCTTAGTTGAATGGTTAGGTTATATTTTAGGATCAGAAATAAAAGTATTGTATGGACATTTAGTGGACTAGAACTTTAGGATTCAAAATTGGATAAAAGAATAGATGTAACACTTTGTTGACAAATAATTAAGTTTAGGTACCGAAAGGCATTAGTTAGACAAGTGATGTAATCAAGTATCCGAAAGTAGATCTCTCTAGTGGCGTAGGAAGTAAAATATCCTCTCATGTCTCACTTGGCTTCTAGGTGGCCCAATAATCTAGTGGCGATTCCTTCGTGTGATAGAATTTTTGTAGGTTAATCATTTAAAATGAACTTCTCAATGTTGCGCGAGGTAAAGGTTTGGAAGAATCCATGTTGATTGACGATTACTCTAAACCTATCTCCCCAGATGGTGGATCACTTCGGGAGGGTCACGACAATGCAAATTACTCTTCCTACAGTCCTTGGCATATACGTAGGCATACCCTCGAGTCCACTGAGGTAAGAAAAGCATGAGAGCCAAAAAAATTGGCTTAAATGATGGAAGCCACAATTGGTGAGCGCATCCTGCATGAGCCAGAGCTAAATAACTAAATTAATCAGCCGCAAGCTCTTAAAAACATATAACAAGATGGAAGAAATTGAAACATTATGTATTGGTCTAATTAACATCCATTAAGTGCCAATGCTTCTGTTGAAGAGCTTAGATCAGTTAGTGGTCTTGCAAGCCCTCGTCTGTACATGAGTAAATGCACAAAGCTTTTCTGCAAATAACCTGCATCCAAATCGCATGTATATTACCAGTTAAAAAGAAGTCACACTATCTCAGACGAATAAAGGAACGATTTGTTGCCATCCTGCAAAAGCAAAACTGTCCAAAACAAAGCTTCACAAGAAAGATATCATATTGCTTTTTCACTTATGAAAGCTTGATCCCCTAGGAGCAAAGTTGAGGCCAAGCATCTCCTTGGAAGCTTCGTCTGGCCGAACAAAACCGACAAGCTGCGACAATTATGGCACTCTGGGCCACCTGGTCCATATCTTCTCTGTCAGACCACAACTGGTGGTCGCATGGTCCATGTCTTCTGTGTCAGGCCACAATTCTCAGCACTCTCGAGGACTTCAATCACTTAGCTTCGCGCTGTGTGTGTGTGTGTGTGTACAATCACAGTGACGATATTAGAGAAGCCAAATCACCACGGCTGTTAATCATCAACGTCTCAATTTTTAGAACTCTTGTCACCGGGATTTGTCACTTTTTCCTTCTTACTTAATCAGATTAGTAAAATAAGAAACTCAATAGGTGGATTTGCTGCTTCAGATGTGATTCTCCTTGTTAGTTTCTCTGGGAACACAGTATTTAAGCAAATTATCATCTGGCAATGAATGCATCAAATTTTGATGAACGTTGTGATACTCTTGTTAGACTGTATATACTTTGGCTCCTCCAAACTCTATTTTTTCATGCTTGACCTATAAATTCGTTTACCTTGTCCGGGCGAAATTTGAAATGTTGCCCTGTCCTGTAGTTCTTTTCGTTGGTTGGGGTGTGATAAAAAGCTGGGGAATGGTTTAATTCAGCTTCACTGTGTTCGCCCTGTCTGCATTTCAGGTGAGATGCGTGTTCTTAGTTGACTTCTAAATCAGTTCCTATGCCAATCTATTTGCTTCCAATTGGGTTCGGAGACCATGGACTAATGCAGGAGTCATAGAGATCTATTTAAGTAGGTAGAGATAAGAGATGTTCGGAAGAGAGAAAAATGAAATTTGTGTATATTTCGGTATTTACCTAATGAAGAGTAACATCAGCTTGTTTATAGACTTTATTATATGAATATGTAAGGTAATCAAATCAAGTAGAATTGATCAATCCGAAAAAAGTTGATAATATTGTTGCGGCATATTTGGTGGTCGTGTTTGTCTGTGGACTGGTGGGGAGCACAGCTAGTGTGGCTGGCATTATTACAAAACATATCTGACAGCGATGAGTCTCATAGTGGTGTTCAATGGACAGAAGTGCGGCTTGTGTGGTTGGCATTGTTATGATCTTGGTCATTATATCGGATCATTGTCATCCTAAATTTATCTATAACGGTGTAGCTTGGTCAATTGAGATCTACTTTATGTTCATGACGAAGCCGTTTTATGTCTCTTCTACCTCATTGCAAAAGTACTTATTGCAGACTTCAAGAAATTTGGATCTTTACTCTCTAACTTCTGTCATATCATGGATGGTTAACTAAATCAGTTTTCTAGAAATCTATTTGTCAATATTGGTGTTAACTACAATCGAGTAGAAAAATTTACGCACTTGATTTGATATCCATCATTCATGACTTGATTTGATATCCATCATTCATGACGCGGAACAACAACAATCTAAAGCTCAAGTGTTTCTCTATTACTTTCTATATTATTAGCTCAATAAGACTACCCCTCATCTTTAACATTTTATAGCAACCTCTTATGTGAGAATATTTTTGTGTGTCGGGATTAGAAGAAGGACTTGAACATTATTTATAAAGTTTTTAGTCAATTTCTCTTATCACGGGCCGGACTCAAATCAGGCCACACTAACTAGACCTATATTTGATTAATTAAGAAATTTTATATTTCACTTTATTAGACCAACCCTGTAAAATGATAAATTATAATATTAATTAATTAGTTTACATCGGAAAAATTCTTACACGTGACATGTAGGAGTTCTTGTTCGAGGTATTGAAGCAAATGAGGGAGCTGAAGGACACGAACTTCCAGAAGATGACAGAAATGCACCTCCATGAATTGGCCAAGTGGAAGAAGTTCCTCATCGTGTTGGATGGCGTACACGCGTCCAACGTGCCACTCTTGCGAGGGTTAGCGAACATCCTGTTGAAACCAGAAGAAAGCCGGGAAATGCTCGCCCGTAAGTTGCGTGGACTGCCCGATGGTCAGAACCTCTCAAATGAGGAGAAGGCTATCCTAGAAACGACGAGCAAGCAGCAGCTTTGCCAGGTGGCAAAGCTGCAATCTAACTCTTTATGATTTTTTTCCTTTTCCCCAAGAAATTACTAGTCTCGATCTTGCATACATATTTACTTTCTCAAAATTAAAAACCTACAAAAAATTAATCACGTTAAGGAGTCAGCGACCAAGTCATTGAACCAAAAGTTATGAACCACTTTTGAGGAGTGGCTAATTGCAGACGGGTATAAAATTTACTAGCCATTCCCAATTTGCCTTAGCTTCAGTGGAATGCCTCTGGTAAACAACTGATACACTCGATTTCATTATTTCTGACTTTACTCCAAGTGCAACACATATTGAAATAACTCAACCTCACCATCTCAACGTGATGACTTTAATTTATTTATCTTACTCAAATAACATTACGTTTAACCAAAAGACACATTCCACCTAAAACTTCTACCCCATTGTCAGTTTGGTAACGTGTGGTGCCCCAGAATTTGGTAGCGGCTCTGCCATGCCGAGATGCGCCATGAGTAGCCAAATGTGGCTGAGAAGCTCTCCTCCTCTGCTCAGGCTCTCAGAGTGTTCGTAGCCTGTGCATTGGCAAGCCGCGTACATCATCATCCTCGCCCAGACCTTGCTGATCACGTTTCGACTGATTTCAGTTGTCCAGCAAGATGGCACGCATCAAACAGCACAGACATGCTTTCAGCTCCACTCATCTTCCACACAGGGATGTCAGCTCTCACTTGGAGCAGAAGATAGCACACTTCGCACAGATCGCGAGACTCTCTCGACTCGTGCTCCTCAAAGCAGTTGCATAAACGGGAGTGAGCATGTGCCTCTTTCTTGAATAATTTCTGCGCCCACTCGATGACCGATAAGATGTTGACTTTCTTCTTTGGCAGCATCACTAGCTCGTCCTCGAAGAACTTCTGAACTTCAACCAATGTGTCTTGGTATCGGAGCACCCCCATCCCTGTTGCAAACATGGAAGGATGGAATTTTAAAAGATAGAGCATGTACCGCGAGACCAACATACTCATCATGTAGTCTGTGACCTCGTCCGAGTCCACGCTGTGGCAGTCTTCATAGTGACATAGCTCAGTGGCGATGTGCCATATGATGATGCTCTGGTCAAATTCCTTCTCATCCAAACTCCATTTCAGATGATCACAGTTCGACTTCTTCAGCAGTTCGCTCGCCTCCAGCTTAAGACTCGCCAATGCGCTCTTCAATCCTACTTGCTTTTCCATATAAGTGACCGCATCCGTCATGTGTTTGAAGATCAGTTCTTTGATTTCCTCCTTCAACTCTTTGTAATCGATACAGAAGTTCTTTTCCACAACCTCGCCCAACATGGCTAGCCTTGGATAGCGGAAGATGCCCTTTCTCTTTCTCATAGATGATCCCAAGAGGCTGAACTGGGCCACGGAATTTGACCATCTTGACCATCTCAGGCTCCGGCTGAAAGAGAAAAAGGTGATGGCTGATGAAATGGCGGATCCCTTGGGTCTCTGAATGCGCCAGTGGTGGACCCAATCGGATGAAATTGCTAGAATTAGCGAGAAAATCTCTAAAAGTATAGCCCCACTTATCAGCGAGAAAGTTATACAGATGTCAACTTTGGAGTAATCCTTCTTATCATGGAAGGAGAAGAATACCAACACGGCACACGTCAGGAAGAGACTGATGACCCAACGAATGATTCCCCAAAGACGGTTCAGCAACGGGGCCTTGGTGTAGAGCAGATCGTACATAAACCCGAGCTCGATCTCCACGATTTCGAAAGCCTTCACTGCTTTCATATCTGGGCCCTTGAACATGGGCCGACTGACACCCAGGTCGACAAAGCTGACGTTCAGGCCCACAAAGAGAAGCTTGAAGATCTTGAACAACTCATAGGCTTTGTCCAGAGTCGCTTGAAAGTCCTTCACTGAGTGATCCTCTAGAGCCGGAATCCGTGTTAGCTCGTCGATTCCGACCCGGTAACCCTCCTCTTTCTTCAGAGTGTACCGCGCCACATTCCTGGGGTATACGGAACCGAAATCGGGCCGCGGAAGCATTGAACCTTGAAGTCGACCTTCGCTAGCCAAGTACAAGCACAACGTCCTCTCTGCATATTTGATGAATCCCACCAGGATCATCCCCGCCGCTAATATCCACAGTGTAGACCCCCACAACGCCAAGAAGTAAATGTAAAACGCTAGTCCTACCTGGATGCAAAGCCGCGCCAAGTGCCTCAGCCATAGCTCGTTGTCCTCCAGGGCATACGAGGTGATCGTGTCAGGCCCACCCAAGTGGAGGGCAACACAATACTCACGGCACTACTTTTTGATGCATAATCAAGAAGCAATCCTCTACATTTGCCCCAGGTAGAAATAAAGTGACAAAATTAGGTTCTGGCATTCACGCTAGCACAAGTATTATCTACCATAATTGAGAAGATTGGAACTAGACAGAGAGTTAAAGTTTGGCTTCTCAATCACTACCCCAAATTGAAATCTAATAAACTTCCCTACAATCATTGTTATTTTCACATTTTGTCTGAAATCCCTACTATAAAGTGATTCATGTGAAATTTAAAAATCACCTATTGAGCTTGCTATAACAAGTAAAGTCAGAAAAAGGCCAAAAGGGGTCATAATGCTCCCTCCAATTTCAAGCAATTCCAAAGCATCAAGTTGATTGCTTTGATTCTGGCAAATAAGCATATTACTTTCATTTAATATTACAAAGATCTATTTGTTTTCCTTAAAAAAAAACTGGAAGCCAATAAAATTTTCATTAAGAACGCAATGGCAAGACTTGCCAATCATCAATTTGTGTCGTCACTATATAACATCTCAAGAAATGTGGACAAGATGAAAGGGAGACCAAATACCAATTTTTTCACTTCATCTTAAAGGAGAACGAGAGATATGGGTCAAAACTTTTAAAAGCGATGGAGAGATACATACCCGGACGAATTAAAGGCCTCATGGTCTGCAGATTTTTGATCGATTCAATTGTACGTAACTTTTTTAAACCGCTAGGATTTTGCTAATCTATACTTTTATGTAGAGCAAAAAGCATCTCTTTAAGAGATCACAATGCTTTTTTTTTTTTTTTTTTTCTCAAAAATATCCTCAATTAGATTTTTTTACAGATATTTTATGAATAAGCAAATGCATCAAGTAACGGTTCTACTTTATCTCTTATGTGTATTATTTTTAATATTTAAACATTTTGTATTATAAACAACCCTACTATAAATAAATAAATAAATAAATAAAATCAGTCTCGAAAGGTTTGTCATTTTCCACAGGATATGCAATTCCTGCATATTGTGTCAATAACTTTTGTCATTTTGGATGTCAATTTTTGTATACAGGCAACGCATTTGTATTTTTGCTATTACTCAATAGGATAACGCAATAAAAGAAGCCGCTTACACACTACGAAGAAAAGCCAACTTGAGCTGTTCCCGAGCTCACGATTAATTAAACACCTAGATTGGTATTATCAGAAAAATATCTTAATTAATTTCTTTGTAAGAATTAAATCTGTACTTTCTATGGTTGTGCTTTCTCCTGCCTTTTCTTATTTTTGCTTCTCTAATTTCACGTGTTTTTAAAAGTATGCAAAGTTAATTAATCAAAAAGCTAAAAGTAATTTCCTGCAATAACAACCATAGAATCTCAGATATCTTGGTAAGCCATAGAAAGTGAAGGTGATTTCCCCTCTTTTTATCTTTAGTTAAGCATCCCTTACCGATGGATGATGTGGTCATTACACTCAGAAAATTAATGTCTTCATGTGAACATTCCTATAAATAGACAAAATTTACAATTTATCTTCTCTTTTGACACTGGATATATGGATACCCTAAAAAATCATATATTTTTATAAAGTTGATATCACAAAAAACCTATATTTACCGTCTCAACATGCTGCACCCGTGCCACGTTTATTTCAAAATAATTTTTATATAACAAAAAAATTCAAATTGATATACTTGTGCCACATTTACTCTAAAAAAATCATAGATTTATCACAATTTGAGGTAAAATATGGCACGAGTATATCAGCTTGGAGCAAATGTGGCACAGATTTACCAGTTTAGGATTTTTTGTGATACAAAAATTAGCTTAGGGTAAATGCAATATAGGTGTATTTTTTTTTTTTAGTTTTTGTAACACAAAAAACTAGTTTGGGGGTTAATGCGACACATTACTTGTGACATTACTTTTGGATGCATAATCGTTAAGCAATTCTCTGAATTTATCAATGGGGAAATAAAGCAACAAAATTAGGTTGAGTATGAACTACTTTAATTGAGAAGGTTTAAATATAGGCTGAGAGTTAAAGTTTGCTTTCTCAATCGTTACTCCAAATTGAAATCCAATGATCTTCACTCTAACCATTATGATTATCGCACATTGTCCATCAAGCATCACTAACATGATTCATGTGGAATATAAAAATCAACTATTTTAACTTGCTATCACAAGTAAAGTCACAAAAAGGTTTAAAGAGGGTGATAAATGCTCACTTCAAATTGAGGCAATTTCAAAGCATCGATAGCAGACAAGCATATTATTTCCTTGACCACCGATCTTCATGTCAAATATGTGAATGGAGTCATCACCACAATAAAACATTGCACCAGAGTGCATATATTTTACACCATGTCGCCGTCAGCTAATGGGGTTTGTGACCATTGTGATCGTAACTTGTCATCCATGTTTGAACAATTGCCCTGCGGTTTGCAACATCGACTGAATATTTTTCTCCATTTATACATGATATTTCACAAGGATGCATGTGGTGCATGATGATCGTTGAACATTTTGATCTTCCACACGCTGTTCCGTGAAGGACATGTAGCTGGCAGGCCATGTCTAGGTTGACTTAATTAAGCCCTAAACGGGGCAAATCAAGGCTTGAAATGTGCGACTAAGAACCTCCAAAAGTCAAGTCTAGGAATTCGTAATTTGAGAGGAAAAGAAAAGCATCAGCGCCACAACGTAGAATTCATCTGATGATGGATGGGAAGTCTTTCGCTCCCACCTGTTGTCTCCATTGTTCTTTCTCTCTCTCTCTCTTTCTATTAGAAGTCTCCATTGTTGCCCAGCAAATAACAAAATGCCATACAAAATAACCTATGTTTACATTTATAATAAAGGGGGAGTGAAGACTAGCTGCCCGGTCTCATGCTCGCGACGTAATATTCGGTTTCAACCGTTAATGCTCCACCCGATCAATTAGAGAATTCCCGAAATACAAACTAGCAAGAGATTTATTCACAAAATATTTCAAATTTGTGATTCCATAAAAGAAAATACAACTCTTTTGTGACCGTATTATTATGTCCATGATACCACATTTAAGTTAAAAGTTGGATTTGGTCTAAAACTACAATTCAAGACAAAGAACACCTTAGGATAAAATAACTGTACGCTCTAAATTTATCAATTTTAAGCAAACAAAAGCCCCCTATTGAATTTTACAGTCAAAGAAACATATGATTTGACACTTGAGAATTATGACCAAATTCAGGATGATTTCAAATTATATTGCATTCGATCTTTTTATTTAAATTTAAGGTATTCTATAATCTCTTATGTTTAAGTTCTACCTAAGTGTTTGATAAGAGGCTTTCTCGTGTCTATAGAGAAACGAATTCTTGTGTGAATTAGTTAGCAAATTTTGCTTTCAGTCCGGATGCATAAGTCTACATGAATTTTTATTTGAAAATTTTGATTATTACACTACATGATGATCGAGTAGAGTTTTTATATTTATATTTTCATTCAATGGAATTTGATTTCTAACGAGTGCCGAATACCCGGAGTGCCAAAACTTGGCGGGAAGGACACTTAAGTGCCAAAAGTTACGAAAGTGACTCTTCCTCCTCATCGTCCTTTGGAAAGGGCCGGCGACGGTGGGCGAAGGGTCCAGAGCCGGGTCGCCGGCCCTTTCGGTGACGACGGGGAGATGGCGACGAGGGCTTAGCCTTCAGCCGCTTGCCTCCTCCTTTTTGTTTTTTTGTTTTTGTAAATATAAATATTTTAATCTAATTAAAATTTATATTATTTTAATTTAATTAAAATTTATATTAAAAATATTTTTTTTTTTAAAAAAAGAAGAGAAAACGTCGTCGTTTTAGTTCTTCGACTACGACTCAATTCTCCGGCATGCCCCGCAAAAAATTGCCATATATAATTTCTGCCACCTTCGCTAGACTTAACACTCAAGTGTTCGATTTTTCAGAAAAAGTGACATTTAAGTGTCACTTTCGTAACTTTTGATACTTAAATGTTCTCTCGTGCCGAATTTGGGCACTCTAGGTGTTCTTTTTTTGATTTCTAACCTAGTAAAGAAAAATTACCAAAAAAATTCTAAACATATTGCGTTTGTATCAATTCAATTATAAATATTTTTATTTTTCCAAATGAGTCTTAAATCTTTTGCATTTGTGCTAATTCAATTCATTTGGCTATTTTTTGATTGGCGTCTTGACATAGATGTCGGCTATCCTAAGTAGCATCACCGGCGCTAACTTAAGCAATTTTTAATAATATTTTAATATTATTTCAAATTATTTCTTTATTTATTTTTCTTTTCTTTTCTCTTTCTCTTTCTTTTTCTTCACTTCCCTCTTCCTCCAACGAAGGCGGAATCGGTGAGATCCTTGACGGCCTTGCTAGGTCTCGCAATGGCCGGCGAGGCTCGACCTCACTAGATCCCGCAAGGTCATGCCTCATCCCCCTAACGAGGCTCGAGCCCTTGCTAGAGGCTGCGAGTGTGGCCTTGTCATTGCTCGCATGGAGATACGATATGAGCTATGGGCACCCTCGGTTTTCCAACAATAAGATAACATATTTGCTTTTTTATTCTCATTTTTTTTATTATCTCTTCGTAACTTCCAAACTATTTTGGATTAATCAAGAGTTTTTTTTTAATTTAATTTGAAGGTCGAACTGATGTCATTATTGCACTTTTGTCAATTCAATCATAAATCTTTTGATTATGTTAATTAAGTCTATTTAGTCAATTTTGACTGAAATTGTCTGATATGGATGCTGGCCATCCTACATAGTATAACCGGCGTTGACATGGATAAATTTTAATAATATTTGAATTTTTTAAAAAAAAATTTCTATTTTTTTTTTAATTTTTTAATTTTTGATTTTTTGGATTGAGGACGGCAACCCTCGTCCGCCATAGGTGAGTGCAGAAACTTCAAGTAAACACAAAGCGAATGAGGCACAATGTCCTAGGCAATTCCACCTTAGTAAGAATGTGGAAGAGCAACCAATGTAATGATATTGCTACACAGCAATGCCACCCATTCGATATTTGGGATCCATACAGCTAATCCAGCAAATCCTTTCTCTTCCTCATCAGTTAGGTTATCACTTGCTATTAATCAATATAGAATTTGCATATGCCTTTCTCATGTTTGAGTGCCCAGATTCAAAACATTTGATCATGTTAATATGGCAACTGAAAAACAAGAAGCGGAGCTTACACTCATATATCATCCGATGTTTTTTAGCTGAACACTTCACTTGAATTGATAGTCAAATATTTAAATCGGAAATAGCTGGAATATAAACCAGTTAACACGCGCGAATACCCTTAGCGAGAACTCAACAAAGTGACTAATTCCAAGTGAGAAGGGAAAAAAACAAGTATCGACCTGCGATTTTGTTGAAAATTTAAATGGGTGGTGGGTGACTGTTGGCCAAACTTCATGACACAGAAGCAGAGGACTATACAGTGCTGCTGATTTTTTTTAGAGCTTAAAAACAAAGACCTGACGGAAGAGAAACCGCATCTACCTCCGCTGACTTTTCATTCAAACTTTCTTTCTTCTCTTAAGAGACCATGTTCCAGCATATATGCGAAAGAAGTTTCTATCGAATATCTTCTACCATTTTGAGTTCTGTTGCTGAGACACTGTCAAAGATACGCCCAAGAAGGGGAAGGTACAGCCATCTCCACATCAAACACATGCATAATTCACTCTACCAAACTCCTGTCTCCCGAACAGAGCAGCATGATAATTGTTCAGAAGAAGTGGCAGGCCAGGAGGGCTGGCTAGTCGCCCTTCCGCCGCTTAGACCTCTGTGAATATTCCAGTAATTGTGCACTGTAGTTCGTGAAATTCAAATGCACTATTTCCACATCCCCCAACCCCATTCTCCGTGCATGCCATTGTTTTTGCAATCAACTTTTGTTTGCTCCATCCGCTTAATTTTCACATTGTAACTGGATCATCTAGAAAAGTAACTAGGAGCTAAATATGAACACGAGTTGTAAATGAGTATGAAGAATATCCTCACATGCCAAAATCATCGTTCCGACATTTGCTCTCTGCACAAAATTTGCCTACCGTCTCGTGATTTCAATTACCCCATTTTCTTTCTTCTTTCTTCGCCCATACTCTCTTGTTCCTGTCCACAAGAGTGTCTCAACTTCTATTAACATCCGAATCAACCCCAATGACAGGCTATGACATTATTATTTCTTGCACATTGCATAATTACTTAAGAACCCGGGTTTGTGTTCTTAAGGCCTGTAACGGGGGACATGAACAGGTTCATTGCATGCTGTTTTTCTGATTCAGAGTCGATACTTTTGAATTCACGTATAAATGGCAGGAAGCATCTAGAAAGCTATCTGAAAGCCAAAGTCGTCCAATTTTTTTGAGTTCTTCAAATGGTTGGTTTTGAGTCTTGGAGCAATAACAAGAGATAGGAATGTCCCTCACATGTCATACAATTAGTGAGATGCAGTCGCAGTGGCTTGAGAACCGAACTTTTGTCAAACAGGGATGTTGGAGACAGGACTATCGCTCCCATGCTAATAATGCAGAGAGACAGGACTATCACTCCAAGCAACAGGTGCTTTGTAAATACTACTCACTCACTGGTCAATCAGGAATCGGAAGAAGCAAAAAGTGCTTAAGAGACAGATGCCGCTATGTATTTGTCATTGGTCTTTTGTGGATCTAATCCGGTTCAATAGCTTTCTGATAATAGTTCTTTGCCTCCTTTGAACTTGGATGAATCTGACTTTAAGAACTCGGCGACTGTACACCTCAAATTATGGTCGAGATCAATGATCCAAAAACAAGCATGCGGTAAGTACAATGTCGCGACCTCCCTAAAGCGGGTTGAACCACCTAAGGGTTCGGCTAATGGATTGCTAAGCCTAGACTTAGCTCGAGCTCTCCCAAGCCCTTACCAATTCGCAACTTAGGGTTTGAGTTTTTAACATGCAGATGATTTTTATCCTGGAGTCGCCACTAATCTATTTTTTGTGGGTCGATTAGAAACCCAAGTAAAGTAATGGGAGAATTACTTCACTCCTACGAACCAGAGATTAAATGAGTTCGGGGACTTGATTACGCTAGATTTCTCTAACGCCCTTTCGGTACCTTTTCTCTTTTATTAAAAAATGTTTTGCAGGTAGCTCGAATTGATTTTAGCCTAAAACACTAAAGTGATCATACGAGTGCACAAACATTAAAGATAACATTCAAAAGGAGAAAAAAACATTGCAGAATTAAACACAATAAGGCAAGCAACTATTTTTTTTGGTTTTCTCTTGTTTTAAAATGAAAACTGACCTAGATAACATGTACATGATATTTTTTTTATTTTATTTTTTTTATTGAAATTCGAAATAATTGCTGAAGATTGACTACAAAACCTGACAAGTTGTTTTACTCAAGCTAGGAAATAATTTAGATTAAATCCCATTTTAATTCGAAAACTCATCTTAATTAAATAGTCGTAACATGCAATCTAATATTAAAATCTAACTGGATAAATTCTAAACATGTAACCCTATGCTATTTAAGAAAATTATTATTATTAAATGAGATTATTAAAATATGCAAACATTATCTAAAACCCTATTAAAAAAGTTAGTTAGATCCTATCCTAATCTATTCCAAAATTATCTAAACATGCAATCCTAATTTATAAAACCATTATACAACCATTTTTTTAGTATTTTCCAAAACAAGCAATTACCATATAAGCATTGTACTCAACTCACTCGGGATATTCATCAAATGAAGGGTGAAAATAATCGAAAAAATAATCCGTCATCTCACGGATTAAATTAGCGATTATTTTAACCCTAAACATCATAACAATCAAGAAAAATCAAAATAATTAGAAAATTGATCGGAAGTCTCTCGGATCAACTTAATAATTATAATGATTTCAAAGCCAAAACACTATCAAAATCAACATAATTAAAAAATGGTCCGAAATCTTACGAACCAAATTAATAATTATGGTGATTTTTACCAATAATATCCTATTAGGTAATGCCTAAAACCTCAATTAACATCAAACATTTCAGTTTATATAATAATATTTAAAAGAAATTTGATTAAAGAAAACTACCTTATTTGGATCCGCGCCAAAATTTCACGAACGTGGTTCGCGTCGGGGTCGGGCTGTGGCGGTTGCAAGGCAACAGCAACTTCTGGTCAGGCTCGACGCGGGCTTTGTGGGTGCATTTCAGGCGCAGCAACTCAGGAAGGAGAGCCGGGGTCGAGTCAGCGAGCTCAGGACAACGGGGGGTCGTGGGCTGGTGGTGCTTGACACAGCTTGTCGTCGCTGGTGTACCTGCAGGGAAGGAGCAGCAGCGCGCAGCTCGGGCCAGGCGAAGATGGAGGAGGCGCGGCGACGGGCGAGCGGAGGTGCGGCGACGGATAGGGCGCAGCGACGGGTGCTGCAGCTTGCGGGCGTCTGGGCGGTGGCGCGGCGTCAGGCGGAGGTGCAGAGGACGGCGCGAGTTCGCGGGTGAGATGGAGTTTTGGCGGTTGGTGGAACGAAGATGGTGCGGGTTGCTGGCGTCGGGCGCGGGTTGCTGCAGGAGACGGATGAAGGTGCTGCGGTGGTGCGGCAACGAGCAGGTTGAGGGCTGCAACAGCAACGGTTTTCGGAGCTCCGGTGACCACGAGACAGTAGCTGCGGTGACGGAGTTGCAGGTGTCGCTCGAAGCTTCGAGCTGCAAGGTGCGGGCGAGCGGAGGATGTGCTTGGAGGAGGGTGCTCGCGGCGTCGGACGCGAGTTGCAGGCGGAGGCTGGCGGGCGCGATGGAGGCGAGCGACGGCAGCAGCGGAGGCAGAGGGGGCGTCGAGCGCTGCGGGTGGAGGCGAGCAGGTCGTGGGTCGCCGGGTTGACGCCGGCGACGGGTGAGTGGGACTCCGGCGCGGTGACGAGCTGCAGAGGAATGGAGGACGCTGAAGCGAATCGGGAGCTGCTGGTTGTCACGGCCACAGCAGGGGCGGCGAACGGCGGTGCGAGCTCGTGGGTGGTGCTCGCACGGGGGCGGCCGGCGGTGCGGTGGCTCGGCTGCTGGTGCACCGGCGAGCGCAGCGGCACGGACGCAGGCGGGGCAGCAGAAACCGGTGGAAATCCAGCAGCGAAGAACCCCTGGAGAAGATGAACAGTAGGGGTCTTGTCTTTGCTTTTTTCTTTCTTCTTTTTCCCCCTCTCTCTCTTTCCTGTCTTCAGTCTCTGCCGTCTCTCTCTCTCTTTGTTTTTTTTTTTTTTTAATCTCCTCCCCCTGACTTCATATTTTCTTTTTCTTTTTTTTTTTGGTTTTTCTCTGACACACTCCCTTACACACTCCCTTCCCTTCACTCGTTTGAACGAAGGAGAAGCCTTTCACAATGAAAATTCTTCTTTTTCGCTCTCCTCACAGACCTCTCGAATGAATTTTTCGTTCTCCTCCGACAAGAGTTTTTTTAATCTCTTCCTTTTTCTCAACTCCTGTGTCTCTCTACGGACTCTCTCTGACTCTCTCTTTTTAATCTCTCCAGTGAAAATGCCCCCTTTTTAAGCCAACAATCCTTGCTTATTTATAGGCAACAAATGACATTAATGTGAACAGGTGAAAAAAAGGGCAGCCGTAACCTTTCCTTGTTGTTCACGTTCGGCTCTTTTTTTCCAAATATGATGGCCACCGATCGTTAGTCCATCTTCTTGCAGGAGAATTTTCACGTCCCCCATTAATGCGTGCATGTGGTTGCATTAATGAGGGAGAAAAAAATGCACGTTAAGCACTCATCTTTCTTCTATTTTTTGACTTTCATTGTGTGTTTTCATACCAGCAAGAGAGAAACCACCTTTCGCTCGAGGGCCCCTACCACGTCCGCACGTCCGCCGAATTAATGCATGCATTAATGAGAGAGACAATGGACGTGTAGGAACTTTCTTCGAACTTTCTTCAATGCGCGTTCAAATCAGTGGAGAGAGAGACCATCCTTTTGTGAATATTATCGACCACGAGCCGCTGCGTCTTGTTGCCCTTTTAGTACCGATGCAAATACGACTACATGAAATGCAATTTTACTTTTTTTATTATTATTTTTATTATTTTTATTTTTATTTTTATTTTTTTATGCAACTAATTACTAAATGACTAGGTAAAATTTAGGTGTCAACATACAACAATCAAATATACACGGGGAAAAAGATTGCCGTCCGTGCAGTCCTCTGGTATTTGCTTGGTGAGGACAGCTTCTGCGTCTCCATCCTTCAGGAACCTCTCAGATTCTCAAAGAGTTCTGGAAGATGAACATTGGTGAGCTTCGTCCTTTTGCTGATCTCGTGCTTCTTCTTCTTGAGCTTGGGCTTCTGCGAAATCCCATGGATTTGGGCTGCAAGCCTTCTCTGCGTCGTGTTTGTTGATGGTTTCATCCTATTCTTCTGGAGATCATTCTCGATGTCAATCATGTTCCACAGTAGTTTGATACTACGAAAGAGTTGCTTCAGATCGTCATCTACTTTTATGGGCACTTTGGGATCATTTGGGTAGGCAATATCCTCCTGAGAGTCGAAGTTTGATAGGAGCCATACTTGACCAGAAGCTTTCAGGCCTGTGAACTTTTGTATATATGCCTTAGAAATCAAGAAGCATAACAAAGAACTCCATTTGTCATTCCCGGACTGACACAAAAACGATAATCATATACTTTTTAAGCCTCACTGTGTACTAAACACTTAATTAGTGGAGGTCCCATCTACGAGTTATGTAGAAACTAAAATTAAAAGACAATAGAGACCTAACACATTAATTCAGATTCTGATAAGAACCTCCTCATGATACCAATATTGCTTACAATAAAAAAAATTAGTTATTCCAATAGCAATAGGAAAATTTAGGTAAAGCATGAAACATTTATATCACCGTTTCACTGGTTGTGTTCTGATGTAGTAAGTGTGCGTGTGTTATTGGGTCCAATAATCAACTAGAAGTCTAGAAAAACTACCCAATCAATCTCAGAAGATAAAAATGACATGGCAGGAACTCCAACATTCATTCAGCAGTCATTTCAATTTAATTACAGGAAATGCAAAAAATGAATCATAAACCCCAGCAACGATCAAGTGGAAAGCTATAAAGACTACGCAATACTCTCAAGAACATATTTTAAACCCCTTTTAGAGAAAGCCATTGTGTTCTAGCCTAGCAAACTAACTTCAGCTGCCTTTTATCTTAGTCAATTAAAAGAATGGAAAACCAGACTCGAGTCACAATGAAGCAAGGAGAACGCACTCAGCAAGTAGATACGCCTGTAAGTCCTCCATCACAGTTGGGTGTGCATCCTTAAGGTCAATGACCTTAATGCCCTCCGTGTAGCTTCTTATCAACTTCAGTAACTTATTCTTGTCCTTCACATCATGCTTTGACTGAAGCAATTCAAAAACAAAGACCAAACTATCACCTCAAGAAAGCACAGTATACATTTATACAATAGAGGAGCTTCCCAGGAAAGTGTACCTCGTAAGAAAACCGCTGGCCATCATAGTATACTTTGGGGTTATTTGCCAAATTGTCAAACAGAGCTTTATTGGAAAGCATATCGACATAACATGCTTCGTTTATCTGCTCTGGTGTAAGCGCCAGCCTTGACTGGAAACTTTCATTTCAATTAATGAAAACCGTTCAGATGATATGTACTAGGTCTCAGATCTAAGCATCGATTGGTAATGTTTAACACAACTCGAATAGTACTTATGGAGGGATATGGGATACGACAAAGAAAGACATGAAGGGGGCAAGCGCAAAAATAAAAATAACAAGAAAAAGGACAGCAAATAGAGAATTAGATGAGAGAGATTGATGCCATTGATGGGTTCCATGGACTTCTGGTGAAATAAATGCAATCTAATTCAGAAGGTGAAGACTTAAACATCTGGAAGTTTGTCAATTATTCCATTACTAAACCAAGACAACTTTGGAAGACTGCCTCCATTCAATGAGCTAGTACTAAAGAAAGGTGCTCAGTTTGCCCACAGCTGTTTGACTCGGGAATTACTAAAACTTTGCCTAAGTCCTCTATCATACTGATAAAATTCATTGCTCCAGAAATATCATGAACCTTATTGTAAAGCTGCCTTTATCAATCAATCAGTGCGTACCATCACACAACATTTGAGGGAGATTCAACAAATTCTCCAATTCAATGATTGATGGACCTCTTACTCCGACTAATGACAAATCCGCATCACGCATCCTACCCTACTTTGAGAAAATCAATGCAGAGCCAGGCCAACTGTTCCAGAACTTATTCAGTTTGCTATACATGTGAATAATCATCAGTAGCCATTATGAGAGTCATAAAAGACAACCCTATCATTAGGATACAACCAAACTTGAGTACTCATACAAATGAGTGCGCCTGCTCAGAGAGAGAAGTTCAGATTACCTCATACAACAGGTCAATGACACGCTTTATCTGAGCTCCTACAGGTGCTTTGCGTTGTGTATACCAGTAATATATTTAAGTCTTTATGTATCATCTGAGAACTTGACAGCAGGCAATGGTGCTCGTGCACCAGCAGGAGGTGCAGGCATGGGCTTTGCTGGAGTACTCATGCTTCCTGCTCTGGCCACGATACTGGTAAGAGTGGATCGACACTTCTCCTGCTGTTTCTTGATTTTATTCAACTGTTCTTGTAATGCCATGTTTATCTAATAGGTAGTCAATCCCATTCAATGTGCAGAAACCTCTCCCGAATTCAATGTTCAGCACAAATGAATCTGTGCCGAAATGTGTAAGTCAGCAATAAATGACTAATGGCAGAGAACAATTCAAGCTAGCATGACAAGCAAGATCGAGCAAGCTCAGCCCAAATGTTTTCAACTGAAGAGATTACCGATTAAAGCACTAAAAGAAGCACAACAACAATGAAATCACAAGTTAACATCTTTTGGAAAAGTAAAGTATTGTTGCGACCTAACCTTAGATGCACCACCTAGAGTTTGGCTAATGGATTGCTAAGCCTAAACTTAGCTTGGCTCTCCCAAGTTCATACAAATTCACGACTTAGGTTCAAGTTTTTAACATACATATGATTTTTTAATTAGAAGTCGCCATTAATCTATTTTCCAATTAGAAACCCAAATAAAGTATTGAGAAATTTACTTTACTTCTGCGAATCAGAGATTGTGAGTTCGGGAATTCTCTAACGCTCTTTCGGTACCTTTCTCTTTTATTTTTGAAAAAATATTTTGTAGGCACCTTGAATTGATTTTATTTTACTTCCCTAACATATGAGATGATCATGCGGCGCACAACCACCAATTTAACACCCAAATAAAGTAATGAATAAATTACAGAACTTATCTCATAGCAATGAAAACATCTGCAATGTTATATTATAATTCATATTAATAATCCTAGATATGATTTATAATTAACACGTAATCACTCAATATTTTTCACTTATTTAATGAAAATCATGCTTTATGTAATATATGCTACTAATCTAACATACATGGCATAGCAATATGAGCTAAGTTATATGACAAGAGTATGATATTTTTTGTGCTTAAATAAGCATGCAATCTATTGTGCAATCTAAATTAATAAAAAAACTAACATCCTAAATTAATGTTTTTTTTTTTGGATTTTTACTTTTAAAAATTCGAAATAAATAGGTTTTCTATTCTAAATATGCAAAATAACCCTAAAACAAGAAATATTCTAATATGAACCTAATCTTAACTCAAATGCATTTTTTTGTTTTCTTTTATAGAAACAAAATCGATTCAAACAACACGATAGCAAATCAGGCAAGATAAGATTGATATTTATAAATTGACGAATCGTATTTCGCATATGAGATTAGATTAGTCAATTTTAAACAAAATCACGAATCGTATTTCGAGCGTGAGATTGAATTGGCGATTTTTCCGTGCGATTGCGAGTCGTATTTCGAGCGTGGAACTGTCAATTGTATGCACGTTGTGAAATTAGGAAAATTTCTCAATTTAGAAGGCTACTCTTCAAGGGATATTTCAAATAAAGAAAAAATAAAATAAAATTTTTTTTTAAAAAATCTACCTAATTTGAATTTCGGCTTCCAAATGAGGCTTAGCAAACGGCGGATCATGGCCCACGATGGAGACTCGACGTGACTCAAGGACGGGTCGTTGTGGTGGTGGGTCGCTGTTCGGAACTCCGGCGAGGGGACCGGCGTCAGGCGGAGAGAGAGGAGCCGGAGTCGCTGGCGGTTGCTGCGTGTGAGGCGGATGGGCTGCTGCAACTGGTTCGCGGCTGAAGGGTGGTGGTGCTGGTGTGGCGGCGACGCGGCGTCCGGCGGGCAGAGGCGCTGCGACAGGGGCGACGGCGACGGAGGAGAGTTGCTGTGGCGTCGGGCAGAGGTTCGGAGCAGGGGACGGGCGCCAGGCAGTAGCGGACGGGTGAGCGGTGGCGCGGCTGCAGGCGTCGGGCTCGCAGGTCGCTGGCGGAGCGGCGGTGCGAGCTCGCGGGTGACTGGCGGAGTGGCGGTGCGAGCTCGCGGGTGAGGGGAGCCCCGGCGGTGGCGCAGCAAGAGCGGCAGAGGTGGCGTCGGCGCTCGGGCTGAGGGTAGCGTTGGTGTGGCAGCGACGCGGCCTCCGGCGGCTAGGCGGAAGGGAGCTTCGCTGGAGAAGAACATTGTTCTTTTTTTTTTTTTATTTCTTTCTCTCTCTCCTCACGTGTTCCTCACGTCACTTCCCTCTCTGTCTCATCTCTGTTCTGCTCTCTGCTGCTTCTTCAGCAAAAAGGACAAAGCCTTTGCTGACTTTTGACCCCTCCTTCTAAGCTTTCTTTCTTCTTTTCTTGCGTTGATTTTTTTTTTTGACTTAGAAGAAATGAGAAAAGCCCCCCTTGCCCATACGCGCACAATACCTTTTATAAGGGAAGAAATTAGGTTTTTTAAGACTTCTTCCTTAATATTCTCCACCGATTTTATCACATATTATTAAAGATTTAAGATTACAATAAAAATTTTCTCAAATTTCAAATTTTACAAAAATGAGCTCGCAATATCTCTTTATCACACTTGTCTATTCGAAGATTTTGAAAAATTCACCGTCATATCACCGAAAATATCAAATCTTTATTTCTTACAAAATAAATTTAAGTCGTAAAAAAAAAAAAAAAAAAAAGCCAGGCTAATTTGCTCTCTTCATGAACTTAGTCCAACTCCTCACAGTAAAGTTCAAAATTATCAATTCAAATCCATTTATCACTAGCCCAATGCAAATACAATAATAATAAATAAATACATCTAAAATTTAGATGTCAAGAAGCACAAATTTGCTTTCAGCCTTAGCATCGTTCGGTTAAAATAACCAAGCCAAGCCCTTACAACAACTTAGACAACAACCACGACCGATTACAAAAATCACATGATGACCATATCGCAGGGATGGATCAAAACTACACAGTTCAATCGAACAAAAGCGAATGCGCATCCAGGACGTGCAACCGATGGCAACAATTCCAAAGTTAATTCATGGACACCCAGCACACACCGACTGATATTACTTCACCAAGATGAGTACACTCAACAGAAACTTACTATCGCTGAGTACTAGCATGCATAAGATCTACTTTAATTGAGAATATCATAATATAGGCCGAGAGTTAAAATTTGGTTTCCCAATCACTGCTCCAAATTTCAATTCACTTTTACTAGTGTGATTTTCACACTTTGTGTAGCACACAACACCAGCCTAATATGATTCATTGGAATATAGAATTCACCTATTTAGCTTACCATAACAAGTAAAGTCACAAAAAAGCCAAAAAGAGGGTGATAAATGCTTACTCCAAATTGAAGCAATTCTAGAATCGTATAGATTGCTTTGATTCTAGCTAACAAGCATATTATTACCTTGGTCACTAATCTCCATCCCAAATTCATGAATGAAGTCGTCATTCTGCAATAAAACATTGCATGAGAGACTTTACGTCACTGTTAATTGATGCGATTTATGACCACCTTGATCGCAACACGTCATCCATATCTAAACAATTGGCATGCAGTGTGTGACACCAGCTGAACATTTTTCTCCATCTATACGTGATGTTTACAAGGATGCATGTGGTGCACAACGGTGGTTGAATATTGTAATCTTCCACATGCTACCTCACGAAGGGCATGCCATTGGCGGCCCAATCTAGCATAACTTAATTAAGTTTTCTTTTACTTGTCAAGGAAATAAAAAAGGAAAAATTATCCAAAAAGTTCTAAATCTATTGCACTTTTTTCAATTCAATGCTAAATCTTTCAATTTTGCCAATTGAATCCTAAGCCTTTTCAACTTTTGTTAATTAAGTCTATTTAGCCAAGTTTAGCCGAAAATTGTTGATGTAGATAGCCGGTGGGAATGTGACACTTTTTGATAATATTTTAATGATATTTTAATAATTTTTATGCTTTTTTAAAAAAATTAATTTTCTTTGCTTTAGGGTTTTGGAGAGAGCCCCCCCCCGGGGGGGGAAGATCGGGGCCCTTGCCGGCTATGGGCAAGGGCCGCAATGCCCTCAAAGGATCTACCCAAGCGAGGGCTTAGCGGCCCTCACCGACCCCAAGCAAGGTTGCTGATTCTAGGTGAGGGCTTGTGTGCCCTCACTGTGGCTGGTCATGGCAGACCCTCTTCCTCGCCTATGCCTAGCAGGGGTCTGCCAGCCACCCTTGTTGGCCTTCTCCCCAAAACCCAAAAAAAAAAAAAAAAAAAAAAACAAAAAAAAAAAAAAAAAAGCATAAAAATGCCACGTTAGCCCTAGCTATTTACGTCAACAATTTCTAGCAAAAATTGATCGAGATAAACTCAATTAGCAAAATATTAAAATGCTTAGGACTTAATTGGAAAAATTGAAATGTTTATGACTGAATTGACAAAAATATAATAGGTTTAAGACTTTTTAGACAATTTTTCAAAAAAGAAAAAGTCAATGCCACAACTTTTATATGACACTAACAATGGTTCTAAAAGCTTTCAAGAACCACTAAAGGGCGAAACACTGGTAACCTATTACTCGCAAGACCACTTTTGGATACATTATGATCGAGCGATTCTTTTAATTTGTGCAAGACGAAAGTAAAGTGACAAATTCAAGTTCCAACATTCGTACTAGCATGCATATGATCCACTTTAATTGAGAATATCGGAATATAGGCCGAGAGTTAAAATTTGGTTTCCCAATCACTGCTCCAAATTTAAATTCACTTTTACTAGGGTGATTTTCACACTTTGTGTAGCACACAACACCGGTCTAATATGATTCATTGGAATATAGAATTCACCTGTTTAACTTACCATAACAAGTAAAGTCACAAAAAAGCCAAAAGAGGGTGATAAATGCTTACTCCAAATTGAAGCATTTCTAGAATCGTATAGATTGCTTTGATTTTAGCTGACAAGCATATTATTACCTTGAACACTAATCTCCATCCCAAATTCATGAATGAAGTTGTCATTCTGCAATAAAACATTGCACGAGAGAATTTACGTCATTGTTAGTTGATGCGATCTATGACCACCTTGATCACAACACGTCATCCATATCTAAACAATTGGCATGTAGAGTGTGATACCGGCTGAATGTTTTTCTCCATCTATACGTGATGTTTACAAGGATGCATGTGGTACACGACGGTGGCTGAATATTGTAATCTTCCACATGCTACCTCACAAAGGGCATGTGATTGGCGGTCCACTCTAGCACAACTTAATTAAGTTTTCTTTTACTTGTCAAGGAAATAAAAAGGAAAAATTATCCAAAAAGTCCTAAATCTATTGCACTTGTGTCAATTTAGTGCTAAATCTTTCAACATTGCTAATTAAGTCCTAAGCATTTTCAACTTTTGTTAATTGAGTCTATCCAGCCAAGTTTAGCCGAAAATTGTTGACGTAGATAGCCGTGCAGACATGACACTTTTTAATAATATTTTAATGATATTTTAATAATTTTTATGCTTTTTTTAAAATTAATTTTCTTTGCTTTAGGGTTTTGGAGAGAGGCCCGGGGGGGGTGGAAGATTAGGGCCCTTGCCAGCTATGGGCAAGGGCCGAAATGGCCTCACCAGATCTAGTCAAGCGAGGGCTAAGCGGCCCTCGCCGACCACGAGCAAGGTCGCCGATTCTGGGTGAGGGCTTGTGTGCCCTCACTACGATTGGTCATGGCCGACCCTCGCCCTCGCCTGTGCCTAGCAAGGGTATGCCAGCCACCCTTGTTGGCCTTCTCCCGAAACCCTAAAAAAAAAAAAAGAGCATAAAAATGCCACGTTAGCCCTAGTTTTTTTTTTTTTTTGGTACCTAGGGAACCTCCGTGCGCCGCTTCGCGGCGGAGAAAACCCTGGAGGAGCAATAGAGTCACCACCACCCTTGCTGCCTCGGGCAGGTCGCTTGACAATGCCGCGAGTCGAACACAAGACCTCTCCCGAAAGAAACCGGTGCTCAACCAACGACGCCGCCACCACGGGTGGTTAGCCCTGGCTGTTTACGTCAACAATTTCTAGCGAAAATTGATCAAATAAACTCAATTAGCAAAATATTAAAATGTTTAGGACTTAATTGGAAAAATTGAAAGGTTTATGACTGAATCGACAAAAATATAATAGGTTTAAGACTTTTTAGACAATTTTTCAGAAAAGAAAAAGTCAATGCCACAACTTTTATATGACGCTTACAATGGTTCTAAAACCTTTCAAGAACCACTAAAGGGGGAAACACTGGCAACCCATTACTCCCGAGACCACTTTTGGATACATGATGGTCGAGCGATTCTTTTAATTTGCCCAAGACAAAAGTAAAGTGACAAATTCAAGTTCCAACATTCATACTAGCATGTATATGATCTACTTTAATTGAGAATATTGGAATATAGACCGAGAGTTAAAATTTGGTTTCCCAATCACTGCTCCAAATTTCAATTCACTTTTACTAGTGTGATTTTCACACTTTGTGTAGCACACAACACGAGCCTAATATGATTCATTGAAATATAGAATTCACCTATTTAGCTTATCATAACAAGTAAAGTCACAAAAAAGCCAAAAGAGGGTAATAAATGCTTACTCCAAATTGAAGCAATTCTAGAATCGTATCGATTGCTTTGATTCTAGCTGACAAGCATATTATTTCCTTGAACACTAATCTCCATCCCAAATTCATGAATGAAGTCGTCATTCTGCAATAAAACATTGCACGAGAGACTTTACGTCACTGTTAGTTGATGCAATTTATGACCACCTTGATCACAACATGTCATCCATATCTAAACAATTTGCATGCAATGTGTGACACTGGCTGAACATTTTTCTCCATCTACACATGATGTATACAAGGATGCATGTGGCGCACGACGGTGGATGAATATTTAATCTTCCACATGCTACCTCACGAAGGGCATGCCATTGGTGGCGCACTCAAGCTTAACTTAATTAAGTTTTCTCTTCATTGTCAAGGAAATAAAAACGAAAAATTGTCCAAAAAGTCCTAAATTTATTGCACTTTTGTCAATTCGGTACTAAATCTTTACACTTTGCCAATTAAGTCCTAAGCCTTTTCAACTTGTGTTAATTGAGTCTGTTCAGCCAATTCTAGCCGAAAATTGTTAATGTAGATAGCCGGTGGGGATGTGACACTTTTTAATAATATTTTAATGATATTTTAAAATTTTTTATGTTTTTTTTAAAAATTAATCTTCTTTGTTTTAGGGTTTTGGAGAGAGGCCTCGGGGGGGGGTAGAGTAGGGCCCTTGCCAGCTATGGGTGAGGGCCACAATGCCCTCGCCAGATCTAGCCAAGCGAGGGCTTAGTGGCCTCGCCGACCCCAAGCAAGGTCGCTGATTAAGGGTGAGGGCTTGTGCGCCCTCACCGTGGTTGGTCATGGCCGACCCTCGCCCTTGCCTATGCCTAGCAGGGGTCCGCCAGCCACCCTTGTTGGCCTTCTCCCCAAAACCCTAAAAACAAAAAGCAAACAAAACAAGAAAAACGCATAAAATTGCCACGTTAGCATTAGCTGTTTACGTCAACATTTTCTAGCCAAAATTGATCAGGTAAACTCAATTAGCAAAATATTAAAATGTTTATGACTTAATTGGCAAAATTGAAAGGTTTATGACTGAATCGACAAAAATATAATAGGTTTAAGACTTTTTAGACAATTTTTCAGAAAAGAAAAAGTCAATGCCACAACTTTTATATGACGCTTACAATGGTTCTAAAACCTTTCAAGAACCACTAAAGGGGGAAACACTTGGCAACCCATTACTCCCGAGACCACTTTTGGATACATGATGGTCGAGCGATTCTTTTAATTTGCCCAAGACAAAAGTAAAGTGACAAATTCAAGTTCCAACATTCGTACTAGCATGTATATGATCTACTTTAATTGAGAATATCATAATTAGGCCGAGAGTTAAAATTTGGTTTCCCAATCACTGCTCCAAATTTCAATTCACTTTTACTAGTGTGATTTTCACACTTTGTGTAGCACACAACACGAGCCTAATATGATTCATTGAAATATAGAATTCACCTATTTAGCTTACCATAACAAGTAAAATCACAAAAAAGCCAAAAGAGGGTGATAAATACTTACTCCAAATTGAAGCAATTCTAGCATCGTATAGATTGCTTTGATTCTAGCTGACAAGCATATTATTACCTTTAACACTAATCTCCATCCCAAATTCATGAATGAAGTCGTCATTCTGCAATAAAACATTGCACGAGAGAGTTTATGTCACTGTTAGTTGATGCGATTTATGACCACCTTGATCACAACACGTCATCCATATCTAAACAATTGGCATGCAGTGTGTGACACCGGCTAAAGGTTTTTCTCCATCTATACGTGATGTTTACAAGGATGCATGCGGTGCACGACGGTGGTTGAATATTGTAATCTTCCACATGCTACCTCACAAAGGGCATGCGATTGGCGGCCCACTCTAGCTTCACTTATTTAAGTTTTCTCTTCCTTGCCAAGGAAATAAAAACGAAAAATTGTCCAAAAAGTCCTAAATTTATGCACTTTTGTCAATTCAATGCAAAATCTTTCAACTTTGCTAATTAAGTCCTAAGCCCCTTCAACTTTTGTTAATTGAGTCTATTTAGCCAAGTCTAGCCGAAAATTGTTGACGTAGATAGCCGGTGCGGACGTGACACTTTTTAATAATATTTTAATGATATTTTAATAATTTTTATGCTTTTTTTAAAATAAATCTTCTTTGTTTTAGGGTTTTGGAGAGAGGCCTCCCGGGGGGGGGTGAAGATCAGGGCCCTTGTCGGCTATGGGCAAGGGCCACAATGCCCTCGCCGAGATCTAGCCGGGTGAGGGCTTAGCGGCCCTCGCCGACCCCAAGCAAGGTCGCGATTCTGGGTGAGGGCTTGTGCGCCCTCATTGTGGCTGGTCATGGCCGACCCTCGCCCTCGCTTGTGCCTAGTAGGGGTCCGCCAGCCACCCTTGTTGGCCTTCTCCCCAAAACCCTAAAAAAAAAGCAAACAAAAAAAGAAAAAAGCATAAAAATGCCACGTTAGCGTTAGCTGTTTACGTCAACAATTTCTAGCCAAAATTGATCAGGTAAGCTCAATTAGCAAAATATTAAAATGTTTAGGACTTAATAGGCAAAATTGAAAAGTTTATGACTGAATTGACAAAAATATAATAGGTTTAAGGCTTTTTAGACAATTTTTCGGAAAAGAAAAAGTCAATGCCACAACTTTTATATGACATTGACAATGGTGCTAAAACCTTTCAAGAACCATTAAAGGGCGAAACACTGGCAACTCATTACTCGCAAGGCCATTTTTGGATACATGATGGTCGAGCGATTCTTTTCATTTGCCCAAGAAGAAAGTAAAGTGAGAAATTCAAGTTCCAACATTCGTACTAGCATGCACATGATCCACTTTAATTGAGAATATTGGAATATAGGTCGAGAGTTAAAATTTGGTTTCCCAATCACTGCTCCAAATTTAAATTCACTTTTACTAGTGTGATTTTCCCACTTTGTGTAGCACACAACACCAGCCTAATATGATTCATTGGAATAAAGATTTCACCTATTTAGCTTACTGTAACTAGTAAAGTCACAAAAAAGCCAAAGGGCTAATACCCTAAAAAACCCCAAACTGGTACATTTGTGACAAATTTACCCCAAACTATTTTTTTGACCACAAAAAACCCCAAACTGGTACACATGTGACAAATCTACCCTCCGTTAGCTTCCGTTCGATTTTTGCCGTTAACCTTGCTGACGTGGCAAGCCATGTGGAAATTCATAAGTTTAATACCATTAAAAACCCCAAACTGGTATATTTATGACAAATTTACCCCAAACTGGTATATTTATGACAAATTTACCCCAAACTGATATATTTACGACAAATTTACTCCAAATTAATTTTTTCGATCATAAAAAACCAAAATTGGTACATGTGCGGCACATTTACCCTCTTTCAATTTTCCCAAATTTGAACGAGTTGTGATCTCCAATCAATTTTATTTTCCGAATTATTCAAACGTTGCCTCAATATCATGAATACTTGATTTTTTTTTTCTTTTTATTGGAATCATTATTATAAAACCATTCAAAGACTACCAAATGTGCACGTCATTCTTTTGCCAAGAGGATGCCCATTAACTAAAAGATGGATAGATTGCTTGCGCACATATACAAAAGAAGTGCTATTCATAACGAGCCAGAAGCAATATACTTTTCATCAAAATAGGCATATAGAGAGAGAGAGAGAGAGAGAGAGAGAGACCCTTCCAGCATACAAGCCATATGCAATCAACCAAATTCATCATCAAAATGCAAATAACATCAACTACACAAAATGGAGAGAACGAAACTAAAGCCACATATCAATATATCTTTGAAATAGCTTTACAAAATAGCCTTCACACTAGACTTGAACAAGCTTTACAAAGCAGCCTTTACCCTAAACACCAACCAACCAACTAACCAAAAAAGGCAATCCAAAAGCATGTTCTACATCAAATACTATCCAAAAAAAAAAAAAAGCTTTACAAAACAAGCTTTACAGGCCAAGCTTTACAAAACAAGCTTTACAGGACAAGCTTTACACCAAAAATCCAACTCTCCCCACAGGTTCATTGCCCTACTTCACTTTGAGATTGTTCAGTTTGAGGTCCAGAAACTTGGCTTGAAAGATCCACTGTATGATTTGCACCACCTCGACGAATTTCTTGAACTATGTTACTCCCAGGCATCTGAAAATTGAGGGAAAAACATAATCTTATTATGCTAATCATAGCAGATTAAAAAATGCTTAACAAAATAAAATCTTCACTCTCAAATATGAGTTTCCAAAGGCTTCGATACGTAAAATCCATATCCTTGTAAAACCTATAAGAAGACAAAACATATTAACATTTTACTTTGGTATTATAAAAAATCATATGAAATCTACTTATAGACTCCTCACCCTTCTCTTCTCGAATTGACAATATTTGATTGTCCCATTATAGATCTAGCTGAGGTACTTTCACTTTCTTTGTTTGATGTCCCTCCTTCAATGGTTAGTTGCTTTGGATGCTTCCTTGGCCTACCTCTTTTGCCCTATTTAATAGACATATATAAGGTATTCTAAGAGAAAATGTATCACATTTATGTTTAAATTTCCTTACGGGTAGTTTAACTTGGATAGGTGCCGGAGGTTGGGGGCATGTTGTCTTGTTGTGTCCGGTACCATGACAATTGGAGCATTTCATGGTAATACCAGATTTTGATATTTTAGTAGGATCAGTGTTGGTGACCCTTGGCTTCCTCACTCTTTTGCTTTTCTCATCCTTTTTCTGCTCACCATTGGATCTCTTCCTATCTTTCTTGGGCCTCCCTGGAAGCTTTCTGAACGGCGGAGGCAACAAAGGCTCTTCACTAGTCGCTGGCCACATTTTCTTTCCATTCAAGGTGGGTAATGCAAATTGATAGCAACGCTCATACACAGCTTTCTTGAAACAATCAGCTACATAATCATTTAAGTTACACTTCATGAAGTTGATGCACGAGATAGCATGGTTGCATGGTATCCCCAATATATCCCATTGTCTGCAAGTACATGTCTTCTTATTCAAATCAACCATAAAAGTATCATCATTCACTTCAACTTCAAATCTAGAAGCTGTAGATGGCTTTGGAATGCAAAACCTAGACTTCATCTTTTCCTCAATCTTCAATCTGATTCTTGGACAAATCTCATCTCTTGAACCAACCATCTATTGGCTTTTCTTATACATTCTTACCATAAGTAATTTTCTTATGCTCTCTAACATATCAACAATGGGAAATTTCCCTTTCTCTGCATATATATGAGTTGAACGTCTCGCTCAAATTGTTCTCGATAGCATTGCAATTTTGTCCACACTTGATGAATGCCCTGCAAAAGTGTTCTAGACCTTGTCTCATGAAGTCACAATATGCATGAACATACTCTTTCTTCATTTCTTTTACTGCCATATTGAAATCGACCTCATATGTAGAATATGCAGCTCTCCAAAAGCAATTCCTAAATGTTTCTCCCTTGTATAATTTTTTCCAGTTGGCATAAATGTGCCGAGCACAATTCCTATGCTCTGCTCGTGGAGAGAGTTTAGAAACTGCATTGAGCAGGCCCTGTAACATGTTATTTGACATGCAAATAAGTTAGTTTACAAACAAGAAATACTTTTATTAGCAAAGCTTGTGCGCAATCTTACCTTCTGTTGATCGCTCATGAAGGTCCAGCCAAGACCTTGTCCCACATTCAAGTCTTTCAGTAGTAGCTCGAGGAACCAAGTCCAAGATTCTTCAGTCTCAGCTTCAACAACAGCCCATGCAATTGGAAACATTTGGTTGTTTCCATCTCTACCAATAGCACAAAGTAACATCCCCCTAACTAAAGTCTTCGTAAAGCATCCATCCAATCCAATTACTCGTCTACAACCTGCTAGAAAACCCTCTTTCAATTCTTTGAAGCACACATAGAATCTTTTGAACGTATTACATCGTCCAACTTCCAAGTCAAATGTGCTATTAGGACTACATCGAATCAACTCAGCCTTATAAGAATGCAGCAACTTGTATTGCTCGACAAAGGGACCTCTAATGATCTCAACAGCTCTAGTAATCGCTCTATAACAAATCCTCCTATTTAGTGTCAATGCCCACATCTCCATTGCATCCGCTTGCATTTGTGATGTTGTATACTTCAAGTTAGCTCTAATTTTAGGCAAAAACTGCTCCGCAAGCCATATATATGATGCATTCTTATTTCTCATGCTCCTAGGGCAAGTATGTTCTTTTCCAACGGTCTTTATGATGAAGGTCTTCTCACTTTGCATCCAACTAGCATAAACTCTCCATTCACAGCCACTCTCACACCTACCATCCATTTTTTTCGCTTCACTCTTCTTCCATCCAATGTTAAATCCGTTTGTGATTGCGTAAAGTTGCACAGCTTTCTTGAATTGAGCACGTGAGACAAATCTCATTCCTACTTTAAATTGTATGTCTTTATGATCAGATTTGGGGTCATATCTAATGGTTTTTGATCTTCTTTGGTCACAAACTTCTTCATCTCCATCAGAGTTGGGAGGGCTCAAATTCTCATCTCCTTCTTCTAGATCAGTGTCTCCATCATTTTCACCCCCATCCTCATTTTCAGGAATATTAACGGCAACTGTATTAGTAATAGCAGCAGCATCAACCTCTCTTCTTATTTGCCTAGCAAGAAAGAAATCCTCATTACCACCACCGAGAATGTAGTCATCATCACTTAAAGATAATGTATCAGCATCTTGCTCTGGTTCACTGTCTCTATTGCTATCACTCTCACTATTATGACCACTAGTAGAAGAACCACTATCATCATCAAGAGTAGCTCCTTCAATATATACTTCAATAACACCAAAACTTGATCCTAGACCCACCAATTCTAACACTTGATCATCACCAACAATCTGCACAAGACCACTTCTCAAGGAATCCCCAGGAGTCGCATACCACAACTTTTTAACTGAATATCCTAGATCAAGAACAGCCTTAACAATTGCATTATAGTTCACCACCATCGACTTACAACGATGGAGATATTCTACATGGTAGCCCGTGTACTTTGTGATGTCTCCAAACTCCATAACTCCACCTAGGTGAAGTGCAATTGTAAATTCGTTAAACATCTGCAAGGGAACAACAAACAAACCAATTAGTTTATAAAAACCTCTCACAAATAATTAGCAAAGATGGGATGACAAAATTGAGTTCGCCAAACAAGATGCTTGGAAGCCTTGATAGGAAATATGAGGCACCTATGTCTAGAAAGAGACCCATAGCTATTTTAGTCATAGCAAAAACCTGCAACAAGGTTAACCAAACTATGCTGATAAAACTCTAGAAATCTTGATATTAAAGGAATGAAAAACTGGATAATCACAACTACCAACTACTTGCTTACATTAGGCACTCAAATTGACATATATCTGTAGTACCGGTTAGATATTCTAGGTTATGTAACAAATTGCATAATAAGTGGCAAAAGATACTGAGAATATAATCATTTTATGTTTCACAAGTAAATATCAGCTTTACGAATCGCCAATCGACATCTACCCCGCCTTATTTATTAAGCAAACAAGAATTTCAATCTCGTTAAGTGGGGTTAACTGAGCTCAAGTCACTATTCCAAATAATTTATAGGTACATATAAGTGTGTGCCCTTGTATAATTTCAATGACCAAAGAGTTCACAAAAGGAAAAAAAGCTTGTTATTGTACCGTGACTATCATGTCAGCTTCTTTAATATCAATTAATTGATTATGATGATCCTGAGAGATTACCTGGTTCGTGTACAGGGCAAAGTTCAGCCGTGCGAGTCGCCCTAGACTAGGAGGACTAGAGGAAAGCTACCTTATATTCTATTCAGAGTAATAATTGAGATACAGAATATATAACTTGTTTTTGCTGCAAAATCGAACCTTGAAACCTTAATCAAAATTATCCACGTAGATATGTATATTATCCACGTACTAAAGTCGGCGTAATATTATAATATTCAAATGTACGTGCTCTTTAGGGACTAAGCATATTTATGAAATCTCATGAGACATATAGAATCACACTCAAAGTACACCTAAAATCAGTGACAAACATAAGTGATTTTGGTTCCGGCATTTCAACGAGCATGTGATGTACAGGTCAATCATACTATTTACATGCAAGTTTCATGTTAAAATTTTGACACACTTACGATTCAAGGTAGGAAAGACTACGTAACGCTAATAAAGACATGAACTAACATGAAAGACCAGCAAGTAATCGTGCAAGCAGATTGCGGACAAGTAGTAAACCATGTGAGCCCAAGACATATGGCCACGTTTGTCACAAACCAAAAACCAGCGAAGCAACTGCGATTAGAAGAATATGGCTGAAAGATCGAACAAAAATGAAAGAGATGAGGTCCTCAGAAACCTAGAGCTTGAATGCGACGTGGAATAGAGCACGCCTACTTAAAAACTCAAACTTTCCACGCTCGGGAGCAATTCACTCACTTTGAGAGTCTCCTCGGCTTGCGCCGACACCGCGACCCCGATGAGCGACCGGACGAACTCGTCGAACTTCGACCGGAGCCACGCCCTGTAAATCACCTCGGGAAAGAAGAGTGTTTGTTGAGAAAGATGAACTAAGCTGAATTTGTTGTTAGGGTTTTTTTGTGCAGAGAGAACGTGAAGAGAGAACAGAGAACAGAGAACGTGAAGAGAGAAGAGAGAACGTGAGGTACTGAAGAAGGCGTGAGAAATTAGGGCTTTTTAAGATATCTTTTTGTTTTTTTCTTGTCAAAAAAAAAGATATCTTTTTGTTTAGGGTTAATTTTTAAGATATCCCTTCACTGTTACAAAGTTATTATTATTTTATTTTGAAAAAAATTAATTTATTTCCACATGGCTTGCCACGTGAGCAACCACGTCATCGAAATTAACGGCAAAATCTAACCAAACTAACGGAGGGTAGATCTGTCATAGGTGTACCAGTTTGGAGTTTTTAATGGTCAAAAAAATAGTTCAGGGTAAATTTGTCACAGAGGTACCAGTTTAGGGTTTTTTAAGGTATTAGCCCAAAGCCAAAAGAGGGTGATAAATGCTTACTCCAAATTGAAGCAATTCTAGCATCGTATAGATTGCTTTGATTCTGGCTGACAAGCATATTATTACCTTGAACACTAATCTCCATCCCAAATTCATGAATGAAGTCGTCATTCTGCGATAAAACGTTGCACGAGAGACTTTACGTCACTGTTAGTTGATGCGATTTATGACCACCTTGATCAAAACACGTCATCCATATCTAAACAATTGGCATGCAGTGTGTGACACTGACTGAACATTTTTCTCCATCTATACGTGATTTTTACAAGAATGCATGTGGTGCACGAGGGTGGCTGAATATTGTAATCTTCCACATGCTACCTCACGAAGGGCATGCGATTGGTGGCCCACTCTAGCTTAACTTAATTAAGTTTTCTTTTCCTTGACAAAGAAATAAAAAGGAAAAATTGTCCAAAAAGTCATAAATCTATTTCACTTTTGTTAATTCAGTGCTAAATCTTTCAACGTTGCCAATTAAGTCTTAAGCCTTTTCAACTTTTGTTAATTGAGTCTATTCAGCCAAGTCTAGCCGAAAATTGTTGACGTAGATGGCCGGTGCGGACGTGTCACTTTTTAATAATATTTTAATGATATTTTAATAATTTTTATGCTTTTTTTTTTAAATTACTTTTCTTTGTTTTAGTGTTTTGGAGAGAGACCCGGTGGGGGGGGGAGATGGGCCGCAATGCCTCGCCAGATCTAGCCAAGCGAGGGCTTAGAGGCCCTCGCCGACCCCAAGCAAGGTTGCCGATTCTGGGTGAGGGCTTGTGCGCCCTCATTGTTGCTGGTCATGGCCCATCCTTGCCCTCGCTTGTGCCTAGCAAGGGTCTGCTAGCCACCCTTGTTGGCCTTCTCCCCAAAACACTAAAAAAAAAAAAAAAAGTAAACAAAAAAAAAGAAAAAAGCATAAAAATGACACGTTAGCTCTAGCTGTTTACGTCAACGATTTCTAGCCAAAATTGATCAGATAAACTCAATTAGCAAAATATTAAAATGTTTAGGACTTAATTGGCAAAATTGAAAGGTTTATAACTGAATTGACAAAAATATAATAGGTTTAAGATTTTTTAGACAATTTTTCGGGAAAAAAAAAGTGAGTGCCACAACTTTTCTATGACACTGACAATGGTGCTAAAACCTTTCAAGAACCATTAAAGGGCGAACCACTGGCAACCCATTACTCGCAAGACCTTTTTTGGATACATGATGATCGAGCCATTCTTTTAATTTGCCCAAGAAGAAAGTAAAGTGACAAATTGAAGTTCCAACATTCGTACTAGCATGTATATGATCTACTTTAATTGAGAATATCGGAATATAGGCCGAGAGTTAAAATTTGGTTTCCCAATCACTGCTCCCAATTTAAATTCACTTTAACTAGTGTGATTTTCGCACTTTGTGTAGCACACATCACCAGCCTAATATGATTAATTGGAATATAGATTTCACCTATTTAGCTTACCATAACTAGTAAAGTCACAAAAAAGCCAAAAGAGAATGATAAATGCTTACTCCAAATTGAAGCAATTCTAGCATTGTATAGATTGCTTTGATTCAAACTGACAAGCATATTATTACCTTGAACACTAATCTCCATCGCAAATTCATGAATGAAGTCGTCATTCTGCGATAAAACGTTGCACGAAAGACTTTACGTCATTGTTAGTTGATGCGATTTATGACCACCTTGATCACAACACGTCATCCATATCTAAACAATTGGCATGCAGTGTGTGACACCGACTGAACATTTTTCTCCATCTACACATGATGTTTACAAGGATGCATGTGGTGCACGAGGGTGGCTGAATATTTTAATCTTCCACATGCTACCTCACGATGGGCATGCGATTGGTGGCCCACTCTAGCTTAACTTAATTAAGTTTTCTTTTACTTGTCAAGGAAATAAAAAGGAAAAATTGTCTAAAAAGTCCTAAATTTATTGCATTTTTGTTAATTTAGTGCTAAATCTTTCAACTTTGCCAATTAAGTTCTAAGCCTTTTAAACTTTTGTTAATTGAGTCTATTCAGCCAAGTCTAGCCGAAAATTGTTAACGTAGATAGCCGGTGCAGACGTGACACTTTTTAATAATATTTTAATGATATTTTAATAATTTTTATGCTTTTTTTTATATTACTTTTCTTTGTTTTAGGGTTTTGGAGAGAGGCCGGGGGGGGGGTGAGGGGAAGATCAGGGCCCTTGCTAGCTATGGGCAAGGGCCGCAATGCCCTCACCAGATCTAGCCAAGCGAGGGCTTAGCAGCCCTCGCCAACCCCAAGCAAGGTCGCTGATTCTGGGTGAGGGCTTGTGCGCCCTCACTGTGGCTGGTCATGGCCGACCCTTGCCCTCGCCTGTGCCTTGCAGGGGTCTGCTAGCCACCCTTGTTGGCCTTCTCCCAAAACCCTTAAAAAAAAAAAAAAAAGTAAACAAAAAAAGAAAAAAGCATAAAAATGTCACGTTAGCGCTAGCTGTTTACGTCAATAATTTCTAGTGAAAATTGATAAGATAAACTCATTTAGCAAAATATTAAAATGTTTAGGACTTAATTGGCAAAATTGAAAGGTTTATGACTGAATTGACAAAAATAGAATAGGTTTAAGACTTTTTAGATAATTTTTCGGAAAGGAAAAAGTGAGTGCCACGACTTTTATACGACACGACAATGGTGCTAAAACCTTTCAAGAACCATTAAAGGGCGAAACTCATCAGCTAAGTGACTCCAACACTTAAAATTCATCAAAAAGCTGACCTAACTCATCAAATTCATTTAAAGAGATGCTTTTAAAAAAGTTTTGGTGTTGAAGTGATCGTTCATAAATTTTGACGGCATAAGCCTTTATTAAATTGTCAAATTCAAAACTTGGCAAAACGATGGCAAAGGGTAACAAGAAAATATCACAAAGCAAGTATTCTAACTTTGCCACTATTCTTTTGTCCTGTTGGACTCAAAAAACCAAAATCACGGATCAAACATTCTCTCAAAATACTTTCATTAAAAATTCCGAGCATCTATTTGTTTTCCTTTAAAAAAAGGGAAGTCAGTAAAATTTTCATTAAGAACATGATGGCAAGACTTGCAAATCAGCCATTTGTGTTGTAACCATATATTATCTCAAGAATATGGGCAAGATGAAAGTGAGACGAAATGCCAATTTTTTAACTTTATATTAGTGGAGAACTAGAGACATGGGACAAAACGTTTGAAAACAATAGAGTGATGCGTAAAGCCCGGAGGGATAGGCCTCATGGTCAAAGTTATAAAAATCAAAGAAAATTTTTGTACAAATGCAGATCATTAATCGAGTCAATCATGTGTAACTTTTTTTTTTTTTTTTTTTTGTCGGTCCTACTCTAATCCTACTCTAATACTCACTCTCAGACTTTTGCTCTGCCTCCTTGCAAGGCGTGGGAGTCGAAACCCACTTTTAAAATGAAATCGTCCCCACCCCAATCCTCTCTGAGAAGGTGGGGATTTGAACCCCCTACCTCCCCCTTCCAAGTTGGAAGGGTGGCGAACCCCCAGTGGTTTGTGTAACTTTTTTAAATCACTGGAATTTTGCTATTCTATACAATTATGTAAATCCAAAGGATCTCTTAAGGAAATCAAAATTCTTTTTTTTTTTTAAAAGTATACTCAATTAGTTATTTGACAAATATTCTATGGATAGGCAAATGCATCGATTAACTATTCTACTTTATCTTTCAATTTTTTTTAACATTAAAATTTTTCTATTTTTATAAACATCCTAACTATAAAAAAAAAAAAAAATCAATCTTGAAATTCCTACATATTGTGTCAATTACTTCTTTTCATTGTTTAATAATTCACATGTTAAATGATACGGGGATTTCACAAAGCCTTTTGGATGTCAATTTTTGTAGACAGGCAATGCATGTGTATTTTTGCTATTATACAATAGAATAACACACAGTAAAAGAATCCCACTTACACACAGGAAAGAAAAGCCAACTTAAGTTCTATTCGGAGCTCTTGATTAATTAAACACCTTGATTGACATTATCAGAAAAAAATATCTTGATCAATTTCTTTGTAAGAATTAGATATGTATTTTTTATAGTTGTGCTTTCTCATGCCTTTTCTTATTTCCTGCAATAACAACCTAGAATCTCAATTATCTTCTTAAGCCATAGAAAGTGAAGGTAATTTCCCCTTTTTTTGTCTTTAGTTAAGCAACCCTTAAATAAATTACCGATGGACGATGTGATTGTTGCCGTCAGAAAATTAATTGTCTTCATGTGAACATTCCTATAAAAAGACGAAATTTACAATTTATTTTCTCTTTTGAAACTGGATATATAGATACCTAGAAACATTATTATGTATTACAAAGTTAATATCACAAAAAATCTCAAATTGGTACATTCATGCTACATTTACTGTAAACTAATTTTTGTATCACAAAAACTCATGAACTAGTACAACCATGCCATATTTATCCCAAATGAACTTTTATGTAACACAAAATTTCAAATTGATACACTTGTGCCACATTTACTACTAAAAATCCCATATTTATTACAATTTGAGGTAAATATGGCACATGCATATTAGCTTAGGGTAAATGTCACATGAGTGTACTAGTTTAGGATTTTTTGTAACACAAAAATTAGTTTGGGGGTACATGTAGCATGTGTATTGCTTTGGGAGTTTTTTAACACAAAAACTAGTTTAGGATAAATGCGACATGTTATTCGTAACATCACTTTTGGATGCATAATCGTTAAACGATTCTCTGAATTTGCCTGAAGGAGAAGTAAAGCGACAAAATCAGGTTCCAGCATATACACGAGCCCAAGTATGATCTACTTTAATTGAGAAGATTGGAATATAGGCTAAGAGTTAAAGTTTGATTTCTCAATCACTACTCCCAACTGAAATCCAGTGATCTTTACTCTAACCACTGTAATTCTCACACATTGTCCGACAAACATCACTAGCCTAACGTGATTTATGGGGAATATAGAAATCACCTATTTTAACTTGCTCATAAGTCACAAAAATGCCAAAAGAGGGTGATAAATGCTCACTCCAAATTGAAGCAATTCTAAAGCATCGAGTCGATTACTTTGATTTCCAGAGACAAAATCCTAATCTCGAGTGGCTTGTTAGTTATTTAACCTAAAGCACCGGATACTTTCTTGTCCCTCGATCAAATTTGGCTTAGTAAAGAATCAACCTAAAGGGAGGCAACCCGTTTGAAGAAAAGCACAGAAAAGCAATGAACAAAATGTAAAACAACAAAACAAAGAAGACACACCTCTACACACCTCACGTGGTAACACTTATACCTTCTAGTATCCAATATGTGATAATGACATAATATTGACGTCCTTTATATGAGCACGTCATTCGACATGAATATTTATATCAAAATAAATATTCTCTATGAGCAAGTGTTTCTATGGACAAGTCGATGATGTGTGCAGGAGCATAGGCTTCACTTCTTTCGTAAATATATTAAAGTACGGCCGTGCAATTAAATCCTAAAATTTATAAATTGTGTAGTTGAATTCTAAAACTTTTAAACATTGGGTATCTCCATCAATTTGAAGGCCAAGTCCTTAATTGCACAAATTTGGAAAAAGTAATGATTTTCTTTACATTGATTTTAGAATTTTTATTCTTTTATATAATAATTCGATGAATGTGCTCATCGATAGCTATAGATTATTAGGAAGAAGATATGTTGATCACTTGCTAGAATTTAACTACTTACTAAGGCTCTATTTGTTTCATGAAAATAAATTTTAAAAATATTTTCTTAAAAGCGATTACTTATATCGCTTGAAATAATTAGTTGATGAAAGATATTTTAATTTTCAGCAACAATTTATGTCTAAATATTTTAGTGGATGATAGAAGAATTTTGTTCATTCATTATTGTAATTAATACAACCGATAATTTTTAAGAAAGTATTTTCTAAATAATTTATTTTCTGTTAAATCGACGGAGCCTAATTTCCTGTTGACCCCACAAATTGATGGTTCTTACATTTTGCTTGAAGTAAGAAGCTTAACTGGGGTTCCTCTCTAATTAGCAGAGAAACTCTCCTATGCAAATTAGACTTTGACATATAACTGTTGGCATGATTTTGATTATCCAATCAGTTGATTAAGTGTTTTTGTTCAATGCACGTTTGATACGTTTCTCTGATCTCACATCAATCATATACGAGCTATTGAACCCGCATAATGTTAAACTTTTAAGGTGGGTGGAATTTCACTAAATTATTAAATTCTTGATGGGCCATTGTTCATTTTCTTTGCAACTCGTAGTCCGACCGTGACGATTTTCACGCATGAGAGCAAAGGGATACTAAGATGGATATGTAAAATTGTTATATTAAGGGAGAAGACAGATTTCACTAGCAAAGAACTTTACAACTAGTTTTATTTTTATCATAATTATTCTGACAGATGCTTTCTCGGTTTCTCCCTCGTCTCACGGTCAAGAATCGCGCAAGCAAAGAATTTACAAAACTTGTTGCGGACAAGAGAGGCCATACCAGAAAAAAGAATAGGAAAATGAAGAATATATAGAGAAAGAGGGAATAACATGTCCCCACAAAGTAAATCAATCCAAACAAACAAGCCAACATACACAGGACGACCTTGCTCGAAGCAAACATATTGACCAGCCATGGCTGCTTCCCGCACGAGAAGCTACGCGATGGCCGCGGAAGCCGCTGCCGAGATCGTGTCGCAGAAACTACATATCCTTCTCTCTAACCCGGAGTGGGTTGGGTGCCCATCGATGGAAGCCCTCGTGAACGGCGCCAAGGCAAAGCTGGCCAAGATCCAAGAGATCTTTTCCCAAGAGAAACTGCCTAAGAGCATGGAGTGGTCGGGACGCCTCCTCCAAGCCATGTACAACGCGGAGGCATTCATAGACAAGTTCCACCTCAAAGTAGCCCGCCAAAGTCTCCAAGCCCCGCACATTGCCACGAGGCCGTTCGCCGCGCTCGTCCACAAGTACATGCTATGGAGGGACTTGTCCAATCTGGTGAAAGCCATGAAGGACTTGTGTCCAGATCAGTACTCGACAGAAAAGAAGGAGGCCGGGGGTGAGAGGAAACAGGAACCTGCTAGTTCCTCCACCCATGTTAGTGCTCCATGGGAAGGCCAAAAATTGGCGAGACTGATTAATTTCTGGGACCAGCAAGCGTCGATGAACTTCTTATGTCACGAGACCAAGAGAGAATGCATAAAGAAGCGGATTAGGGAGGGGTTGGAGAACATCCACGGGATTTCGATCTGGGGCAAGCAAGGCGCCGGCAAGACGTTCTTAGCGAGATGGGTCTACAGGGAAGCGATGTACCTGGGCTTTCATACGCGGGTTTGGGTCCACGTCACGGCCAACATGGACACGCAGGAGTTCCTGTTCGAGATACTGAAGCAAGTGGACAAGCTAGCAAGGGACGTGATGGATTTCGACGATATAATGTTTAAGCTGACCCAGAAATTCGCCGAGTCGAAAAGCCTCCTCATAGTGTTGGATGATCTGGGCCCGTCTGACGTGAATTTCTTGCCAAGGTTAATGATGATCGTCCCGCGCTATTCGAAGTGCCTCTGCATTACCACGACTCAAGACTGGATGTTAGCCACGCAGAGTCATACGGTCGGGCAAGAGCCGATAAAGCTAGAAGACTTGTGCGGTAAAGAAAGGCAGAACATGCTTGCTAAGAAGTTACCCTATGCTCTGAGGTCCGCGTTAAAGAAGGATGATATCCTAAAATGGTGTCCTGCTTTGCCGCTCAGTATATCCTTACTAGGTGGGTTATTGTCATATGCTGGAGCGAATGAACACGCAGTGTTGGGGAAAAGAGTTTCTGAGATGGAATTATCAGATCTTCTACAATTGACTTACCATAGATTGCCGGTCCATCTGAAACCGTGTTTCATCTACATGGCTTTGTTCCCCGTAGCATGCCCGATTCTGACAAGAAGGCTAGTGAGGCTGTGGTTGGCTGAGGGCTTATTGGATTCGCATTGTTGTGATGGAGAAAGGAAAAGGACGCCCGAGGAAGTGGGAGCGATGTTCATTCTGGAGCTCACGGCTTGGAATGTGATCGATGTGGTGAGCTGGAGGGCGGATGGATCCCCCAAAGCTTGCCAAATGCTCACCTCTCTGTATGACATGATCCGCCGAGTCGAGAGCACAGGGTTCATCCACATACATGCCTCTGGAAAGTCGAAAGACGGGAACGACCGTGATCCAACTGGGGAGCAACAGCAGCTACCGGCGCAACTGCGAGAAAACAAGGTCCACTGGCTTGCAGAGCACATGAACATAGTTAGAGACGGCCGCAGTGACAGCTACCTCAATTTAAATCTCAGCCACGTCCGCTCGTTTCTTTCGTTCTACCTAAGGAGAGGCAAGCTCACCAAAGACATCAGCACTCTTCTTAGAAAGATGACGTCCAAGACTGACTATAGCTTGCTAAGGGTGCTTGATTTGGAGGGTGTGTATAAGCCATCCTTGCAAGGTGTGCTCCACAAGCTGGTGCTCCTAAGGTACCTAGGATTGAGATCCACGGTGTTGGACTCAATCCCACGCGAGGTTGTGGATCTGCACTATCTCGAGACTCTTGACATAAAGCACACCAACATTACTTCACTGCCGAGTTCCTTGTGGAAGGCGAGGAACTTGAGGCACCTGCATCTCAGCTGGTTCTACATTAACTTGAAGATCATCCTTGAGGCTTGTCGCGACAATGTCATGGCCTTGACTAAACTGCAAACCTTAAGTGGGCTGGTCATCGGTGAAGTGAATGAGAACTTGATGACGGGCCACATGGACAGCTTGACCACTCTCACCAAGCTGAAGCTTTTCTTGAAACAATCAGATAGGGACACCTCAGGCGCTTCATGGAAGACGGTAGCCGATTGGATTAGCTTCAAGCTCACCAATCTCCAGTCTTTGACCTTGGGGGTGATAAAAAAAGACAACCTTGCGGAAGAAGCCCAGCCCACCGATGAAAGTATCCCGAAGAAGGAAGCCAGGCCCGTGAAGATGGGCCCGATACCGAAATTGTCCTTGGCTGAACAACATCACGAACTGTTGGAGCTCTACTTGCAAGGCCAACTCAATAAACCCATCTGGACACAGCTCTTGCCTGGCTCGCTCCGGGTTTTAACTCTTTCGGGTTCGAAGGTGGAAACAGACATGATGCCCGAGTTGGGAAATCTCCTCAGGAACCTGAGGACCTTCAGGCTCTTGGCCAATTCTTTCCAAGGTGAAAGTATGACTTTCATCAGACATGGGTTTCCGAGCGTCGTGATCTTGAAGATTTGGAAGCTGCCTCAGCTTAAGAAGGTGTTTATTAAACGAGGAGCAATGCCACATCTAAAAGAACTCGAGCTTCGGCACCTCGAGAGTCTGGAAACTGTTGATGGGATCGAGAAGTGTAACGAATTGGAGAATATATGTGTGATATCCCAAAGGGATGCTCTTGTTAAAGAACTCGAGGGAAAAATAGGAGAGAATCTGCATGTTGAAAAAGACACCAGGAGGCCCGGATCTATGGACGATGAGGAAGACGACAAGTATGGATTAAATCTCAAACATGTTCTTTACGCGTGATGGTGAAATTGTTTTTATAGACTTGATTATTTCAATAATTACTTATTAATTATTAAAAAGGGACAATTAAATTCAGGGACAAAAAAGGAGAGATGAAATATGCATATCTCCAAAAGGACACCAAGGGGTCTAAATCCAACGATGAGGATGACAGGTATGGGACAATAATAAATCTCAAACATGTTCTTTCCTCATGATAATGAAAATGTTTTTCTAAACTTGATAATTATTTATGAGTGATTGAAAAGAACAATTATTATTTTTGTCGAATAAGAATTATCCTGAGTCATTCCATCAAACCAAGTCAATGCATATTACGAATTTGTGAAAGCTAAGTGAGTCCTTATAAATAACACAATTTATCTGCATCGTAAATGCATCACTCTTTGACCAGAAAAGAAAAATGATCACATCAATCGTAGAAATGTGTTTGTATTATACTATTTCCAATCATTATCACAATATAAAATCACGTGGATAGTATTATTCAACCTTTGTGAAGCCTAATGTTGGATTCAAAAGTAAACTTTGAAACCAACCTTACTCTCCATAGGTTACATGTCAAGCTTACGTACAAGATGCTAAAGAAGAGATAACGAGATTTCTTTGCATGAATTAAGACCTCTCATTTACGTATGGCATCATAATTCAAGAAATGAATCTTCTCATCTAGGAAGATCTCCAAGGTTGCTTTCTTTTTGCCGTTACTGAGGAAACTTGTGTGTGGTTGTGTGTGTGAAGTTCACTCATTTAGTGGTTTCTCGTTTCCTACAGTGACGACCATAACATTACAGTGACGACGATAACACGGCAATAGCTCTTCTCATCTAGGAAGATCTACAAGGTTGCTTTCTTTTTGCCGTTACTGAGGAAACTTGTGTTTGGTTGTGTGTGTGAAGTTCACTCATTTAGTGGTTTTCTGTTTCCTACAGTGACGACGATAACATGGCAACAGCTTCTCTTTGAATACAAGCTACTACAATAATCTTCGGAGCCGACTACATATATTTGTCCCATCCTCTCCCCCTCTCCCCCCAACACCTCCCTTTCTCTCTCCCTAAGTGTGCCAAGGAACAATTTCATATGACAGTTATATTATATGATGAATTGATGTGATGCTGGTTTCAAAAAATAAAATAAAAATTGATGTGATGCCTTTCACCCAATGTATGATACTCTCTTCATTCCTCGGCGTCTATTTCGGCACATACTCAGTCCACTGAGTTAAGAAAAGCACAGGAGCCAAAAAAAAAAAAAAAGAGGCTTAAATGAAGATTAGGAGTCACAATATATGAGCGCAGGCCGCGTGAGTCTGAGCTACACTAAGTACATCCCTTCGAATCCTCCTCAATCACTTGTAAAACTATTTGATTAAACTAATCAAACTATCATGGTCCATGAAACCTTACCTATATACCTTGAAGTACCCAATCCTACCCTTGTCTATCAACTACCAAATACACATTGCACACATATACAATTGCATATCACTATCATATCTAAAATTATCGTTGATGTCAAACCCATACGTCCTCACAGTCAACTTCTCAACACTCTTCAATCTCACTGTAAAAGTTCTTATTGCAGTTAACTGCAGACTTCATCAATAAATTTAGATATTTAGTTTTTAACTTCTCTTGCTCATGGATGATTAACTAAATCGGTTTTCTGGAAAATTGTTGTGTTGACTACAATTTAAGGAGGACCGATTGAAAAAAGAAGTATCTCTCTCTTTTCTTGTCTATTATAGTTGAATGGCATGCTTATCAGAAAAAGATTTTGCTTTTTCCATCATCAAATTGTGAAACTTATTCTAGAAAAAGAAGCTGATAGTTTCAGAACGCTTCATCCATGATGATAGTATCATTTGAATATTCAAATCGCTTATCATTCTCTCAATTTCTTAGGTGGCACAACCAAATAAAGAATTCTTCCCCCTGTCCCGGATTTTGGCACTGCCGATATGAACAACTCTTTCTTAATTTTCTTTGTTTTCTCCCTTTTGTCCAGTGTTGGGGAAGAGATCGTGCGTAAATTTTTTTTAGTAGAAATTAGGTTTGAGTAAATATGTCATTAATTATCGATTTGATTTGTTTTAGTTGTATTAACTCTTCTAATTTTCTGCAAATTTTGTAGCACTCACACTTGGGAAAATTGTCCAAAAAATCCTAAATCTATTGCTCTTTTGCTAATTCAATTCTAAACTTTTCAATTTTACTAATTGAGTCATAAATCTTTTTCACCTTTTGCTAGTTGAGTTTATCCGGCCAATTTTGACCAAGTCGATGATGTGAACACCGGCTGCGCCAAGTAAAATGATTGATGTTGACGTTGATAATTTTAAATAATTTTTTGAAACCTTTTGTAGTTTTTTCTCTCTCTTTTTTTTTTTTTTTTTCCTTTTCTTTACCTTTTGGGGCGGGGGTGTTTTGGTGTTAGGGAAGGTGAGGACATTGTGCCCCTTTCTAGCTCTAAGCGAGGGCTGTGACACCCTTGCCGGACAAAGTGAGGGTGCATGAGCCCTTGCCTAGCTTGGGGTCGGCGAGGGTTGCCAAGCCCTCGTGAGGCTAGATTTGGTGAGGGCATCGCAGCCCTCGCTAATTCTACGTGAGGGCTCGCACACCCTCACTTTAGCTGACAAGGGTGTCGCGGCCCTCGCCCAAAGTTAGCGAGGGGCATGACTCCTCGCCCAAAGTCAGCCGACCACTCTTGCCGGTCCTAACTCCAAAACCCAATAAAACAAAAAAAACAAAGAAATGGAGAAAAATCATATAAATTCAAAAAAAGTATTATAATATTATTTGAAAAAAGTCCACGTTGGCAATAGATGTGTCACATTGGCTGACGTTCATGTCAGCAAATTCCAGCTAAAATTGATCGGATGGACTCAATTGACAAAATGCAAGAAAGTTTAGGACTCCATTGGCAAAATTAAAAAGTTTAGAACTAAATTGGTAGAAGTGCAATAGATTTAGGATTTTCTAGATAATTCCCCTCATACTTTGACTTTTATTTATCACGAAACACTCTTCATACTTAAAATAATTTGTAATGAGTTTTTCATAATTTTATGAAATATTTAATATATCTTTTATTTTTTAACTTTTGAGAGAAAAGCAAAAAACCAGCCCCCGAACTGGGTATTTCTAAGTGAAAAAAGTTATTAACCCCGTGGACAAACTAGCCACTAATTTCTACTAGGTCGAAAGTTACTTATTTTTAATTGAAATTTACGAATCACTCTAAAAAGGAATTATTAGTCTCAGTCTTGCATACAGATACAAACTTACTTTCTCAAATTGAAAAACTTACGATTTGGGGTGAAATTTAATTAGTAAAGGAATCACCATTTGAAAAGTCACACACACTTTGGGCAGAGAAGGGACTCAAATTCTCTCCGAGCCGATTTGGCTGGCTGCCGGGTTAATAATGTCACTGATGAACAGAAACTGAAACACGGTTTCATAATTTCCTGACAAGACTCCGAAGTACAACAAATATTGAAACAACTCCCCTCACCATCTCATCAAGATGCTGCTGCTGCTGCTGCTGCTGCTGCTGCTGATGATGATGAGCTTCACTTATTTATCTTCTTACTCGAATAACATTAGGGTTAAATCAAAAGACACCTTCCACCCGAAGCTTATTTTATGATCAGTTGGGTCATGCGTGGTGCTTCCGAAGTTTGTGCAGGTTGCGCTATGCCGAGATGCGCCATGAGAAGCCAAACGTGGTTGAGAAGCTCTCCTCCTCTGCTAAGGCTCTCACAGTGATCGAAGCCTTTGCACTGGCAAGCTGCGTACATCATCATCCTCACCCAGACCTTGCTTATCATATCCCACGTTTCAACTGATTTCAACTGGTCAGCGAGACGGCACGCGTCAAACAGCACCGACGTGCTTTTGGCTCCGCGCATCTTCCACGCGGGAAGTTCAGTTCTCACATTGTTCAGAAGCCAGCAGACTTCGCACAGATCGAGCGACTCTCTCGACTTGTGCGCCTGCGCCTCACGGCAGCTGTGAAAACGGGTGTGGACATGTGGCTCTTTCTTGAATAATTTATGCGCCCACTCAATGACGACCGATGAGCTGCTGCTGCCTTCATCCTTTGACAACATTGCTAGCTCGTCGTCGAAGAACTTCTGAGCTTCGACCAAAGTGTCTTCATATCGGTGCATCCCTATCCCTGTTGGCAACATGGAAGGATAGAATGCTAAAACATAGAGCATGTACTGAGAGACCAACTTACTCATCCTGGAGTTAGTTATGTCTTCCGGCCCTAGACTGCGACGGTCCTCGTGGTAACGGAGCTCAGTGGCGATGTGCCAGATGAGGATGCTCTGGTCAAACTCCATTTCCACACTCCAGATCAGATGACCGCAGTTTGACTTCTTCAGAAGTTGGCGCGTCTCTAGCGTAAGACTCGCCGACCAGCTCTTCAATTGGACCGTCCCTTCCAGATCTCTGACCGTCTCCAGTCTGACCACCTCCATTTTTTTGATCGTCTCCGTCATGCGATGGAAGATCAATTCTTTGATGTCGCCAACTAACTTCTCGTAACTGATGTGGAAGTTCTTCTCCACCGCCTCGTGCAACTTGACAAACCTCGGATGACGGAAGATGCTTTTTCTTTTCCTGATAGATGATTCCAAGAGGCTCGACTGGGCCACGTAATTCGACCATCTTTGGCTCGGGCTGAAACAGAGAAGAGCGATGGCAGACGAAATTGCGGATCTCCTGGGTCTCTGAAGCCGCCAGGGGTGGATCCAATCGGATGAAATTGCTAGAAGAAGCGAGTATATTTCTAAAAACATAGCCACACTTATCAGCAAGAAAGTTATACAGATGTCAACTTTGGGGTAATACTTCTTATCCTGTAAGGAGAAAAATACCAACACGGCGCACGGCACCGAGAGACTAATGACCCAACGAATGATGCCCCAAGCACAGTTCAGCAACGGGGCCTTGGTGAAGAGCAGATCGTACATGAACCCGAGCTCGATCTCCACGATTTCAAAAGCCTTCACCGAATCCATGTTCACGGCCATGAACATGCGCCGACTGACGTCCAGGTCGACAAAGTTGACGGTTAGGCCCACAAAGAGAAGCTTGAAGATCTTGAACAATTCGTAGGCTTTGATCACGCTCATGTCCTTTTTTTCGTCGGAGGCTCGACCGCTGCTCACTGAAAAATCCTCCGGAGTCTGAATCTGGGTGACCTCATCCATTTCAACCTGGTAACCCTCGTCTTTCTTCAGAGTCAACTGCTCCATTTTCCTGGGGTATATGGGACCGACATCGCCATGCGAAAGCATCGAATCTTGAAGTCGATCTTTGCTTGCCAAGTACAAACACAATGCCCTCTCTGCATATTTGATGATTCCCACCAGGATCATACCCGCCGCTAATTTCGACAGTGTAGACCCTGACAAGGCTATGGAGTAAATGTAACACGATAGTCCTACCTGGGCGCAAACCCGCGCCAATTGCCTCAGCCATAGCTCGTTGTCCGCCAGGGCATATGCAGTGACCGTGTCAGGCCCACCCAAGTGGAGGAGAAGGAACGGCGCCCAGAACGCTGTGATCTGGCTCTTTGGATCAATCATCCCCCTGGTTTCCTTGATGTTGGCCAGGCGGTTCGAGAGGATGCCGAGCGTGAGGGTTGCAACGTAGTCAGCCAATAGGTACGTCGTCCAGACCACGACTTGGATCCAGTTTCTGAAGATAGATTTCCTTCGACTGCCCTGAGACGCAAGGGTCAATTGGAGGGCCAAGCTGAGGAGGACGAGCAACCGCAACTCCCACTCCTTCCACCATTCACGAGCGTTTTGGGGAAACAGCAAAGATCCCATTGTTGAACTCAAATTGTTGGCACCGAAAGGCGGAACGATGGGAATGCGGTCTCAAAGAGCGGTCAAACTTAGAAATATATATATTGTGCGTGTGTGGAGAGGACGAAGGAAGGCAAAGCATCAATAGCTTTGGATTTATCTCAGCATCACCGTTATATAAGCATTAAGTTGGTATAGAAATCAAATTCAAAAGCACCTTTTACCTTGCATCACATTACAAGTAACCAAAAAGCAATACACTTCTCGAAACACCTTGCATCAAGCGATTCTTAGAATTTGCCTGTGGGGGAAGAGTAACAAAATGAAGTACTTGCACGAATATAATCTACTTAATTGAGAAAATAGGAATATAGGCTGAGTGTTGAAGTTTGGTTTCTCAATCACTGTTCTAAATTTAAATCTAGTGAACTTCACCCTAATCACTGTGATTTTCACACATTGTCCAACGAGCATCACCAACCTAAGGTGATTCATAGAATCACCTATCGAGCTTGCTATAACAAGTTAAGCCACAAAAAGACCAAAAGAGGGTGATAAATGCTCACTCCAAATTGAAGCAATTCTAAAGCATCAAGTCAATTGCTTCGATGCCAATAGATAAGCATATTATTTTCTTGAACACTAATATTTGTACTAAATCCGTAATCACCACAATAAAACATCGCACGAGAATGCGTACCTCTTACACCTTGTCACCGTCAGCTAATGTGGTTTACAACCAGCGTGATTACAACTTGTTTCATCTATGATTGAACAATTGGCATGTGGTGTGCAACAATCGCCGAACTTTTTTTTTCCATCTATATTTGATGTTTTGCAAGGAGGCATATGGTACATCATAGTTGCCGAACATTTTGATCTTCCACACGCTACCCCGTCAAGGACATACAGTTGGAGGCCAACCTCTAGGTTAACTTAATTAACATTGCAAATCAACGCTTGAAACATGCTTATTCTTTTCCCTATCAGCTAAAAGAAAGCATCATTGCCATAATTTTTGTTTGACGCTCATTTTAATACTAAAACTTTTCAAAAATCATTAGAGTGATACAACTTTTGAAAAATGATTACTTAAGTGGCTACAATAATTTAATTTGACGGAAAATCTTATGTGACCCGCCGACGTCGCTTAAGTGAATGCTCTTAAAATGTTTTGGGGTTAAGAACAGCAGAAATGCCATAACTTTCGTACAGTGCTCACTTGAGTGTCATAACTTTTTTTTTTTTTTTTTCGCTCATTTAAATGCCACATCGAAGTGAAATCAAACATTTGAGTATCACTTCCGGCAAATCATCTTTAGTGGAGTTTTTTTAATTAATTTTCCCATTCCAACGTGGATTTTTAAAATTTTTTAATTTGTTATTAATTGTCCATGTCAGTCGGTGATGCCATGTAGGATGATCGGGGTGCACGTCGACTTTCCGACAAGGTAAATCGCCAATGGCACTTAAGTGTTTGATTTTTAAAATTTATGACACTTAAGTGAGTGCCACACAAAAGTTATAACACTTCTTGTGTACTATTCCAAAAAATGCTTATACATGTGTTCGTTGAAGTAGTGATTATTTAAATATTTGGGAAAATTATCAATTTAGTCTTATAACTATAGTACAGATATCAATTTAGTTTTAACTTTCCAATTTTGTCAACATAGTCCTACACATTTGCACAATATTTAAATATAGTCTTTCTTGTCAATTGTCGTCGCAAATTGGGACGTGGAAATAAGCAAATTGCCCACGTCAACATGCCACTTAGGATAGCCAGCAATGACTAAACACCACATTAGCAATTTTCGGTGGCAATTGGCTAGAAATACTATGTTGAAATATGGCTCAAAAGTTTAGGACTACATTGAGAAAACTTAAAAGTGTGGATGATTAAGTAAAATCATTAGTTGTTGACAAGAAAAGTATGACAATTGTAATTGCATTATAAGACAATCCAATCAAACCTTTGGCAAATACTTATTTTTTGTCAATTTTAAATGCATCAAAATTTCCAAAGAAAGAGAAGAAAAAGATAAGAAAGAATTTTAAATCTAGGGCTAATACCTTGAAAAACCCCAAACTGGTACACTTGTGATAAATTTACCCTAAACTATTTTTTTGATCACCAAAAACCCCAAACTAGTATACCTTTGACAAATTTACCCCAAACTGGTACACTTGTGACAAATTTACCCTCTGTTAGTTTTCGTTAAATTTTATTCTCAAATTATTAAGTTAAATAACACGTGACAGTTGGCGATACCAATTTAGGATTTTACGCTCCGTTTGTCACAGTTTACAATTTTTGTGATTTTTTTGTGGTATTAATCCAATTTAACAGAGGGTATATTTGTCACAAATTTACCATTTTGGGGTTTTTTGCAGTCGAATAAATTAGTTTGGGGTAAATTTATCATAAATATACCGATTTAGGGTTTTTTATAGTTAGTTGGGGTAAATTTGTCACAGGTATACCAGTTTGGGGTTTTTCATAGTCAAAAAAATAGTTTTTGGTAAATTTGTCACAAGTATACCAGTTTGGGGTTTTTCAGGGTATTAACCCTTAAATCTAAGACTCGTAAGAGACATTGTGGTCAATTTAAGGTAAAAAGGGGTGTTGGAAGTCAAAAAATGGATTAGAAAAGGGCGGGCCTTTATGCATTTATCTTTTTCACATAATTGCTCATTTAAATGTTAAACTTAACCTACTTATATATATTTGAGTAGATGTGAGTAAAATAAGGAAAGAATATAATGGATTCCAAAGTTAAGGCCGTACGATGGTTAGGAAAAAGAGAGGCAAAGGGTGTAATTTATAATTAATACTACTTATGTATTAATACATAATAATTGTTTTGATGATATTTTAATTTCAATCTTTGTTGAAAATTAAATTTAAAATATTTTGGATTTAATTTCATTACGAGAAGTACCTAGTTTTATATATAGGGTCCACCTTCTATTAATATGTCTTATAAAGAATTAATTAATGCAAGGCACTTGTCTACTTGGAACCCTTATGGGAAAATTCATAGGGATAGCTGTATTGGCCTTCCGCAACCTTTTAGATAAGGACAGCAAAAGTATCATAACTTTGTATAGAGCTCACTTAAACACAACTTTTTTTTTTTTCACTCACTTAATGCCACATCGAGTAAAATCGATCATGTGAGTGCCATTCCTGGCAAATTGTCATATGCAGATTTTTTTATTAATTTTTTCTTTTGAAATGGATTTTTTTTTTTTTATTGTTGTGTTATTATTAATTATCCATGTTAGCATCGACGATGTCACATGGGACGACCGGCATTCACATTGGATTTTCCGGCGAGGCAATTCGCCAATGGCATTTAAATGATCTATTTTTTTTTTTTTAAATTTGTGACATTCAAATGAGCGAAAAAAAAGAAAAAGTTATGGCGTTTAAGTGAGTGTCATATGAAAGTTGTTGCACTCCTAGTGTACTTAACCCAATATATGTGTATTTTCATTAGTATACAATAGGATAACAATAAAGAGAAGCCCACTTACACTCTAGAAAGAGAAGCCAACTTAAGCTATGTCCGGAGCTCTTGATTAATAAGACATCTTAATTGATATTATCAGAAAAATATATTGATTTGTACTTTCTATAGTTGTGCTTTCCTCTGCCTTTTCTTATTTTTGTTGCACTACTTTCATGTGTTTCTAAAAGCATGCAAAGTTAATTAATCAAAAAGCTGTGTTAAAAAAAATTTAACCGAAAATCTAAAAAATAATTCCCTGCATGACAACCCAGAATCTCAAATACCTTGTTAATCCATAGAAAATGAAGGTAATTTCCCTTCTTTTTATCGTTAGATAAGTAGCCCTCAATTAAATTACCGATGGATGATGTAGCTCGCACTCAGAAAATTAATTATCTTCATGTGAAGATTCCTATAAATAGACGAAATTTTCATTTAATCTTGTCTTTTGAAATTGGATATATGAATACCCTAGAAACTCATATTTATTAAAGGATTAATATTATGAAAAATCTCAAATTGGTATAAGTGAACCACATTTACCTTAAACTAATTTTTGTCTTATAAAAACTCTCAAATTGGTACACATGTGCCACATTTACCTCAAACTGGTGCATTCGTGCCACATTTATATTAAATTAATTTTTATGTAAAAAAAATTCAAAATTGATACATTTGTACTATATTTATCCTAAAAAATCTCAGATTTACCATAATTTAGGTTAAATGTAGCACGTGTATATTAGTTTAGAGTAAATATGATATAGGTGGACCAATTTATGATTTTTTGTGACACAAAAAATTAGTCTGAGATAGATGTAGCACACATGTACCAGTGTAAGAGTTTTTGTAACACAAAATTTAGTTTGGGATGAATGCAATACATTACTCGTGACACCACCTTTTAGATGTATAATTGTCAAGCGATTTTCTAAATTTGCCCAAGGGAGAAGTAAAGTGACAAAATCAAGATCTAGCATTCATACTAGCCTGAGTATGATCTACTTTAATTGAGAAGGTCGGAGTACAAGCTGAGAGTTAAAGTTGGGTTTTTCAATCACTGCTCCAAATTGAAATCCAGTGATATTCACCTTAACTATCATGATTTTCACACTTTGTCTAACAAGCATCACCAGCCTAACATGATTCATGTGGAATTATAAATCACCTACTTGGCTTGCTATCACAAGTAAAGTCACAAAGAAGCCAAAAGAGGTTGATAAATGCTCACTCCAAATTGAAGCAATTCTAAAGCATCTAGTCGATTGCCTTGATTCCAATAGACAAGCATATTGTTTACTTGAATAATAATCTTCGTGTCAAATCCGTGAATGAAGTCTTCACCACGATAAAACATTGCATGAGAGCACATATATCTCCCACCATGTCGCTGTCAACTAATATGGTCTATGACCAATGCGATCACAATTTGTCATCCATGTTTGAACTATTAACACGCGGACTGCGACAACGGCTGAATATTTATCCTCCATCTATACACGATGTTTCATAATGACGCATGTATCTGGTGGCCCACCTCTAACTTAATTAAGCCCTAAAAGTTGCAAATCAAAGCTTGAAACATGCAACTAAGAACCTACAAAAGCCTCGAAGTCCAAGAATTCATAATCTCAAACTAAGTTTTCTTTTCCCAGTCTAGGAATACGAAAGCATGGCGCCACAACTTTTGTATGATGCTAAATTTGGTGTTAAGCTTTTCAAAAATCATTGAAGTGTTAAAAACGATCACTTAAATGACTCCAGTGACTTGGTTTGTTAAAAAAATCCGACGCAACTCACTGAATTCACTTAAATAGACATTTTTAAAGAAAGTTGTGACACTAAAATAATCGTCTCAATAGTATAATGATCCTTTATCAGATTGGTGCTCTAAAATTCTTAAAATTTGAAACTTTGACAAAAGGATATCGTGACCCACAAGCAAAAATCGCCCGTGCCACCATTTTCCTTTGTCTCGTCAGACTCAAAAAGCAAAATTATGGAACAAAAATTCTGTCAAAACACTTTCGTTTAAAATCACAAAGATCTATTTATTTTCCTTAAAAAAGAAAAGGGGGAGAGGGAGAGGGGGTAGTCAAGTGAGTAAAGTTCTCATGAAGAACAAGATGGCATGACTTGTAGATCATCACTTTGTGTTGTCATCATATGACATCTCGTGAAATATGGATAAGATGAAAGTGAGACGAAATACCAATTCCTGACTTTATATCAGTAGAGTACTAGGGAATATGGGGCAACGCTGTTAAAATCAATAGAGAGTTATGGTGAAACACGAAGGGATTGAAGGCGTCATTGTCAATGAATTAAATGTTAACCGGAGAATATACACTTTTAATTACATAGCATTGCGTTTTTTCATGTTAATCGCGACAGATTCTCTACTAGAAGAATATTTAGGAACCAAAGATTTTGGAACTTGATACATTTTTCCCTTTTGTGGCTTTTTGCCAAGGAAACTCAAATATAAATGGATGAGCGAAACAACGGTCTTAAAATGACCGTTGGATTTTGCTGATGTATGCTATTCTATACTATTATGTAAAGCAAAAGAATCTCCTAAAGGGATCAAAATATTTTTTTCCTCTCTCTAAAAATATCTTCAATCGGTTATTTTGTAAATATTTTACGGACGAGCAAATGCGCGAATTAACATGCCTACTTTATCTCTTACGTGTTTATTTTAGTTTATTATTTTAACATTCAAACATTTTATATCTTATAAACAGCTCTACTCTAAAAAATGAAAAATCAAATCTGGAGACATTTTTTATTTTCCACACATGTATATATTTATGTGTGTGTGTGTGTGTGTGTGTACGATTCTTGCATATTGTGTCAATAACTTCTTTCATTAATTATTAATTACTTGGTTTATGATAAAGGCTATTTCACAAAATCTTTTGAATGTCAATTTTTGTATGCAGGCAATGCATGTGTATTTTTGCTATTATACAACAAGGGGGTGCATGACAACTCCATATTTCTGTTCCAGAAACAATTTTTGTATTCCAGACTTGTTTCTGGAATAAAAATCCATTTGATAAAATTATTCCATTTTTCTATTTCTGAAATAGATTTTTGTTCCAAAATAGGTTTGGAATATAAATCATAAGTAAAAATTTTCTACTTCTCTATTTCTCGAACGAAATGAGAAATAAAAATTCTTCTCATCATTTGTCGCCGCCGACCATCGTCATCCGCCGGATGCTTGCCACCCCGATCGTTGCCCGCCGCCGCCATTGTCACGGTCGGCGCTTACCCACGCCGCCATTCGTCGGTCGTTAGTCACCGCCGTCGAAAGGAAGAAATTTTATGTCGTTATCAAACGAATTTTTATTTTTAGAGTAAAAATTTTGTATCGTTATTAAACGGGTATTTTTGCTTAGAAACTCATCTAGAAATAATAAAAAAAAAAACTATTTCTCTTCCTGAAATTAGTTTCTGGCCAAAATAGTTATCATTCGCACCCTAAGATGACACACTAGAAAGAGAAGCTAACTTACGTTGTGTCCGGAGATCTGGATTAATTAAAGACCTCAGTTGATATTATTAGAAGAATATATTGATTAAGTTCTTTGCAAGAATTAAATCCGTACTTTCTATAGTCGTATTTTCTTCAGCCTCTTCTTATTTTTGGTTCTCTATTTTTATGAGTTTTTAAAACTATGCAAAGTTAATTATTCAGAAAGCTAAAACTAATAACTAGTAATATCCAGCTAAAAGTAATAATTAGTAATATCCCCTCTTCTATCTTTACTTAAGCAGCACTTAATTAGATTACGGATCGATGATGTGCTTGTTGCACTCAGAAAATTAGTTGTCTTCATATACAAGAAATTTATAATTATTTTCTTGATTCCCGGGGAACTTGCGATTACACAGAGTATCGGGTTCTTTTTTGGGTCAGAATTGTTATCGAGTGCTTTAAGCAGCCAACTTGTCGAGAATCTTTAATAAAAATATTTTAATTCTAAAAGGCACTAATTACAACATATTAAAAGGAAAGTCTATGCTTTTTACAAGGAAAATGACCCAATCGATCTTAAACTTATGGTATAGATGTCAATTTAATCACAAATTTTATAATTGCCAATTTGGTCATAAACCTTTGCGTAAAATTTCAATGTAGTCATTTCGGTCAAATTTTGTCGAAATCACTAATGTGGCCAACCAACCAATGTAGCACTCCGCCATGTCAGCGATTACTAGCAAAAATTAGCCGGAATGATTACATTAGAATTTTGCACAAAGGTTTAGAACTAAATTAACAAAATTATAGATTTTAAGACTGAATTAGCATCCGTATAATAAATTTATAATTGATTGGACAATTTCCCATTTTGGCGTTTAATAAGATTTTTAAAGCATTTGTTGACAAAATTCATATTGTAAATTTTTAAATTAAGATGTGTCATGCGAATGCAAACAATTTTTCACATTTTGTGGTTTGGATACGAAATGAAAACTCCCATAGAAATCACTTATAAAGAAGACTTTCCACTCACGTTACAAAAGTTCACACTTTCACCAATTTATCTGCTTATCCTTTCTCGCTCAATACTTTAAACATAATCTCTCAGCACAAAAAATTAATTAGCGCACAATCTGTTGAAATTAAGAATTAGATGTATTTTTTGACAATTTTGAATTCTCTTTTTCTCGGAAAGAAATCTGAACTCTCTCTCTCTCTCTCTCTCTCTCTCTGCCTCGCAGTCTTGGATCGATTTGTAATGTCGTCCTCTTCTCTCTGGCTAACAGATATCTTGTCTCGATCAAGTTGTAATGAGAGTGCACATCTTTCATTGAGGGGTCCATTTACATTCCCATCCTCTTGGAAAGCTATACATGTACCAGCTGATAAATGCTTATAATAATCACGGCGGAGAATTATTTGTGATTTGTCCTAGTTGCTTTATAGTTGACTGATCCATAAAATAAAATTAAAAAAACCTTTTCATTTCACCAAACCAAGTCAATACATATTAAGAAACTATGAAGGCTATAGTGAATCCTACTAAATAACACTAAATAACACAAAATCGCAAGGCCAATATCATTTAACCTTTGTGAAATCTAATGTTGGATTCAAAAGTAACCTTTGGAACCAACCTTAATCCTCGTAGCCTACGCATGTTGAGTGAGCCTTTCACCTAGCTCACATACAAGACGATGAAGAAGAGATAAAAGAGATTTTTTTTTTACACTGGTTAAGACCTTTCGTTCAAGAAAAGAAACTTGTCATATAGGAACAAGGTTGCTTTATTTTCACCATCATGAGTACTATTACCGCATCTGTATGCACACGTGTGTGTGTGAAGCTAACTTATTTAGTGGTTTCTCGTTTCCTCCAGTGATGATGACAACAAGGCAACGGCTCCTTCTTGAATACAAAGCTACTACAACGATTTTCGGAGCTGAACATATGTACACGTCCCACCTTCCCACCCCTTAACCCCTCTCTCTCTCTCTCTCTCTCTCTCTCTCTCTCTTTCTCTCTCTCTCTCTAAGTGTGCCAAAGAAACAATTTCATATACCAGTCATATTATATGATGAATTGAGACGATCCCATTCACTTTATTCATGTTGATACCTGAATTTTGCTAGCTACCCGTGTGAGAATAAAAATAAGAATAACAAGAATAATAAAAAAATTTGTCATAGGCCCCAGCTAGTAAGATACACGCTTTTTTTCCCAAAAAAATGGAAAGAGTTCTAGATTCTTCTTCTCGCTGGTGGCCTCTCACGGCCTCTCTAGCTTCCCCGCCGGTCGCCAGCTCCGCCTGCCGGCCTTCCATCTCCGATCACAGAAGATGGGCGAAGCTCGAACGTGGAATCCCTTCGATTTCTCTCTCGCTTGAGGTAACATCTTTGTCGATTCGAGTGTTCAGACGTCTCCGCCTGCTCGCATCAGCTTCTCCAGCGGCCTTCCCGTAGCCCGAACTGAATCATCTCCTATTGCTATGGTAAACAACATCAAGAGTTGCGCAAATAGGCCGGTGGATTCATCGGCGCAAATGCTTCTTTGAGATCGGAGACAGAAGCTCGAGGCCTACAACTGAGTGTCCCATCGTCCCTAGCCGTCGAATTGTGAAGAGGCTCATGTCGCTGATTTTGACAATCAACTCCGGCTCTATTTCAATAGCTGTGATATGCATTGCATGTTGAACGTGGAGAGAGAAGAATAGATAAATCTTCATAGAGGGCCAGTTCCTTAGGACGCTAAGGCGACAATGAAATTCGTCAATCAATAGTCACACTTATCAGGTCGTTTCTTTCCCAATTACGCTCATGTATCAGATTTCGAATTCATTTTCAAATTTGTCTCTGGCCCTACGCTCTATTTTGGTGTCTTTCCATTGTAAATGCTGAACCACCCCTGAGGCTATTGCCTCAAACAAGTATTTCTTCGGTCCATGAGGTTGTTGGTGCTAATTGGTTCGAGAGTAGTGGTTTGAGTTCAATCCAGTGGCGTCGGAGTATGGGAGGTGCTGTTGTGAAAAGCGAACAATTGAATAATAAATAAATAGAACCAATCGGACATCCAGATTTATGTGGTTCGATTATAAAGACTTACGTTCATGGGAAAAGTAACAACGAATTTCACTATGGATCAAACGATACACAAAAATTACAATCACTTGAGTCACTCAAATGCTCACAAGATTTCCTAAGCCCTAATTACACCCAATAATTAACATAGTGTTTAATCCTGAAATTTCTCATGAAATAATTTTTCAATCTCACGAAGAAATTATACACAAATTCTTACTATAAGAATTTAATTGACTTGAACACTAATTCTTCATGGATGTAATTGCACGAACGAAACTAATGGCAAGCGCACTCTGTGAAAACGGCGCTTCAAGAAACCTTCGCCGCGTCAACCAGCGCTCATGGAACAAAAGTTGAGAATCGACATATAAGTCCACCGCTAGAGAGTCCAAAATTAGACCGGTCAAAAAAGTCCACGCGTGAAGGAAACCGAATGAAGCTAGGATTCGATCAGCAAAGTCAACATTTGGACTTTCCCCTTTTTTTCGTCTTTTATTTCTCTGAAATACGGTGGCCATATATCTCACGGCCAAAGTCCAATATTGGACTTTCCTTTTCTGTCCTCTTCTATGGTCAAAGTCCAAAGCTTCTTTGGACTTCACCACACGACTTCACCACTGAAGTAGATTTCATATTCTGAGATTTGGTTTTTCTGAACGTTATCCACAATTCAATTTGGATCGAGTTCGTTCAATGGCTCAAACTCTAGATATATGTTAATAGGTGCAATGCGTTAGATGATGTGCAATAGTTATTCGGTAAAATTATCCAAGCAAAATATCAGTAACGGTGCCTTGCAGAATTCGATTATGCTCAGCCAGGAACTGTAGAAATGCACTTATCTCGGTTAGAGGAATTACGATTCCAACAAATAAGCTAAGTCAAACATCTCCGTTTGTATATGATCATGCGCCATTTCGCTTCGTGTTCAGTTTTTGTACTCATATTCCCATTTGTCAATGTTTCCTGTTCAGAGTACCTCGCTCCCACCTTTTGCTTCTCTACCACAAAGACATTCCTTATTTCAATCAGTAGCCTTGTTTGTTAAGTTGAGTGAGACAGAGTTGCTCTCCTTAGTTATTTAAAGTCGTCACTCGTCATCGATTGCGATGAGTTAGATGAGGTCGGCTTTCACTAATATTCAGATCAGATAGTGCGGCAAGCAAATAGATGACCCTCAAAGCTCCCTCATCTTCCAGGTTCTTGCTTCTCATCCAAATGAAGTTGATAAATAATTCACGCATTTTTAAGAGATTGTGACATTCTGGTCGTGTATACTGAAGCGGGACTTTAAGTCTGAGTTAGATATCTTGACAAAGTTTATTTTTGAGGAGCAAGGCCCAGGCAAGTGGGGTTACACTCTTGGCTGGCTTCTCTTTAGTGGGTATCATAGAATTTCACCTAGAGGCCTGGAACAAGGGCACACGCCTATGATGTCATCTCCATTGCCGGCTCAACATGCTGGATTAAGGGCTATACCCGCAATTCATATTCACTACACGCTGATTTCTTGGCTATGAGTGTTGTACATATTTAGAGTATGCTGATTTCTGGGATATGAGTGCTGCACATGGTATGAATATGCTGGCTTCAGGGCCATACATGCTATTTTATGTTCAAAATATGCTGAATTCAAAGCTATAGGCGCTGTATTTACTTAGAACTTGCGGGATTCATGATTAGAGATGCTGTCCATGCTTAAAACTTGGCAAATTCTTGATTATAAGTGTTGTTCATGCCTTGAATGAGCTGTATTCATGATTATATGAGCTGTCCATGGTTGAATTTGTTTGATATATGTTCATGTTTGTTGTCCACAGCCATTCTGTACAAATAATGAAGGTTTGGTTCAGTCTCGATATTAACTTGGCTATATAAATAAATGTGTCATTGTGGGAAGGGTTATGTGGAATTTATGATGCTCGCCCGTAAGTTGTGTGGACTGCCCGATGGTGAGAACCTCTCGAATGAGGAGAAGGCTATCCTAGAAACGATGAGCAAGCAGCAGCTTTGCCACCTAGTCTCGATCTTGCATACATATTTACTTTCTCAAAATTAAAAACTTACAAATCAGAGTGAAAATTAATCACGTTAAGGAATCAGCGACCAAGTCATCGAACGAAAAGTTATGAACCACTTTGAGGAGTGGCTAATTGCAGACGGGTAGAAAATTACTAGCCATTTTGAGGAACTTAAAGTTCTCCGTCCCAATTTGCCTTAGCTTCAGTGGAATGCCTCTGGTGAACAACTGATACACCCAATTTCATTATTTCTGACTTTACTCCAAGTACAACACATATTGAAATAACTCAACCTCACCATCTCAACATGATGACTTTAATTTATTTATCTTACTCAAATAACATTACGTTTAACCAAAAGACACATTCCACCTAAAACTTCTACCCCATGGTCAGTTTGGTAACGTGTGGTGCCCCAGAATTTGGCAGCGGCTCTGCTATGCCGAGATGCGCCATGAGAAGCCAAATGTGGCTGAGAAGCTCTCCCCCTCTGCTCAGGCTCTCAGAGTGTTCGTAGCCTGTGCATTGGCAAGCCGCGTACATCATCATCCTCGCCCAGACCTTGCTGATCACGTTCCACGTTTCGACTGATTTCAGTTGTCCAGCAAGATGGCACGCATCAAACAGCACAGACATGCTTTCAGCTCCACTCATCTTCCACACAGGGATGTCGGCTCTCACTTGGAGCAGAAGATAGCAGACTTCGCACAGATCGCGAGACTCTCTCGACTCGTGCTCCTCGAAGCAGTTGCATAAACGGGAGTGAGCATGTGCCTCTTTCTTGAATAATTTCTGCGCCCACTCGATGACCGATAAGATGTTGACTTTCTTCTTTGGCAGCATCACTAGCTCGTCCTCGAAGAACTTCTGAACTTCAACCAATGTGTCTTGGTATCGGAGCACCCCCATCCCTGTCGCGAACATGGAAGGATGGAATTTTAAAAGATAGAGCATGTACCGCGAGAGCAACATACTCATCATGTAGTCCGTGACCTCTTCCGAGTCCACGCTGTGGCAGTCTTCATAGTGACGTAGCTCAGTGGCGATGTGCCATATGATGATGCTCTGGTCAAATTCCTTCTCATCCAAACTCCATTTCAGATGATCACAGTTCGACTTCTTCAGCAGTTCGCTCGCCTCCAGCTTAAGACTCGCCAATGCGCTCTTCAATCCTACTTGCTTTTCCATATAAGTGACCGCATCCGTCATGTGTTTGAAGATCAGTTCTTTGATTTCCTCCTTCAACTCTTTGTAATCGATACAGAAGTTCTTTTCCACAACCTCGCCCAACATGGCTAGCCTTGGATAGCGGAAGATGCCCTTTCTCTTCCTCATAGATGATCCCAAGAGGCTGAACTGGGCCACGGAATTTGACCATCTTGACCATCTCAGGCTCCGGCTGAAAGAGAAAAAGGTGATGGCTGATGAAATGGCGGATCCCTTGGGTCTCTGAATGCGCCAGTGGTGGACCCAATCGGATGAAATTGCTAGAATTAGCGAGAAAATCTCTAAAAGTATAGCCCCACTTATCAGCGTGAAAGTTATACAGATGTCAACTTTGGAGTAATCCTTCTTATCATGGAAGGAGAAGAATACCAACATGGCACACGGCAGGAAGAGACTGATGACCCAACGGATGATGCCCCAAAGACGGTTCAGCAACGGGGCCTTGGTGTAGAGCAGATCGTACATGAACCCGAGCTCGATCTCCACGATTTCGAAAGCCTTCACTGCTTTCATATCTGGGCCCTTGAACATGGGCCGACTGACACCCAGGTCGACAAAGCTGACGTTCAGGCCCACAAAGAGAAGCTTGAAGATCTTGAACAACTCTTAGGCTTTGCCCAGAGCCCCTTGAAAGTCCTCCACTGAGTGATCCTCCAGAGCCGGAATCCGCGTGAGCTCGTCGATTCCAACCCGGTAACCCTCCTCTTTCTTCAGAGTGTACAGCGCCACATTCCTGGGGTATACGGAACCGAAATCGGGCCGCGGAAGCATTGAACCTTGAAGTCGACCTTCGCTTGCCAAGTACAAGCACAATGTCCTCTCTGCATATTTGATGAATCCCACCAGGATCATCCCCGCCGCCAATATCCACAGTGTAGACCCCCACAATGCCAAGAAGTAAATGTAAAACGCCAGTCCTACCTGGACGCAAAGCCGCGCCAAGTGCCTCAGCCATAGCTCGTTGTCCTCCAGGGCATACGAGGTGATCGTGTCAGGTCCACCCAAGTGGAGGAGGAGGAACGGCGGCCAGAACGCCATGATCTGGCTCTTCGAATCGATTGTCCCCTTTGTTTCCTTCATGTTGGCCAGGCGGCTCGACATGATGCCGAGCGTGAGAGTCGCGATGGAGTCCGCCGAAAGGTACGTCGTCCAGAGCACGACTTGGATCCAGTTCCTGAAAATGGATTTCCTCCAACTGGCCAGGGTGGCAAGGGTCAATTGGAGGAACAAGCTGAAGAGGACGAGTAACTGCAGCCCCCACTCTTTCCATAGACCATGAGCGTTTGTCAGCGAAAATCCCATGGTTGAACTCGAACAGATGGCACCGACAGACTCAACGATCGGGGCACCCACTTAAAGAGCGGTCAAACTGAAGATTATATATGGAGACTGGAGAGGAAGTAAGGCGAAACAGCATTAGCTTTGAACTTACCTCAGCATTGTCCTTGGAACTGCCATCATTTTATAAGCATTACTTGGGATAGTAATCAAGTTCAGAAGAAATTAACTGCATAACATTAGAAGGAACAAAATGGCAGCAACACAATACTCAGGGCACTACTTTTTGATGCATAATCAAGAAGCAATCCTCTACATTTGCCCCAGGTGGAAGTAAAGTAACAAAATTAGGTTCCAGCATTTGTGCTAGCACAAGTATTATCTACCATGATTGAGAAGATTGGAACTAGACGGAGAGTTAAAGTTTGGTTCTCAATCATAGTTCCAAATTGAAATTCAATAAACTTCCCTACAATCACTGTGATTTTCACACTTTGTCTGAAATCCCCACTTTAATATGATTCATGTGAAATTTAAAAATCACCTATTGAGCTTGCTATAACAAGTAAAGTCACAAAAAGACCAAAAGAGGGTCATAATGCTCCCTCCAATTTCAAGCGATTCCAAAGCATCAAGTTGATTGCTTTGATTCTGGTATATAAGCATATTACTTTCATTTAAAATTACAAAGATCTATTTGTTTTTCTAAAAAAGTTGGAAGCCAGTAAAATTTTCATTAAGAACGCAATGGCAAGACTTGCAGATCATCAATCTGTGTCGTCACCATATAACATCTCAAGAAATGTGGACAAGGGAGACGAAATACCAATTTTTTCACTTCATATTAAAGGAGAACGAGAGACATGGGTAAAAACTTATAAAAGCTGAAAAAAAAAAATGTACAAATGCAGATTTTTGATTGATTCAATCGTACCTAACTTTTTTAAACCGCTGGTATTTTGCTAATCTATACTTTTATGTAAAGCAAAAAAGGATCTCTTTAAGAGATCACAATGCTGTTTTTTTCTCAAAAGTATCCTCGATTAGATTTTTTACAGATATTTTATGAATGGGCAAATGCATCAATTAACGGTTCTACTTGATCTCTTATGTGTATTATTTTTAACGTTTAAACATTTTGTATCTTATAAACAACCCTACCATAAAAAGTAAAATAAAATAAAATAAAATAAAATAAAAATAAGTCTCGAAAGGTTTGTCATTTTCCACAGTATATGCAATTCCTGTATATTGTGTCAATAACATTTTTGTCATTTTGGATGTCAATTTTTGTATACAGGCAACGCATTTGTATTTTTGCTATTACACAATAGGATAACACAATAAAAGAAGCCACTTACACACTATGAAGAAAAGCCAACTTGAGCTGTTCCCGAGCTCACGATTAATTAAACACCTAGATTGGTATTATCAGAAAAATATCTTATGTAAGAATTAAATCTGTACTTTCTATGGTTGTGCTTTCTCCTGCCTTCTCTTATTTTTGGTTCTCTAATTTCATGTGTTTTTAAAAGTATGCAAAGTTAATTAATCAAAAAGCTAAAAGTAATTTCCTGCAATAACAACCATAGAATCTCAGATATCTTGTTAAGCCATAGAAAGTGAAGGTGATTTCCCCTCTTTTTATCTTTAGTTAAGCATCCCTTAATTAAATTACCGATGGATGATGTGATCATTACTAGGGGTGTGCAACCGAACCGGGTCAACCCGGTTCCCGGTTTGGCCCACCCGAAAAATAGGGTCGGGAACCGGTTCCAGTTGAAACCGGTCCGGGAACTGGTTCCAAGGGATTACCCACCCGGGAACCGGTTCGACCGGACCGGTTTTGGAACCGGTTGGAGAACCGGTTAAGCCACCCAAAAAAAAAAAAAAACCGCGTAACCTTAATTTCTATCTTTACCTCTCTCTCACGAGTCTCACCCCCTTTGCGAAGCTGTTGCTCCTTCCTGAGCCCCATCCTTCGCGAAGCTGGGCACCACCACCGCTGCTTCTCCACCTGAGCCCCGTCCCTTCGTGAAGCTGCTGCTGCTTCTCCGCCTGAGCCTCGTCCCTTCGCGAAGCTGCTGCTGCTTCTCCGCCTGAGCCCCGTCCCTTCGCGAAGCTGCTGCTGCTTCTCCGCCTGAGCCTCGTCCTTCGCGAAGCTGGGCGCGACCGCCAGAAGCCGAGCCCCTGCTTCTGCCCATCCTCAGCCCGTCCGTCTGAGCCCCCTGCTCACCCACGAGATCTGCAGCCGAGCCCACGTACGCCCGCAGCAACTCCGCGTTGCCGCGCCACCGCCGAAGCCGAGCCCCGCTTCGCCGCCCGTCCTCAACCCGTCCGTCCGAGCCCCCTGCTCACCCATGAGATCTGCAGCCGAGCCCCTGCTTCTGCCCTGTAGCAACTTCAGCGTCGCTCGCCCGTCTTCTGTCCTCACCCACGAGATTTGCTTCTGTCCTCAGCGTCGCCCGCCCGCCCGCCTTCTGTCCGCGACCTGTAGCCGAGACTCCTCCGTCGACGCCTGCACACGTAGTTGCACCTCTGCTCGCCCGTGCCTCCCTCTGCCCGAGCGCTAATCCCAATTCCATTCGACGCCACTCTCGTCGCACCCCTCGCGCTCGCACCACCGCCTCACGGTAACAATTTGACTGAGCTGAGCAAGTTCAATGTTTCCTTCAATCCATTGATATCATTTTTTTTAACGACCGTCCTTGTCTAGGTGTCAAGAGTTAATGGCTTATTGAGAAGTGTTAACCAAGGAAGGGCATTCCTTTGTCTATTTGGTTGAATTTTTCTGGTTACAAGCTAGCATCTTAAAATAATATAGAGAAGGGGCAAGAAGATGTATGAAAATGGCCTCATCCTTGTCTAGAACATGTTCAAGTCTTGTTGGAATAGCATAATGGATGCTGGCGAATTGCTTCATTTCTGAGTTAATTGGTACATGGTTGAACTATTACTTGTTATTCATTCCTCAATGATGAAATAACTGCTATTGTCATTATCCATCTTTCTTTTTGATTTGTGTGATTCTTGCAAAAAAGTGACCAGTGAGTTTTTTCTGCGGTCCACACATCAGAAAACAATAAAGAAACAAAAGCAAATGCATCAGCAACTTGAAGAGGCCATTGCAGTACATTCTCATTTTCTCTTTCATCCATATATGAGAATTGAATACTACATTCGACACAAGCACCAATATGGTTGCTTGGTAGGTTGCACGTGTTTTATATATGGGTGTGGTGATGCTCTTCCATTTGATAAACATCTCTGTTCAGAGAATGTACGGTGATCCAGCTATGAGTTACATGTCATTGTTTGCTGTGAAAATCCCTTGTTTCCTTTTCCATGATGTCTCTTGCATGTACATTACTTTAATTTCACATAGAAAGGATGAAGATGACAACATTCTTGCTAACTGTTCACCATCTGTTGGGGTGGTTTTCTTGTTGGGTTATTTATCTGAGGCGTTTGTCAGAGGTGGCGTAAACTATAAACTTTACTCATTTGCTAAATGTCAATTAAATTTAACAGCTTCGGGGCCATCATTCCAAGGAAGACTTTGCAATGAGAGGCAATGAGCCCAAAGATGAAGTTCAGATTTATACGTGGAAAGATGCTACTTTGCGCGAGTTGACGGACCTAGTATGTGTTGTTGCATATTTAATTATGAATTAAGTTGATTGGTAACTTTTGACGTCATAAAACATGACTCAAACGCAACAGAAATAAAAAAATTAAATGGGAACTCAACGAAAACAGAAGAATAGAATTACATGACATTAATTAGTGGCTTCATTGGTGATCTGCAAATTTTGCATAATCTTAGTTGTCTTACACAAGAGAAAGTATCCATCTTTTTCCAGTCAATAAATTTTGCATAATCTTAGTTCTCTTTGGAATGTCGGTGAGAAAGGAACTTGATGTCGTTGATGCTCGTGTTTTGCCACCACCAATGGTAAGTTATTGCACATCTTTCTTGTGAGAAAACGCATGCCTCAAGTTGTTGCATTCTATTTTTTTCTGGTTTCAGCAGTTGATGTATGCCATTGTTGGCATTGTTGCAGCTTAAATATCATGGAAGTGGTCGAGATGTGATGATTGGTCCGTTGATGGGGCAGTGGAATACGATCAATTCTTCTTTTTGCCTTTTCTTTACAGCAAATGATCAATGGAGGTAGAGTGGATACCTGTGATGTGATGAAATACTCTCTTTCTTTTCCTTTTCTAGTGATGTTATGAGGTACAAATTATTTGCTACAACGGTAGATGTGCTTATGCTGATCGATATAAGTGTTAAACGCTTTATTTTAAATATGAGTGATGTACATTAATTTTTGCAAAACAGGTTCCAATATAAACAAGGTTGACCTTGTTCCCAAACCAGAAAAATAGGGTGGGACAGGGTCCAATGTAAATAGGGTCGGAAACAGGGTCCAAAAAAAGAGAACTAGTTATAACAGGGTCGGGAATAGGGTCCAGGTCTAGACCCTACCCACCCTGGACCCGATCACCCCTAATCATTGCACTCAGAAAATTATGTCTTCATGTGAACATTCCTATAAATAGACAAAATTTACAATTTATCTTCTCTTTTGACACTAGATATATGGATACCCTGAAAACTCATATTTATTATAAGGTTAATATCACAAAAAAACCTTTGTTTACCGTCTCAACATGGTGCACCCGTGCCACGCTTATTTCAAAATAATTTTTATATAACAAAAAATTTCAAATTGATATACCCGTGCCACATTTACTCTAAAAATCATAGATTTATCACAATTTGAGTTAAAATATGGCAGGAGTATATCAACTTGGGGCAAATGTGGCACGGGTCTAGCAATTTAGGATTTTTTGTGATACAAAAATTAGCTTAGGGTAAATGTAGTAGGGGTGTATTTTTTTTTTTTTTTTGAGTTTTTGTAACACAAAAACTAGTTTGGGGTTTAATGCGACACATTATCCGTGATATTACTTTTGGATGCATAACCGTTAGGCGATTTTCTGAATTTATCATAAGGGAAAATAAAACAACAAAATTAGATTGAGTATGAACTACTTTAATTGAGAAGGTTTAAATATAGGCTGATAGTTAAAGTTTGATTTCTTAATCATTACTCCAAATTGAAATCCAATGATCTTCACTCTAACCATTATGATTATCACACATTGTCCATCAAGCATCACTAACATGATTCATGTAGAATATAAAAATCAACTATTTTAATTTGCTATCACAAGTAAAGTCACAAAAAGGTTAAAAGAGGGTGATAAATGCTCACTTCAAATTGAGGCAATTTCAAAGCATCGATCCGATTACTTTAATCCTAGCAGACAAGCATATTATTTCCTTGAACATCGATCTTCGTGTTAAATAAGTGAATGAAGTCATCACCACAATAAATATTGCATAGGAGTGCATACATTTAACACCATGTCGCCGTCAACTAATGTGGTTTGTGACCATTGTGATCGTAACTTGTCATCCATGTTTGAACAATTGCCCTGCGGTGTGCAACACCGACTGAACATTTTTCTCCATTTATACATGATATTTCACAAGGATGCATGTAATGCATGATGATCGTTGAACATTTTGATCTTCCCCACGCTGTTCCGTGAAGGACATGTTGCTGGCAGCCCACCTCTAGGTTAACTTATTTAAGCCCTAAACGGGGCAAATCAAGGCTTGAAGTGTGCGACTAAGAACCTCCAAAAGTCGAGTCTAGGAATTCGTAATTTGAGAGGAAAAGAAAAGCATCAGCGCCACAACGTAGAATTCATCTGATTATGGTGGGAAGTCTTTCGCTCCCATCCGTTGTCACCATTGTTCTTTCTCTCTCTCTCTCTCTCTTTCTATTAGAAGTCTCCGTTGTTGCCCAGCAAATAACAAAATACCATACATAATAACCTATATTTACATTTCTAAAAAAGGGGGAGTGAAGACTAGCTGCCCGGTCTCATGCTCGCGACGTAAGATTCGGTTTGAACCGTTAATGCTCCACCCGATCAATTAGAGAATTCCCGAAATACAAACTAGCAAGAGATTTATTCACAAAATATTTCGAATTTGTGATTCCATAAAAGAAAATACAACTCTTTTGTGACCGTGCTATTATGTCCATGGTATCAGTTTAAGTTAAAAGTTGGATTTTGTCTAAAACTACAATTCAAGACAAAGAACACCTTAGGATAAAATAACTGTACGCTCTAAATTTATCAATTTTAAGCAAACAAAAGCCCCCTGTTGAATTTTACAGCCAAAGAAACATATGATTTGAGACTTGAGAATTATGACCAAATTCAGGATGATTTCAAATTATATTGCACACAATATTTTTATTTAAATTTAAGGTATTCTATAATCTTTTATGTTCAAGTTCTACCTAAGTGTTTGATAAGAGGCTTTCTCGTGTTTATAAAGAAACAAATTATTGTGTGAATTAGTTAGCAAATTGAAATGGTTCTGCTTTCTCTCGCCAGACAGAGGGGGCGACAGAGTGGCGGAAATGTCAGGGACGGAGAGGCTAAGTGACGTCTGTATCTCTTCCTTTTATTTATTTATATTTTAGGCGCTCGATTTTTCTTTCCTAATGGAATGCCGACACGGATGCCCATTCATCGGGGCCTACGCACCATTTCATGATGGAGGATGGATCTTACCTCCGTTTGTCACGCTCGGTAAATAAATAATTAAAAAATATATATGTTTTTGTAAAAATAATTATTAGCATCACTTAAATTGATTAATTAATAATAACAACTTATATTTTGATATTTTTGTGTTTAGGATCTACTCAATTATTTGATAAAAGGTTTTTATGTCCATGCAAAAAACAAATTCAGCTGCAAGTTAGTTAGCGAATTTAACTTCGAGTTTTGACGTACAAGTCCATTTAGATATTCATTGGGGAGATTTGATTGTTAAGCTATTTAACGATCAAATATAATTTTTCTATATTTAAATTTTCATTCGGGGCTCAATTTTTAAGCTATTCAATAATCGAGCACAACACTCTTCATCATGCAATATTTTTTTGAATTGATATAAATTTGGCCGTTCGACCTCCTTTTTTCTTTTTTACCTCAAAAGAGAACTTTATCATTTCATAGTCATAAACTTAAAGTACTAGTTAAATAAATAAATAACGAACTAAAATAACAAAGTATTTTTACTATAATTTTGTCCCGGTTGATTTATTGTCGCAAAGTAAGTAGAACCACAAACACATCGGGGCAACTAGCTTTGGAATTTTCTTTCCTTGGCTCCCTTTTTTTTTTTTTTTCATTTTATTTACTTATCTATGTTTTTTGTATGGTCGTGATGGAATTTTAAGAACCTTCTTCGTGGACTCCACGCTCCGACGAGGAGATGTGTTCGAAGCCACGGGCGCCCTCAATTTTCTGACAATAAGATAACAGTTTTGCTTTTTTTAATTCTCATCCTTTTTTATTATCTCTTCGTAATTTCCAATCCATTTTGGCCGAACTTGCAAATTATTCAATTTGAAGGTCGGAGAAAAACGGACCAAAAAAAAAAAAAAAGGTCGGAGAAAAATGGACAATTTTGCTGCTGTATGGAAGCCACGGGCGCCGATGTAAATTGCCGTTAGTGGGACACGTGTGTTAAGCGTAGAAAGTATGGGGGGATGTCAAAAGGCTACCCCGCATTAGAAAGTTCCAGCAACTTCGAGGAAATTACATTTTAAGAGACTACCAGGAGTCACAAAATACCTAAAGTCGCTAATAAGAAACTTCAAGCAATTCCGACCAAAAGTAAAATAAAATTCAAGCAAACATTAATAATTCGTTTATTTTACGGAGAATGGATGATTTAAAAATTATTTTTTTTGAAAATGTTCACTTATATCAATTGAAATAATTAATCAATAAAAAATATTTTCACTATCAACAATAAAGTATATTTTAATAATACTAGTGATATGTTTCAAGAAAATATTTTCTTGAAAATGAATATAGCACAATGCCCTGGAAAATTCCACAGTAGTAAGAATGTGGAAGAGAAACCAATCTAATGATGGTGCAACGCAACAATGCCACCTATTCATTATTGGGATGCAAACAGATAATAAGTTAGGTCATTGCTTACTAGTAATCAATATAGAATTTGCAAAGGCCTTTCTCATATTTAATTGTCCAGATGCAAAACATTTGATGATGTTGATATGGCAAGTAAAAATCAAAAGCGTGACTCACAATCATATATTACCCGATGTTTTTTTTTTTTAGTTGAACATGTCACTTGAATTGACAGCCAAACCTTTCAAGTCGTGAAGGAAGTTGGAACATAAGCCGCTTAAAAGGTGAGAATACCATTGCAAGAACTTTTCAACAAAGTGACTATTCCAAGTGAGAAGGGGGGAAAAACAAGTATCAACCTTCGATCTTGTTAAAATTTTAAACGGGTGGGGAAGAAGCACCGACCCTAAATAGGTGACTATTGGCCAAACTTCATCGCACAGGAACTAGAAACATGTATCAACAAAGTGCTACTGATGTTTTTTAGAGCTTAAAAACAAGACCGATAGAAACTATAGGCGCGTTTGGTAATGTTTCTTTCAAAAATTATTCCAGAGAACAGAAAAAAAAAAAAAAAAAAAAAAAAAAAAAAGGTGTTTCTGTTCCGGAGAACAATTTTTGAATAAAAGAACGCGTTTGGTAAGTGTAAAAAAAAAACTATTCTTGAAATAAAAAAAAAAAAAGAACATAAACACGTTTGGTAATCGCACTCAATTTCTATTCCTAGAATAGAAAAAGAACGAAACACATTTGGTAATCGTACAAAATATATGTTTTAAATTTTTCAAAAAATGTTTTTTTTTAAAATAAAGTTTAAACTTGATATTGAATTCTCATTCTCATGAAATGCTTATTAATTTAATTTTGTTCATGGTGAATGAAGACAAACATTATGAACATGATCATATCGTATACTTAGTAGAAAATTTTGTAAGTAAAGTTTGTATCAAATTTTTTTCAAGTACTTTTTTTATTTTTTATTTTTATATCATATCTGAATGTTCATAAACAATCTCCATTATCCAATCTGTTCCCTATGAAGTTAATTGATGTGAAAATAATCAAAATCTAGATGAGTTCTAGATTCGACTTTCTTTTGAAGGCTAAACTCACTGTTCTTGATAATATAGAACCCTTATTCGGAATCACTCAAACTGCAGGTGGGTGATTGAAGCCTACATCGATCTTCGTTATAAATTTCAACCATCACATTTTATAATAGAATTTCTTTTAGGTATGGGTCATTTTATATCATACCAATTACTTGATACGAAATAACGTTTTGTCTTATAGACATATAATTAGAATGACACAACAACATTTGTAACGACCCGGGCTCACTGTGTGATATTGTCCGCTTTGGACACTGAGTCCTCACGGCTTTAAAACGCGTCACACAGATTAAGGGGCCTAAGCCATTATAAATTGGCCATGGACTCCTTCCCTAAGCGATGTGGGACAAGAGGGAGAGGACCCCTTCCTTGCGCACGTCCGGGGATCGAGGCGCGGACACACTGCCATCCCTCCTCCCCGCGCACCGCCACTCGGGCCGTCACACTCTCCCCCCCTTAGCATAATAACGTCCTCGTTGTGGCCCCACACGCTGTCGGGAGTTGGCTCTCACACTTTCCCCCCCTTAACAGAACAACATCCTCGTTGTGGCCCCACACGTTGTCGAGAGTCAGCTCTGATACCATTTGTAACGACTTGGGCTCACTGTGTGATATTGTCCGCTTTGGATACTGAGTCCTCACAGCTTTAAAACGCGTCACACAGATTAAGAGGCCCAAGCCATTATAAACTGGCCCTGGACTCCCCCCTTAAGCGATGTGAGACAAGAGGGAGAGGACCCCTTCCTTGCGCACGTCAGGGGACCGAGGCGCGGACGCACCGCCATCCCTCCTCCCCACGCACTGTCGCTTAGGCCGTCACAAGATTAGAACTACATCGGCAAAGCCGCAAAGTTGAAAATATTCTAGATTATATTGAAACACCTACAATGAATATAAGATTGAATTAATAGTTTCTCTTTGGTGACTGCACTAAGATTCTTAAAATTTGCACTGCAAGTGTACTCAACGGGCTCATCGCAAAGCCATGCAGACTCTGCATCTTCAAGCTCGCTCTCTTGCGGAGTTATCCCTGAGACCGCATTGAATTGGATGTCTACGGGAGTTAAAATCATTGGAATCCTGAGCCGGCCATCCCCCACCGACCTGTCTCAATGAAAGCTCCCCTTTTCCATTCTTCACTTCTAGAATCCTCAACGTTTTCAACTTCCCACGGACAACCTCTAGCCCCTTCTTTGAGTACTTGGGTGCCACCACAATCTCGCAGAACATCTGAGTTTCACCATCCGTTGGGCTTGTGAACTCCTGAACTTCCCTCGCCAAGTTCTATATGCACAGTAGGACATTGCAAGGTTAGTGTTGATGTTCAACTCAATCAACTTTATCAAGTGAAGCATTACAATACTGACTTAGCAATATGAGACCAGCACCTACACTAATGTTGTTTCAATTTTGAGGGAAGCTCGTGCTGAATGAGGCTTAAAGTTTTAAAAGCTCACGCTCCTTTTTATTTATCAGAGAATTATAATATATTATGGAATGTGACCATGGCATAACATTTAGCCTAATTCGCTCAAACTAGTTGACTCAAGAATGAGCTTCAATATGGAACTCTATGGATTTAAAAAATGAGGAGCCTTTTTCAGTTTATTATATTTGGACTCGGTGGGTGTACTATATAAGGAAATTCGAATTTTCACTTTGTAACTTGCATAATGAAATAAACATATACCTCATCAATTTCTATGTTGAAGGCCACGATATCACCAAATGCACTGACTGGATTTGCTTTGACTGCTAATCTGTATGCTTGAAGAATATCGGCGAGGGAAGCCACCCCATGAGGATTTGTATGCTTTATGACGATGCATGTAGGTCACTAAACTTGGATACACGATTCCAGGCAGCATCAACATCCAGATAGTTATTATATGACATTTCCTGTAGCACCAATACATAATTCACAACAAATGAGAGATAGATATGCTATTGTTACCACGATCTGTCAATGGTTTAAAAGAACTTTGCAGAACAAACTACTATTGCAGGTTGCTCGTGAGACTTCTAAAGAGCATCTAGTCTCATCTCAAAAACACATGGTTATGATACTAAAAGGCAGCCAATTAGTCCCCTATATCGCTAATCTCCTTTGCAAAACATTGTTAGTGTTTCATTATACCTAAACCTTTTGCACTCTCAAATACACAGATAGTTATGTTGAAGAAGCAAATAAAGTGCCAGAGAGATTTGAATTGAGTACCTCCTGTTCTAATAACATATTGACTTCTTGAAGCCTTTGTTAATTTATCAAAAAGCTTTAGCTATAACATGAAGATACTATCTATTATTTAGATTTAATAACAAGATTCCATTTTAGAAATTGCCTCCTCTATCTAATGAAGTTTTCAAAGCTAGATAATTACTAGATCCGTTGCAATTTCAACTTCCTCAAAAGATTGACCTTGATGTAAAAATATGACATCAAGGACTAGCCTTCCATGATGTTGGATTGCAGTTGCAATACCACCTCCATTAACCTTAGCAAGACTCTTGTCCACATGCAGCCTTATGGTGGGGATTTTCACCAATATGAAGAGAACTTTTAAGAGATAGAGGCAATGTTAAGCTAGGAGGGAATTTCTCTATCAAAAGGAAGAGTCGTCAACCTCCACATTTTCGGTTATAAAACTAATAGGGTAACAGAACCTACTGAAATTACTGATTTCCAAAAGAAACAAACGAAAGGATACCATCAGAACCAAGTCTCTAAAAAGCCCCTTACTTGCATGTGTTTAGACCTACATGCATTTTTAATTGCCTTAGTGGCTATGACATCAATTGAGAACACGAACCAAACGAATACCTCCAGTTGTTTGTCTCCATAGCCACTTTGACACTGCAGAATCATAGGAAGCAACACTTTGAAAGGCCTTTCAAGCAAGTTTTCTACGGAACTGTTGATCATCTCCATTACTCTTCAGGAACTCTAGCAGTGCAGGGTAGTCGTGTGAATCAACCACAACAAGGACATATGATGATTCTGTTAGAAGACGAATGCCAAAACATCAATTCAAATTAAGGGCATATAATGGTTCTTGACGCAAAATTATGGAAAAATTTACCACATGCATATTGATACATAGAGGCGCAAAGCCAGCAACAATTCTACAAAAAAAGTGCAACATATTGGACATACCTACTTTAGTTTATAATTTAACAAGCATCACAACAGCAATTGTTTAGTTTTAGCATAAAAGCATGAGAGAAATCATTACCCAAATAGTAAGAAGATAATCTGGAGCCGCAATCTCAATGTAAAAGTTAACATGCTTTTAGTCGGTTACAAGTGCCGTTGTAGCAAATTTTGCATGATATCCGTGAGCCTAGAGTGACAGAAGACACCAATACAATCATAATCCCTCACATGTCCAAATTTGGGCGAGCAACACTCGCTTGGGGCTCGAGCACGAGGGCTCGCTCGAGCAAGCCTCTCGCAAATCTGGGCAAGCGCTGGCTCGAGCGAGCTGTCGCGCTCGAGCCCCGAGCAGCCGTCACCCAAATTTGCGAGAGTGGCTCTCGCTGAAGCCCTCGTTGAACGGAGAAGGAGGAGCAGTAGAAACTAACCTTGATTTAGAAGCTTCAGCCAGTAGGAGCAGCAGCTATTGGCGCCGGAGAGTGAGCTGAGTGGGGAGGCGCCGGAGAGTCAGCCGAGTGGGAGGCGCCGGAGAGTTAGCTGGTGGTGAACTTGTGAGAGACACCGGAAAAGGGAGAGCGTTGTTTCAGGTAGGGCACGAACGAAAGAGAAAGGGCACAAACGAAAGAGAAAAAAGTGTTTCGTTTTTGTTCTTTTCAGCCCTTCAAGAAGTGTTTCCTAACAAAAAAGTAAGTTTTTTTTTTTTTTTGTTTCAATTTTGTTCCGAGAACAAAAAAATAGTTTTTGAACAAAAATACAAATAAACACGTTTACGTTCTTTTTTTGTTCCGGAAACAAAAAAACAAAAAATCTGTTCTTAAACGAAAAGAAAAGAAAAAAAACTGAAAACATGCGGGCCCTATATGTACCTCTGTTGACACCTAAATTTTGGCGATCCATTTAGTCATTTATTGCATAAAAAATTAGGGATTAATTTTATCCCTGAAAAAAATATTAATTGCATAGCATTTAGCTATAGGTGCATTCATTTTTATTTGCATTTACTGGACCGGTGGTGAATGGGTTGTTTTTGGTTTTAAATTAGCAGGCCGGGCTAGGCCCATGAAAGGATAAAATTAACCCAAGCCCGTCGTTATTTTTAATTGATTATCTTGCGAAAAATTAAGATTTGATGCGATATTATGGTTTTTGAAAATTAAAAAAAATCGCATTGTAATCTTATTTTTTATCAATAGATGATGAAATCGGGGGAGAATATTTTTGAGATAAGGATTTTGGGTGATCGGGAGGTTATAGATTATCTTCGTGTATATTGAAAAAACGAGATAAAATATTCTACGAAGATTACCTATTTTCACCTATAAAAAGCAATCGGGTATGTGGAGATGAAAGGCTTCTTTTGAAAAATTCAGGAAAAAAGGTCAAGAGAAAAAGTGTCTTGCTTCTGCAGTGAAAAAGAGAGAAAGGGTACGAAGGAAGAGAAAAGTGACGTGAGAGAGAGAGAGGAAGATAGGAGAGAGAAAGCAGAAAAAGGGGGGTGATTTGACCCCCACTGTTCATCTTCTCCCCAATTTTGCTGCCCCCGCGTTGCTTCTCCATCCGTGACTATCCGAAGCTCCTCCGCATCACCGCGCAATCAACCACCGGCCACCCGACGACCCGTGACGAGTTGCTGCACCGGAGCAGTAGCGCCGCGCGACCCAGTGCCGACGCCCAGCAACACCGTCGGAGCCCGAGCTTCGCGCCTCAGCAACCCGCCACCTGCGAAGCCGCCCCAGCGTCCCCTGCTGCTCGAAGCTGCCGCTGCACCAGTCACTACATCTCTGCAGCCGCACCCTTGCCCACAACACCGACGCCTGGATCTTCCTCCGCACGAGCCCTGACGACCCCCGCCGTTCATCTCGCCGAGCCTCGCTGCGCCTCCTTCGTGAACAACTTGCTGCACCGGCGCCGCGACGCCAGCCTCCAACGCACCACCGTCCTACTCCGCCGCGCCAGCCCCACCAACGACTCGCGACACCCAAGCTTGCCGTGCCCACACCGCCGAGCCGATTTGCCGGTTCCCCCTTTGGAGATCCACGAGCGGTGCCTGGAAAAGAAGAAAAAAAACAGAAAAAACAAAAAGCAAAAAGAAAAAGAAAATCTGATTAGGTAGTTTTTCTTTTTCATTTATTTTACTTTTATTTTGTTTATATTCTTTAGTTTAGTTATTTAATTGGATCCCAATGTTTACTTTATGAATCTTGTAGGCATTATCCGCAAGAGTTATCCCTAAACTTATTGTAATTATTAATTTGACCCGTAAGATGTCGGGTTATTTTTTTAATTACATTAATTTTTGGGGTTTGTTGATAGTTTTTAAGTACTTAATCAATGTAATTATTAATTTGATCCGTAAGAATTCGGATCAGATTTTTAGTTATTTTGAACTCTTTGTTGTGATAATTAGGGTTGGGATAATTGTTAATTTAACCCGTGAGACAACGCGTTATTTTTTCGATTATTTTGATCCTTTATTTGATCGGATGCCTTGATTAGTTTAGATTTAATTTTTAGTTGGTAATTGCATTGTTCTAAAAGCCACTAAAAAATCTAAAAAAATATTTGAATTAGGATTCAGTTTGTTTTGGAATATTTTTTGTTATCTGGCATATCTAGGATAGAGATTTCAGTTCGGAAAATATAAAAAAAAAAAAAAAATTAAAAATGCATTCATTTAGGATTTTTAGTTTCTGTTTAATTTAAGTTGCATTTTTAATTACATGGCAATTTTAAATTTCGAATTTTTAATATAAAATAAAAAAACTATCATGCATATATCATGTTGAATTAGGGCATTCTTGCACGTCATTGCATATTAGATAAATTGCATGGTTTAAATTAGGATTTAATGTGACTTAATCCTTAGTTTGAACTAGATAGAATTTTAATCTAACTAGATCATTTTTGCATTTTTAAAATATAAATATCAAATGCACGTCATGTAGTTTTTATTAAGTTCATTTAATTAGAACTTCCTTGTCATTAGACTAGGTCATTTAATAAATGTCGCATGACATATAACTCACATACTAAATTATATGCTGCATGTCATTTTAGTTTAAATAATTTTGTATGTCATTGCATCACATTGCATGTCATTAAATTAGGTCATTTAGATTGCTTTTAATTATTGCATTTCTTCATGTCATATAGTTTAGGTCGCTGCCACGTCATATTAGATTATTAACATGCATCGCATGATTTTCATTAAATAAAGTGAAAACAAAAACAAAAATTGAAATTGCGTGTTAATTAGAAATCATATTTAGGGTTCTTGATGTGAATTGATTTAACAATGCAGATGCTTTCGTTGCTTCTAGGTATGTTTTGCAATGTTTAATTGCTTTCTTGAGTGTTAAATTGGTGGTATGTGCACATGTATGATCACTTCACATGTTAGGAAGTTAAATTAAAATCAATTCAATTGCCAAACATTTTTTTTAAAATGAAATAAAAGGTACCGAAAGGGCACTAGGATAATCTCACAGAATTAACCAAGTCCCGAACTCATGAATCTCTCTGTTCGTAGGAGTAAAGTAAATCTCCCATTACTTTACTTGGGTTTCTAATCGACCCACAAAAAATAGATTAGTGGCGACTCCTGATTGAAAATCATCTGCATGTTAAGAATTCAAACCTAAGTCGCGAATTGGTATGGGCTTGGGAGAGTCCGAGCTAAGCTTAAAGACTTAGTAATCCATTAACTTAGTTTTAGGTGATGAACCCGAAAAAATTAGGTCGCGACAACCTCCACTTACATTTCATGCAAACTTTCTTTCTTCTCTTAAGAGACCGTGCTCCAGCATGCATACAAAAGAAGTTTCTATCGAATATTGTCTACCATTTTGAGTTCTGTTGCTGAGATGATGTCAAAGGTGCCCCGGAAGGGGAAGGAAGGTACAGCCATTCCCACATCAAACGCGCCTAAGCCGCCCTACCAAACTCCTAGCTCCCGACCAGAGCAGCATTATAATTGTTTAGAAGAAGTGGAAGGCCAGGAGGGCTGGCTAGTCGCCCTTCCGCCGCTTAGACCTCTGTGCAAATTCCTGTAATTATGCACCATATTTCATGAGATGCGAATGTACTCCTTCCATATGTCCGCCAACCCCATTCTCTGTGCATGCCATTGTTTTTGCCATCAACTTCTGTTCGCTCCATCCACTTATTTTTCACTTGTTACTGGATCATCTAGAAAAGTGACTAGGAGCTAAATATGAACATGAGTTGCAAATGAGTATGAAGAATAATTGCGCATCGCCAGAAGACAATTATTTTTTTTTGGGTCGAAGCCAGGAGACAATTAACATTGATGTACCCCTTCCTCTGCCCGTCAGCATTCGACTGACTCTCCTCGCACGCCAAAATCCTCGTTCGGGCATTCGTTCATTCACCTATCTTGAATTCAATTACCCCATTTTATTTCTTCTCCCCTTCTCTCTTGTTCCTGTCCACACGAGTGCCTCGACCTCGTTTTCTCGCGCATCACGTAATTACTTAAGAACCCGGACTTGGGTTCTTATGGACCGTACCAGGGGATATCCACAGGTTAATTGCATGCTGTTTATTTATTTATTTATTGAGAATCGATATTTTTTTTTATTCAGATATAAATGCGGGAAGCATCCAGAAAACTAGCTGAAAGCCAAAGTTGTCCAATTTTTTTGAATCCTTCAAGTGGCTGTGTTTTGAGTCTAGGAGCAAAAATGAGAGATGGAGATGTCCTCACATGTCATACAATTAGTAATATGGAGTCGCAGTGGCTTGTGAACCGAATGTTAGTCAAACGAGGATGTTCGAAAACTTAGATTGGCAGGACTATCCCCACAAGCAGCAGGAGCTTTGTGTGTACCAGTTACTTATTCATCAGGAATCGGAAGAAGCAGAAAGTGCTTAGGAGACAGAGGCGCCTGATGTGTTTGTCATTGGTCTTTTGTGGATCTAAACCGGTTAGCTTTCTAATACAAGTTCTTTGCCTCCTTTAAACTTGGAAGAATCTGACTTTAAGAACTCTGCGACTGTGCAAGTCAAATTATGTTCAAGATCAATGATCCAATAATGAAATTGTTACTTCACCCCCAGAGAGAATGGATTAGTTTTTATCATACGGGGAACCCTAAATCGAAGGGGAAGAAACGGGGAAACGAAAGCTTACCTTCTCGGCCAGTTCTGGGTTCCTCTGGCATGTAAATCCATCAAGCTCAACGTAGACGGCAGCCGTTGGGCGGAAGGAAGTGTTGAAGGATCAGTAGCCGGAGTTCGTACAGGTCAAAACAGGGTTGTCGATTGCCGGTCTCGCAAGAACAGGGTGCACGTCTTCTGCGGGCCAAACCGAAGCCCTAGCTCATCCATAATGCAGTTCATTTTAGGAGAAAGCCAAAGCCCATGAGCCAAAGCCCATGGGCCTTGCAAAATGTGATTGAAGATTGCCGGGTGTTCATATAGCCCGGACGACAGAAGTGAGCGTGAACGCAAGGCCAATCGGCTAAGCGGATTGGGCTTACCCCAAAGCCCATCGCAAGGAATCCCTCCCTTCTAATTGGTTGTGTCATGCCCCCTCACCTCTTTGGAATATGTTGCGTTCCGAGACTTGTCTATCATGTTCCAATGTTTTGCGACAATAAATGAAATAGTCTTTTTGACCCAAAAAAGAAGAAGAATGGATTATTTTTTTCATAAAATTCTAATATAATATTCTCCAATGTTACTCAAATTGTCCTATGCTATCTCGCGCAAGGCATGGGGGTTAATATTCTCAAATATTTGGGGTGAAGATTATGTTTAGTGTCCATTAATCTATGGAGAACTACTAGTACTAGACTAGAAAGATAGACAACATCTCATGAGAACGGTATGTAGCTTGAGACAAATCTAAGGACAGTTCCTTGCATACGAAGAAAGGAATAGACCATTCGGTCATTTAAGCTCCGTTTGGTAACATTTATCTTCTCTCAATTTTTGCTTTTTTGCTCCCAGAAAAAAAAAAAAAAAAAAAAAAAAAAGAGTTCATTTGGTAATGACAACTAATTTTTTTATTCCTCGGAATAGAAACATGGTCGAGGAATAAATTGAAATAGAAATAAAAAGTAAAAAAAAAAAAATTAATGTTTTGTTCTCAAGAACAATTTCTAAAAATAAGTTTTTTTTTTCTTTTCTTCTTCCTTGTTGCCGGCCATCCCCTGTTGCTACCCCTACTGTCCGGCCACCATCAACTCGCCAATGGCGGAGACGGGCGGTGAGCGGTGGTGACCACAACGAAGAATAAGAAAAGAAAAAAGAAAAAATCTTAAAAAATTTAAAAGAAATTCTATGTTATAAAAAAAAAATTGTGGATCATATCAAAAACATCCCTATTCTTTTTTCATTTTGAGAATAAAAATTTTGTATAGTTACCAAACGCGTTCTTTTACTCAGAAATTATTCCGGGAGTAGAAATAGAAAAAGACTATTTCTGAAAAGAAATTGTTTTTCAAAATAAAAAGCGTTACCAAACGTACCCTTACTATCGTTAAGATATAATCAAATTGTACTACTGAGGGTTACCAATGGCTAAGGGGATAGCAAGAGCACTTGCCTAGCCTAGCCTTCGAGAAAGGAGATAGATTCAAGTGATAGCTCGTATTTTGAACTAAACTTTCTTTTGAAACTAAATTAGTTAAGGACTTGTGATTGCCAGTCTATTGTCTTTTTTGTATGTCAAAACTGATCTTATAATTGTGATTATACAAATAAGATTTGACTATATTTACATTCTAAGTAGAATTGTAATTGTAATTAGCTTATATATATATATGGAGAGGACATAGCAAGGCAAAGCGGCATTAACCTTGAATTTACCTTAGCATCAAAACCGCCACCATTATACAAGCATTAACTTGGGATAGGAACCAAATTTAGAAACACCCATCTACCCTACATAACATCACGAGAAACAAAAAAGCACTACCCTTTCCAATTTGCCGGGGACCCATTACTTGCAACATTATATTTGGATTCATGATCGTCAAGCAATTCTCTGAATTTGCCCAAGGCAAAAGTAAAGTGACAAAATCAAGTTCAACATTCGTCCTAGCATGTGTATGGTCTACTTTAATTGAGAAGATTGGAATATAGGCCGAGAGTTAAAGTTTGGTTTCACAACCACTACTCCAAATTTAAATTCAATGAACTTCACTCTAATCATTGTGATTTTTACACTTTCCCGCACGCATTACCAATTTAACATGGTTCATATGGAATATAGAAATCACCTATTTAGCTTGCTATAACAAGTAAAGTCACAAAAAGACTAAAAGAGGGTGATAAATGCTTACTCTAAATTGAAGCAATTCCAAAGCATCGTGTAGTTGCTTTGATTCCAGCAGACAAGCATATTATTATCTTGAATACTAATCTCCATTTCAAATTCATGAATGGACCATCATCATGATAAAGCATTGCATGATAGTGTGTATATCTCGCACCATGTCATGGCGATTGATGTGATTTATGATCACCATGATTACAACATGTCATCCATGTCTAAATAACTGGCACGCAGTGTGCGACATCGGCACATTAGTGCCGCAACTTTTGTATAGCATTGACTTTATTGATAAAACCTTTCAAAAATCATTGAAGTGTGAAACTAATCATTCATAAAATTTTGACGGTATATCAATCCTTTATTAGATTGTAGCTACGAAATTCGAAACTTGACAAAACGATGGCGGTAGTAACAAGCAAAAAATCAAAAAGCAAGTATTCTAACTTTCCCACTATTTTCCTTTGTTCTGTTAGACTCAAGAAAGAAAAAGTAAGGATTAAACATTCTCTCAGAATACTTTCATTAAAAATTAGATAGATCTATTTGTTTTCCTTTAAAAAAAAAAAGGAAAAGTCGGTAAAATTTTCATTAAGAACATGATGGCAGGAATTGCAGATCATCCATTTGTGTTGTCGCCATATAACATCTCAAGGATAATGGACAACATGAAAGTGAGACAAAATATCGATTTTTTACTTTATATTAGTGGAGAACTAGAGACATAGGACAAAACTTTTAAAATCAATATGGAAAGCAAAAGGATCTATTAAAGAGATCACAACCCTTTTTTCTCAAAAATATCCTCAATTAGTTATTTAACAAATATTCTATGGATGGGCAAATCTCTCATTTTTTTAAAATTAAACATTTTCTATCTTATTAACAGCCCTACTAAAAAAAAAAATCAATCTCGAAGTTCCTACATATTGTGTTAATAACTCGTTTTCATTAATTAATAATTCACATGTTGTATGATACAACGACTTCACAAAGCCTTTTGGATGTCAATTATTGTATACAGGCAATGCCTGTGTATTTTTGCCATTATACAATAGTATAACACACAATAAAAAGAAGCCCACTTACACACTAGAAAGAAAAGGCAAATTAAGTTATGTTCGGAGCTCTTGATTAATCAAACACCTTGATTGATACTATCAGAAAAATATCTCAATTAATTTCTTCGTAAGAATTAAATATGTACTTTCTATAGTTGTGCTTTCTCCTGCCTTTTTTATTATAATTTTTGGTTCTCTAATTTCACGTGTTTTTAAAAAGTATGCAAAATTAATGAATCACAAAACTTAAAAGTGATTTCCTTCAATAACAACTTAGAATCTCAAATATCTTCTTAAGCCATAAAAAGTGAGGGCAATTTCCCCTCTTTTTATCTTTAGTTAAGCTGCTCTAAAATAAATTACCGATGGATGATGTGATTGTTGCACTCATAAATTTAATCATCTTTGGTACATTTGTGCTACATGTATCCTAAACTAATTTTTGTTATAAATAGACGAAATTTACAATTTACAATTTATTATAGGGAAGTTTACAATCTATCTTCTCTTTTAAAACTGAACATTTAGATACCTAGAAACTTGTATTTATTATAGGGAAAAACCTCAAATTGGTATATTTGTGCTGCATGTATCCTAAACTAATTTTTGTATCACAAAAATTCATAAACTAGTCTACCCATGCCACAGTTATCCCAAATTAACTTTTATATAACAAAAAAAAAAAAAAAAATTCCAAATTGATATATTTATGCCACATTTACTACTAAAGAATCCCATTTTTATTACAATAAGAAGTAAATATGGCACAAGTATATTAGCTTAGGGTAAATGTGGCATATGTATACCAATTTAGGATTTTTTGTAACACAAAAATTAGTTTGGGGCTTAATGTAGCATGGGTGTATTGCTTTGAGAGTTCTTTTAATAAAAACTAATATGGGGTAAATGCGATAGATTACTTCCAATGTCACTTTTGGATGCATAATTATTGCGAGATTCTCTGAATTTGCCCAAGGGGGAGGTAAAGTGACAAATTAGGTTCTGGCATTTTTACTAGCCCAAGTATGATCTACTTTAATTGAGAAGGTTGGAATATAGGTTAAGAGTTAAAGTTTGATTTCTCAATCACTACTTCAAATTAAATTACAATGGTCTTCACTCTAACCACTATGATTATCACACATTGTCTAACAAGCATCACTAGCCTCCCATGATTCATGAAGAATATAGAAGTCACCAATTTTAACTTGCTATCACAAGTAAAGTCACAAAAAGGCCAAAAGATGGTGGTAAATGCTCGCTTCAAATTGAAGCAATTCCAAAGCATTGAGTTGGTTGCTTTGATTCTAATAGACAAGAATATTCTTTCCTTGAAAATTGATCTTCGTGTTAAACCTGTGAATGAAGGCATCACCACAATAAAACATTGCACTAGAGTGCCTATGTCTCACACCACATCATTGTCAGCCGATGTGGTTTGTAACCATTGTGATCACAACTTATCATCCATATCTGAACAATTGCCACGTGGTATGCGAGACTGGCCAAACATTTTTTCTTTTTTGTTTTCCATTTACGCATGAAGTTTCGCAAGAATGCATGTGGTGCATGACGGTTGCTTAACATTTTGATCTTCCACACGTTGCCCTGTGAAGGACATGCAGCCGACAACCCACCTCCGGCGTTACTTAATTAAGCCCTAAACATTGCGATTAAGAACCTACAAAAGTCAAGTCTAGGAATTCGTAACCTCAAACTAAGTTTTCTTTTCCTTCAAGAAAAGAAAAGCATCAGCGCCACAATTTAGAACTCATCAAATGATGGATGGGAATCTTTTGGTCCCACCTCATGTCTCCATTGTTCTTTTTTTTTTTTTGGGGTCGAAGTCTCTGTTGTTCACCAGCAAATAACAAAATACTATACATAATTACCTATATTTGCATTTATATGGAAAAAAGGGTGAGTGAAAATTAGCTGCACAGTCTCATGCTTGTGACATAATAGTCGGTATCAACGGTTAATACCCCCGCACGATTAATTAGAGAATTCCTGAATGCAAGAGATTTACTGATAAAATATGTCAGAATTTGTAATCTTATAAAAGAAAATACAACTCTTTTGTGACCGAGCTATTATTTCTATAATACCCCTACTAAGTTAAAAGTTGGATTCGGTCTAAAACTACAATTCAAGACAAAGAACACCTTAGGATAAATAACTGCGTTTTCTAAATTTATCAATTTTAAGCAAACAAAAGCCCCCTATTGAACTTCACTGTCAAAGAAATGTAGGATTTGAGACTTGAGAATAATGACGAAATTCAGGATGATTCAAATTATATTGCATATAATCTTTTTTTAATTAAATTTAAGGTACTCTATAATCTTTTATGTTCGAGATCTCCTTAAGTGTTTGATATGGGGCTGTCTCATGTCTAAAGAGAAGCACATTCTTATGCGAATAAGTTAGCAAATTTTGCTTTGAGCACTGATGTATAAGTCTACATAGATTTTTATACGAAAAATTTGATTATTATACAATGATCGAGTAGAGTTTTTTTATAGTTAGATTTTCATCAATGTAATTTGATTTTTAACCTAGTGAGAGAAAATTATCAAAAAAAATCTAAATATATTGCAATTGTGCAATTCAGTTATAAGCGTTTTTTTTTTCTTTTACCAAATGTGTCATAAACATTTTACACTTGTGCTAATTTAGTACATTCGACCAGTTTTTGCTAGCTAGTGCTAGCATGGACATCGATCATCTTGCATCGCTTGCGTGGCATCACCAAAGTTGATGTGAGTAGTTTTTTTTAATAATATTTTAATATTTTAAAATTATTTATTTATATTTATTTTCTTTCTCTTTCTCTTTCTTCCCTCCTTAGGGTTGACTCGGGTAAGCCTTGTAATGGTTGGGCGAGGCTGGAGCCCTTGCTAGAGACCACGAGGGTGGCTTGCGTTGGGCTGGCTAGACTCGCCCTTACCAAATCTAGTTGTGCCTCACTAGCCCAACGGACGACCTGGGTGAGGTTGTCCTTGTAGCCTCTAGTGAAGGCTCAAGCCTCACAAGAGGCTAGACAAGGCATGCACTCACCAGCCCTTGCCTTTGACTGGTCGCTCATCTTGCAACCGGTTAGAGTAAGAAGGAAGGGAAGAAGAAAAAAAAAAAAAAACTGAAAGAGAAGAAAGAAGAAACTGAAAAATTTGAAAAAAAAAAAAATATAATATTATTAAAAATTGTCAATGTTAACACTTTGTTGGCGTCACATACAACGGTGACGTCTATGTTAGTGCCGACCGGGCAAAAATGGCCAAATGGACTGAATTAGCATAAATTCAAAAGGTTGTGAACTTTTTTTTTTTTTTTTTTAATCAAAAAAATGTTTATAATTGAATTGACACAATTGCAATATACTTATTATTTGTTTGGGTAATTTCTGCTACTTGGTTATTGAAAACAACTTTATTGATTGTAAAATATTACATGGCCTTTTTTACGTCAAAAGATAACACGCTAGTTTCAAATTGATAAAGCTAAAATACGAGTTAATAAAAAAAGAAAAAAAGAAAAAGAGCTGAGTACTATATTATTTTTACAAAGCAAAATGAACCACAAACACACTAGGACAATTAGCGTCGGAATATTCATTCCTTGACCCATTTATTTATTTATTTATTTTCTGTGGTCGTGATGAAATTGGAATATACAAACCTTGCTCGCGGTGTCCACGCCCTGGCAAAGAGATGTGTTCGGAGCTATAGGTGCTCTCGGTTTTCTAACAATATAAAAACAAAATTTATTTTTTATTTTTATTTTATCATCCCTTTGTAATTTAACTTGCAAATTTGTCCATTTGAAGGTCGGACAAAAATGGACAATTTTGCTGCTTTATGGACTGAAATAGAATTTAGACTCTTTCTTGGCAATAACCTTGGAAACCCTAGTTTTTGCATACTTTGCGCACCCGGATATATTCGGTTTCCTTACATATATAGGAAAAATCCCATCTTTGAATACGTAGGAATCCGAGTTTCCTTTTGCTGGAGATAGATTTGAACCCTAGAATATCGTAAACTGGATTTCAAGCTCGTATATAGTTTGTTTTATTTACGAATAAAGTTTTATGTAAATTATGTATAATCGTTTAAAAATTTATGTGCTTGAAATTAAGGAAAACCGGTTGAACCTGGGTAGAAATGCGAAAGAGAAATCAATTCAGGCTCTAGTAGTTGTCCAGCAAGACAATTGGTCAAATGAAAAAAACGAGCAACGAAATTTACTATATTTTATCAATTTTTTGTTTTTAAAATGAAAAATGTTTTGTTATAGTGCTTATTGCTTTAAAGACATGAATTTCAACCATCCTATTGATTTGCTGGTAACTATATCGCGTATCGTATATCTAAGGGAGATTTGCTATATCTCCCAATTTCCCAATCTCTATCTGACTTAACAAACCCACAAGAAATTATGAGACACCAATCAAACTTTTTGTGATGACAACTCGAAGTTTTCAAATTCTATATATGAATTTAAAAGGGGGAAAAAACAGACCAAGATTACAATACTAGCAAAAGCGGTAAAAAAAAAGGGACATTTAAAAGATTTCGCAAATTCCTCTCCCATTGGAATAGGATTCACAAAAAAAAAAAAAAAGCATTTACCATTTATACGACTATGGTATAACTTACACCGTACGAAAGAATCATAAAGTCATAAATGTCAATCATAGACCCACGTATACTTTATCCAGTGAGAAATTCAAAAGACGCATCAAGACTCTTCTGGTTCACACCTTACAATAATCATTCAACTTAGGAGTACATAGAAAAGAGAATAAATTCTTTGACATAAAAGAAAAGGACAATAAAAAGAAAATTCGTCTTCTCCAAAACATGGGAACTCGAAGGATCTGGTCATATATAGCTCCTAGAAAAGTTCTTCAGTTAGGACTGAGAGAAGTTCTGTTCTTCTAGCGCATAACACCTGAAATAGTTGAAGAACCATCATCAATCTGTGAGCTTCTTGTTCTTAGCACTCATCCTACTCATTTCCTCGACTAAAGAGCAAAACCCATAATCAATTTGGGTAGGAACTTATCACTCATGCGATAGAAGACTGAAGAATACGAGAGAAGTTCATGGATTGACACTCACTTCTCAATTGTCCCAAATCCACTAAGTTTCTCGCTTGTAGTTGGTTTCTTCCAGAAGCAAATAGAAGCAAATAGAAGCAAATCTCAGTCCACTAATTCAAGAAACTCAAAGAAGGAACTTCCCCATATCAGAGGTTCATCAACCCAGACAAAATTAATTGCTTCCGCCTTCACATGTAAATACTGATTAATATCATTTTTTTAATAGTCTTCATTTCCTTCACCTGTTGATCAACCGGCCCCAAAATACTCAAAAGCATCCAAATCAATATTTCAATTTTTCTTTTCACAAGAATATTCATGGAATCAGTAATTTCTCCATAATTCTAATCAGAAATTTGTACATCAGAAAGAATATACTCTCTCTTTGATTGACAAAACCTTCAACTATTTCCTTCTTTTTCGTGTAGATATTATAGATTTGCCTTCATAACAGTCAGCTAGGATTAGCATTCACAGACATTTGGCAGGGTCTCAATCATGGTTGATTCCTATCTCGGAGATAGAACCCCTTCTTCTAGCTATTAGGCATAATTTTGAACCAGAACTGAAATTGCAGCAGAACTAGATACGCAAACAGATTCAGTAGCAGCTAGTCAGGCTTTCGATAACAAATGAAGCCCACGAAGCAGATGAATAAAATACAAAACCATTGCCCGGATATTATGGCAAAAACCAAGGTTAAACTCAAGCTCAGAAATCAAATATTGAAAAGATCAACAAAACCATTTCTCACTTTTTGGCAAATAAAGTTACGTTATGAGAAGTCAAAAGAGATACCCAAGTCTCAGCTGCTTTCGGAGAGATATCGGCATGCTTCCTGTCGAGCGAAGCAAGGACGCTCCGGCCCATCTTTGCCTGAACATTAACTTGGTTCTTGAATTTAATTTTGGTCTTGCTCCTTTTCCTCAAGCTGAACATCTGACTGAATTTTGCATTACTGATGTATTGTTGTGAATCATCTTGTTGAGTGGCATGGGTGAGTTGTTTTAAAATAGTCTCAAATTGGACATATTGATATGGTGTATACTAATTAATATATACTAGTTGGCTCATAACTTATCGACTTAAAATTTTGAGTGAAAATAGGCCCAACCGGATATATTAACGGACTCAGATTTAGGCTTCCTCTTCACGATCTCCTCGGGTATCTATCGCATGCTCCCGACAATTTATTTGGTGCAAGGCATTTTTGTGCAAACTTAGAAAACTCACTGAGTAAAAATCCTAACATTACTTTTGTTTGCTTGGGTTTCCTAAAACCGACATTCACCTTTTTGTAACCAAAATAGAAAATCTGTTATAGCTGACTTAAACTAGTAAATTTGATGTTGCTTCATATCTTCGATTAACCGAAAGTCCAATCAACACGATGATGTGAGTGCTCTTATTCACCCCCTGAAGTGCAAAGTGACCTTTACCAGGTCATTAACTTAGGTTTGATTATCGGCATCAATATTCCGAACTTGCTATGTAAGAAATAAAAAGTATAACCAAAAGATCAAGGCAAGGTATAAGCATCCCAAATACATTTCCTAGTAGTGAGGGCACGCACGATTATATAATGTTTGATTGTGCTTTAAAGTGTCTAACACGCGAAGAAAAAGATAAAGTAAGCCCAATAGCAACAGATGAGAAAGAGTCATGGCCATGGAAGAACGTACCAGGAGCGCAAGATTATCTAATTTTTGCTTGAAGCGAGAATCTTAACAAGGGTTCCCCTCTACTCACCCGAAAAAACTCCCCTATGCAACGGAGACTTCACCAATAGATTAATGGCATAGTTCCAGTTTTTCAATCAATTAATCAAGTGATCTCATTCAATAAATCCTTATTATATCTCTCTGATATCACATCACTCATGTAAGGGCTATTTGCGTCGGTAAAATATTAAATTCTTAAGATGGTCTGGAATTTCATCAAAACATTAAATTTTGATGCGCCATTTTGATTATCTCTGCAGCTCATGGTCCGACCGTAACAATCGAATTGATTACCTTCACACATAAGAGCAAAGTAAAGAATAACATGCGTCAGTGAGATTGTTCTATTAAGCGATTTGATAGATTTCACAAGTAAAGAACTTTACTAGGATCCTTGTATAAACGAAATTTAGTTTTCTATCACAATTATTCTTTGAGATACTTTCTCCCATCTCACGGTCAAAACGTTGCAAAAGCAAAGAATTAAACAAAGCTTGTTGGAGACAGGAGAGGCCATACCAAGAAAAGCATAAAAATGAATTGTTCCAACAAATAAATTTAATCCAAGCAAACATTTAATATTAGGCTTATGGGCCCCAAAAGAAGAAAAAGAAAAATAAGTTGAAAAGTCAACAAAGCAAAAGGAGAGGGGACGAGCTCGGCTAAATAGAGGATGAGAGCTCCCTTGACCAAGAAGAAGAAGAAGAAGAAGAAGAAGAAGAAGAAAGGAAAGGGGTTTTTTGGCACATGCACGCCGCGGATGTCTCGCCAAGCCGACTCAACTCCATAACGCAATGCCCAGTAAGAGATTAGGCCCCTTGTTTGTCCAATCGAAGTAATTTATGGGTTTATGGGTCAAATTCAGAATTTTTGGAAAATCGACAGGTGAAGTCCGATTTGGAGTCGTTGAGCCGCTTATTTTTGTAAAAATGATAGTTTAAGTTGTTGTGGAACCGTGAGATTTTACGAATCGTAATTTGAGTTTATGGTTTGTCTAAAACAAAATTTCAAAGTTTCCTGTACGTAGTGAACAGTTGCGTCTGGTAGCTTTGGGCCCATAGTTTGTCATTTTTCGGCTTGATTTTGGGACGGTCAAAGTTGGGATTCCTGTAGTATGTTTGAAGGGTTTTCTTGTGACTATAAATACATTTGGAACGAGGTTCAGTGGAGGAAATTATAGCGTAACTAAGTTTTGTGCTTAAACTCTACGTCATGAACGGCTTGAACAATCGCTTTGGTTATGCGGTTTGTTAGCGCGTATGAAATTACTTTGCGATTGATTTATGGAAATGTTTATGATGATTTGGGAAATGGTTAGGAAATTGATGATGGGCTATGCTTCAAAATGTTATTTACTTGGTTTAAGATATCGATTTTTGGATTGAATTTATGGTATGGGAGGATGGTTATTTATGCTCAATATGACTGTAAACCTAGTGAGGGGTTTTTGGGCTATGCATATCAGATTTAAGATATCCTTATGGACCCAACCACCGCCTTTGTAGTGGAGACCTTACCAAGGGGGAAATCTTAGTCGCCTTGTCACTAAGTGTTGTGTCATGACTATGGTAAAGTATTGAGCAATAGATTAGTCAATGGATTGACCATTAATATGTGATATTTGATAGAGATTATTTAATGGACTTGACCATTGATATTTGACATTTAATGGTGATTTAAATGAGTTGTTTTTATATTAGTATAAGGCTTTGATGATAAGAAATAACTATTATATGATTCGATATGTATTTTATATATTGAGTTTGAGTTATGAAATTTCATATTGCTTTGTATACATGTATAATGGTTGCTTGATCTACTTAGAATATATGTACTACTCACTAAGCTGTTTTTGCTCATTCCACTCATCCTTTAATCTTTTCAAGTTTCTCAGTTAGCAGCGAATAGAGCGAGAGCGCCGTCTGTGGGAAAGTTTTGAAAGTTCTATTTTGGATATGGTTTAAGGAAGCGGTGCACATAATCATTGCTAGTGGTTGGATTAGCTAAGTTTTAAATGTATATTTCTTTTGATGGATTATAAAAATTTTGATGTTGTAACCAATCTATTGGTTTATCCGATATGTATATATATGGTTTGAGATATATATAAGTTGATATGAGGTTGTTGGTTATGTTTGAAATTGTGTACAGCCGTGTCATCCCCATTCTTTGTAGTTTTGGGGTGTGACGAAACAAGCCACCATACGCACGCGGCCTTGCTCGAAACAAACACATTGATTAGGCATGGCTGCTTGCAACACGATGACATCCACGATGGCAGCTGAAGCCGCTGCCGAGGTTGTGTACCAGAAATTAGAGATGTTGCGCTCTCACCCGGTGTGCGAAAGGTGCTCATCAATGGAAACACTCACGAAGGAGGCCAAGGAGAAGCTGGCCACGATCCGAGAGTTCTTTTTGTTGGTGTTTTTGCGGAAGCGTGTGTGTGTGTGCAAGTGTTATGTGAATAAGAAATGGAACACAAGGCAAGGGAGAATGGAAAAAAGAAAGCTTTTATTTAGTTGTAGTACAAAGTACAAAGGAAGGGGAGGAGCTTACCTTTTGCTCTACCATTTCTACGCTCCCCCCTTCCCTATTTATAGGAGTACTCCACCGACTTATGGCCATCTTCTAGGAGTTTCTTTACAATTTTTTTTTCTTGTAAAATAGGCTTTTTAAAGGCAAATATCTCTGCCATTTTCAGAGATAATTTCATAGAGTCTTCTAGAGTTTTTCTTGAATTTTCTACCTCATATTTATCTTGAAGTTTCTAGAAAATTGGATCAATAATTTAACACTCCTCCTTGATCCAATTTCGTGTTACTCCGAGCATTTCCCGCAATATCTCGAACTTGGCTCGCGATAGTGCTTTAGTGAAGATGTCGGCTACTTGTTCCTCGGTTTTGTAATATTTCAGCTCGATCTCTTTGTTATTTTGCGCCTCTCGTATGAAGTGATATTTGATGTCTATATGTTTGGTTCTTCCATGGAATATTGGATTCTTTGATATAGCAATTGCGGACTTATTGTCGCAAAGTATCGGAGTTGATTCTATTTGTGCTTCTCCAATGTCTTCTAGAATTCTTCGAAGCCATATTGCTTGATTGGCGGTTGTAGTAGCTGCGATGTATTCAGCTTCTGCAGTAGACTGTGCCACTGATTCTTGTTTTTTGGATGCCCATGAGAATATTCCAGAACCCAGAGTAAATGCATAGCCAGTTGTACTTTTCCTATCATCAGCTGAACCAGCCCAGTCGCTATCAGTGTAGCCAATGAGCTTGGTATTTGTACTTGGCTGATACCAAATGCCGTAATCTATAGTTCCTCGTAAATATCTAAGAATTCTCTTGGCTGCTCCAAAATGAATTTGACTTGGACTCTGCATAAATCGTGATAGTAAATTTGTCGCATACATAATATCTGGCCGTGTAGCAGTAAGATATAGTAGACTCCCAATTAGGCTTCTATAGAGGGAGGCATCGGCTTTTTCAGCTCCATCATTTTTCAATAGTTTTTCATTTGTCATGAGCGGGGTTGAAATTGCTTTGCAATAGTTCATCTTGAATTTCTTTAGGAGATTTTCGGTATATTTCTTTTGCGAGATGAAAATTCCTTCATCTTGATTGACTTCAATACCGAGGAAATAGTTCATCAAGCCCAAGTCCGTCATTTCAAATGTCTTCATCATTTCTTCTTTAAATTCTCGAATCATTGTCTCATTGTTTCCTGTATATATAAGATCATCTACATATAGAGAGACAATGAGAGTGTCGGACTTACCTTGGGTCTTGATGTAGAGTGTCGGCTCACTCATACTCCTCCTGAATCCTTGCTTGATGAAGTACTCATCGATTCTACTATACCATGCACGTGGTGCTTGTTTTAACCCGTATAGGGCCTTCTTAAGCTTTAAGACTTTTTCTTCTTGACCTTTGAGAATAAAGCCTTGTGGTTGTTCTATGTATATTTCTTCTTGAAGATATCCATTTAGGAATGCTGATTTTACATCTAGTTGATAGATCTTCCATTCTTTTTGTGCCGCTAAGGCTATAAGTGCTCGAATTGTATCAAGGCGGGCGACGGGAGCAAAAGTTTCAGTATAGTCGATACCTGGTTGTTGCAAGTATCCTTTTGCCACAAGCCTTGCTTTATGCTTCTGGATTGATCCATCTGCGTTTAGCTTTGTCTTATAGACCCACTTAATGCCAATAATCTCTTTGTCTTAAAGTCGATCAACAAGCTCCCGGTTTCATTTTCTTGATCATCTTAATCTCTTCTTCCATGGCTTTTATCCAAACTTCATCTTTGGATGCTTGTTCATAATTTTCTGGTTCCAAAATGGCAAAGTTGCACGTGTCATAAATTCTTCTAAGGGCTTTTACCCTTAGTATTGGAGACTCTGGAGTAGATTCTTCTTGCGTCACCCTTGGAGAGCTTGGTGGAGTTACGTCGTGAGTGGTAGAATCCGGTACTTCTCCTTCTTCTTGTGACGTTGACTCCTCTTGAGTAGGTGGTGTGTCTGGCAAGGTTATGTACTTCTTCACGATCTTCTCGTCTTCCCAATTCCAGGTAGCATTCTCATCGAACTCAACATCTCGACTAATCATTAGCTTTTTAGTTCTTAGGTTGTAAACCCGATAGCCTTTTGATTGGTCACTGTAGCCAAGGAATATTCCTTTTTCTGTCTTTTCATCTAGCTTACTCCTTTTCTGAGTAGGGATGTGGACGTAGCAAATGCATCCAAACACTTTGAGATGCTTTGCTGAAGGCTTCCGTCCACTCCATGCTTCAACCGGTGTTTTATTTTGAATTGCTTTAGTTGGACACCTATTTAATAGGTATACAGCAGTATAAACTGCTTCTGCCCATAAAGTGTTGGGAAGGCTTTTCTCCTTTAGCATGGACCTTGCCATTTCCATGACGGATCTATTTTTTCTTTCAGCTACTCCATTTTGTTCTGGGGCGTAGCCAACAGTTAGTTGATGATTGACTCCTTCATCTTCACAAAATTTATTAAACTCTTTTGAATTGTATTCTGTGCCTCTGTCACTTCTTAGGACTTTGATTTTTTGGCCACTTTGATTCTCGACGTGGTTCTTGAATTTTTTGAAGATAGAGAAAACCTCAGATCTTTCTCGAAGAAAGTATACCCACGTCATTCTTGTGTAATCATCAATGAATAAGATGAAATATTTATTTTGACTAGGTGTAGGTGTCCTCATCGGACCGCACACGTCCGTGTGGACAAGTTCCAAAGGCTTCTTAGCTTTCCATGAAACTCCAGATGGGAAGGACTGTCTCTGTTGTTTTCCAAGAAGACAGCCTTCACAAACATCTGAAATTTCTGTGATTGCTGGAAAATCTCTCATCATATTTTTCTGATGGAGAATTTTTAGCCCAGCAAAATTGAAGTGGCCAAATCTTCGATGCCATAGCCATGAATCATCAAGTTGAGCTTTCATGGCTATATCTTTGACCAATTTCCATTGAATAGGAAAATTGTTATTTTTCATCTTAACAGAGGCAATGATATTTTTATATTTATCATAGATAATGCAGGTATCTCTATTAAAATATAGAGAATACCCACTTTGTATCATTTGGCCCACACTTAAGAGATTTTGTGCAAGACGAGGGACTAGATATACATTACGTATATATTTTGGGCCTTTATTCGTTTCCACGGCGATGGTGCCTTTTCCTTTGACATCTACTAATGCACCATTGCCCAACTTTACTTGGGATTTCACCGACTTATCAATATCGGTGAATATAGATTCGTCCCCGTCATGTGATTGCTACACCCACTATCGATGTACCATGTTTTATTTTTATTGTCATTTGCCGCTTGGCCTGCATAGAATGTATTCTCTTCACTTTCTTTTTTTTCTACATAGTTTGCTCGATTATTTGTTTTCGAGCGACAATCTTTTTCTACGTGGCCATATTTTTTACAAAAGCGGCATTGTTTTTTATTTTTAAACCAACAATCCTTCTCCAAATGATTTGTTTTCTTGCAAATGCCACAAGGTGGATAATTTTCTTTTTTTTTATAATTTCTCCTCCTCTTTTGTTTTTCCATGAGCTCCTTCCATCATTTTTAGTTTGATGAGACCGTATATTTACTTTAGACCGAAAGGCACTTTCGACTGAATCTTCATCTTGTGCCATTAGTCTTTTCTCATATGCTTCTAGAGAGCCAATTAATTCACTTATTGATAGGGTCGTCAAGTCTTTAGTTCCTTCTATAGTTGTAACTATAGAGTTGTATTTTTTGGTAAGTGACACCAATATTTTCTCAACAACCCTTTGATCAGTTATCCCATCTCCATAGGCTCTCATTTGATTAACGAGTTCCTTTAATTTTCCACAATACTCTTGTACGGTCTCATAATTTTTCATTTTAGAATTCTCAAAATCTCTTCTTAGAGTTTGAAGGCGAATAATGCGTACCTTTTCCGATCCTTGAAATTCTTCTCGTAGTATATCCCAAGCCTCTTTTGCAGTCCTTGCTCCAATAATTCTTGGAAATACAGTTTCCGAAAGCGCTTGTTGGATAAAATATAACGCCCTTGCATCCTTTTGTAGTTGATCTTTCGAAACACTTGCACCTTCTGACGGAGCCTCGCAACCTTTTTCCACGATGTCCCATAAGTCTTGGGCCATCAAGAATGTAGTCATTTTTATGCTCCAAAAGTCATAATTGTTCCCATCAAAAATGGGAATGGGAAATGAGGATGAGGTTGGGTTGGCCATGGTTTAGTTAGTGGGTATTTGGAAATGGTAGTTTTAGGAATGGGTAGGTAGGACAAACGCCCAATACCAACCAAAGAACGTGATATCGCCCAATACCAACCAAAGAACGTGGCTCTGATACCACTGTTGGTGTTTTTGCGGAAGCGTGTGTGTGTGTGCAAGTGTTATGTGAATAAGAAATGGAACACAAGGCAAGGGAGAATGAAAAAAGAAAGCTTTTATTTAGTTGTAGTACAAAGTACAAAGGAAGGGGAGGAGCTTACCTTTTGCTCTACCATTTCTACGCTCCCCCCTTCCCTATTTATAGGAGTACTCCACCGACTTATGGCCATCTTCTAGGAGTTTCTTTACAATTTTTTTTCTTGTAAAATAGGCTTTTTAAAGGCAAATATCTCTGCCATTTTCAGAGATAATTTCATAGAGTCTTCTAGAGTTTTTCTTGAATTTTCTACCTCATATTTATCTTGAAGTTTCTAGAAAATTGGATCAATAATTTAACACTTTTCCACGCAAGACGGCCTGTCCATGAGCAAGGTGTTGTGGGTGGGGCAGCTCCTCCAAGCCATGTTCGACGCTGAGGAACTTATCGACAAGTTCCACCTCAGAGAGGCCCGCGGGTGGCACGGGGCCCTGCACATGCCCACGAGGCCACTCGCTGCGCTTATCTCCAAGTACAAGCTGCGGAGGGACCTATCCAATCTGGTGAATAAGATGCGGGAGTTATGTCAGGATCAGTGCCTCACGGGCAAGATGGAGGCCGAGGGCGAGACGAGGAACGCCTGGCAAGACGAGAAACTGGCGAGGCTGACTAGTTTGGGGGATTGGCAAGAGTCGATGAAATCCTTTTGGCGGGAGAACAGGAAGAAAATAAAGTGGGGAAATGGAGAGAGAGATAGAGAGATATCGGAGGAGGGAGAGAGAGAGATAGAGATATCGGGGAATGGAGAGAGATCGGGGAATAAGGAGGGAGAGATATCGGGGAATAAGACGTCGGAGGGAGAGAGATCGGGCTTATCGGAGGGAGAGAGATCGGGGAATAAGGAGGGAGAGAGATCGGGGAATGAGACATCGGAGGGGAAAGAGACATCGGGGAATCTCCGTTGCACTGTGATTAAGGGTGAGCCAGGTGCCGGTAAGACGTCGCTCGCCAGATGGGCCTACGGGGAAGCGCTGTACCGGGGCTTCGAGTGGCGCGCTTGGGTCCACCTCTCAGCCAGCATGAACTTAGAGGAGTTCTTGTTCGAGGTACTGAAGCAAATTAGGAAGCTGGCGAGGGAGCTGAAGGACATGAACTTGCAGGATGAGACGGAAATCCACCCCCATGACTTGGCCAAGTGGAAGAAGTTCCTCATCGTGTTGGATGGCGTGCACGCGTCCAACCGACAACTCTTGCGACGGTTAGTGAACATCCTGTATCATGGGGAGGGCCACATAATCATCACGACTCAAGACCACCTCATAGCCACCGATACCATGGACTTTCTCGGAAAGCCGATCGAGCCTGGAAGATTGGGCCCAGAAGAAAGCCGAAAAATGCTCACCCTTAAGTTGCGTGGAATGCCCGATGGTCAGAACCTCTCGGATGAGGAGGAGGCTATCCTAAAGTCGTGTCAGGGCTTGCCGTTCCGTATATCCTTACTCGGCGGGTTGCTGCCACATGCTGGAAAGCAGGAACGCGCGGCGTTGGCGAAAGATGGTTCTAAGATGTCATTAGTAGATCTACTAAAGTTGAGTTACCAGAAATTGCCGGCCCCTCTGAAACCGTGTTTCATCTACATGGTTTTGTTCCCCCGAGCAACCCCGATTCGAACGAGAAAGCTAGTGCGGCTGTGGTTAGCTGCATTGTTGCGGTAAAGAAGGCAAAACGACAAGGGCGCCTGAGGATGTGGGAGAGAGTTTCATTCTGGACCTCGCGGAAAGGAACATGATTGATGTGGTGAGCTGGAGGGCGGATGGATCCCCCAAAACTTGCTACATGCTCAACTCTCTATATGACGAGATCCGCCGGATCATGATGGATGCGGGGTTCCTCCATGTGCATGACGTTAGGAAGTCGAAAGACGAGAACGACCAAAACCCAACCGGCCAGCAACAACAGCTGCCAGCCCAACCGCGAGAAACCAAGGTCCGGTGGCTCGCGGAGCACACAAACATAGTCAAAGACGGCTGTGGCGGCTGCAACCCTGTTCTGAACCTCGGCTACGTCCGCTCGTTTCTGTCATTCTACATGAGGAGAGGCACGCTTACCAAGGATATCAGCACGTTCCTTAGGAACATGACCTCCAAGACTGCCTATAGCTTGCTGAGGGTACTTGACTTGGAAGGTGTGTATAAGCCATCCTTGCATGGTGTGCTCCATAAGCTGGTGCTCCTAAAGTACCTAGGTTTGAGATCCACAGCGTTGCACTCGATCCCAAAATCAATTGCGGATCTGCAATATCTTGAGACTCTTGACATAAAGGACACCTACATCACTTCCCTGCCAAATTCCTTATGGATGGCAAGGAACTTGAGGCACCTGCATCTAAACTGGTTCTACATCAACTTGAAGAACATCCTCAAGGGTCGCAGCAACAAAGTCACGGCCTTGACAAAACTCCAAACCTTAAGCGGGCTGGTTATTGGTGAAGTCACGGAGAAGTCCGTCCGCTTGGACAGCTTGACCACGCTGAAGCTTGGCTGGAACCAATTGGATAGGGACACCTCAGGCTCTGCAGGAAAAGCAGTAGCCAATTGGATTAGCTCTAACCTCCCCAATCTCCAGTCCTTGACCATTTGGGTGACCAAAAAATCCATGCCTGCGAAAGAAGCCAAGTCCGCAACATCGCAGATAGGCCTGTTACCGGAATTGTCGTTGAAAGGACATCGCAATCTGTTCGCGCTCTACTTGCTGGGCCAACTCAAAGAACCCGACTGGACACGACTCTTGCCAGTCTCACTACATGTTTTGACTCTGTCGGGTTCGAGGGTGGAAGCAGACATGATGTTCCAGTTGGGTGATCTCCTGAAAAACCTGAGGACGTTCAGGCTGTTGGCCAATTCTTTCACGGGCTCTAGTCTGAGGTTCGCCCATGGTGGGTTTCCGCGCCTCATGACCTTGAAGATTTGGAAGCTGCCTAAGCTTGAGAATATGAATATTGAACCGGGAGCAATGCGACTTCTCAAAGAACTCGAGCTTAGGTACCTCGATGCAATGAAAACTGTTAAAGGGATCAAAACGTGCGAGAAATTGGAGAACATCCGTGTGGCAGTCAAAAAGGATGCTGAGGGTTACGTTGACGCTCTCGAGAAGGAAATAGGAAAAGAAAAGATTCTGTGCAAAATAGGAGACACCGAGACGCGTCAATCTAGGGACGATGACGAGGACGACAGGTATGAGATCATATTAAATCTCAAACATGATGAAAAAGTTTTTAGAGATTGATAATTTCAATAATTACTTATTAGTAATTAGAAAGAACGATAAAAATCATGGACTAAAAAGGAGATGATGTATCCGCCCGTTTAAAAGGATACCAAGAGACCCGAATTTGTGGAACATGTTCTTTATGTATAATGATGAAAATGTTTTTATAGACTTGGTAATTTTTCATTAGTGATTGAAAGCCACGATTACAATTTTTATTGGATAAGAATTATGTTGCCTCATTTTACCAAACCAAGTGAATACATATTAAGAAATTAGGGAAAAGTACCAAAAAAAACCAAAAAAAGTCCTTAATTTGTTGCATTTATACCAATTTAGTACTTGAACCTTTCAATTGGACTAATTTAGTTTTAAAACTTTTCACTTTTATACCAATTGAGTCCATCTAGTTAATTTAGGTTGAAAATTGCTTATGTAGACATCACTCATCTTATGTGGCACGATTGGCGTTACATGGACATTTTAATAATTTAAAAAAAAATTCATTTCTTTATCTTCTTCTTCAATGGCTTGTGCCGTGGTCGGCAACAATTAGCCTTGCCTGAGCAAGGGTTGCCCTCGCATAGGCTAGGGCAACCTCGCCAAGCATCGCCTAAATGAGGGTTCGCCTCTCTGGCGCTCGCCTTCACCGACCATGGCTAGTGTCAACGCTAGTAAGAAGTCCAAAAAAATTATGAAAAGATATTTAAAATGTTTATATCAGTGCTAGCCATGTTATGTAGAGTAGTCGACGTCCATGTCGACAAAATTTGGCCTAAATTGGCCATATGGATTAAATTGGAACTGATATGAAAATGTTTGAGATTAAATTAATCCAATTGAAAAGTTTATAATTGAATTGGTACTAATGGAATATATTCAAGACTTTTTTTTTTTATGCTTTTCCTTAAGAAATTATGAATACTATAGTGAGTCTTAATAAATAACACAAAATCACATAGGGAGTATCATTTAGCCTTTGTGGAACCTAATGTTGAATTCAAAATTAATCCTTAAAACCAACCTTACTATCCATAGCCTTGGCATCTTGAGTGAGCCTTCCACATTAGCGCACATACAAGACCACGAAGAAGAGATAACAATATATTTTTTTACACCAATTAAGACATTTCGTTCACCCTCCGTATCATAGCTCAAGAAAGGAAGCTTCTCATGTAGGAACAAATCTATAAGGTCGCTTTATTTTCGCCATCACAAGTTCTATTATCACTGTTAGAAGAATTAAACAGGTTTTGCAAGATCAGAAGTGCATAGAAGTCAGCATCAGTAGAAAAGCCAAACCTGAAGAAGCAACTGAAACAGAGGAAGCTGAAACAGAGGAAGGTCGTGAGTTGGCGATCCAATTGAACTAATGAGCTGGCGATCCGTGACAACAGGAGATAATCCATGAGCTGGCAATCCGTGGCAACAAGAGCTGGTGATCCATGAGAGTAAAACTTGAATCACAAAAGCAGGTCAAGCGAATCAAAAGAAGCTACACAATCAGAAGAAATACACGTGTATTGCTTATCTTCTGTTGTAACAATTTCATAACAGAAAACAGTTGAGCTAGTGATTAAGTATAAAAGGAAAAGAGAGAACGAGAGAGAGAAGTGGGAGTTCATTGTTAGTTCTAAGTTGCTAAGCTCTTCCCGTTCTTCATCGAAGCTTTTTTTCGTTCTCTCGTATCCGGAATTGATGAAAGATTGTGTAAAGAATGAACTCGAAGTTCGGAGAAGAAATATAACAGAAGCCTGAGGTATTTTCATTGATTGTTCAAAGATCTTGTTCTATATTCGATTTCTTCTCATGGTATCAGAGCATATTACCTGGGTATGATAGTTCTGATGAGTTCTTACTGCATGATATGATAAAGATCCTGGTATTTCTTAGATAGCTTACCTTCAAAGTTTACTGGATTATCTTCGAATCTTCAAAGTCTCTAAAACGTAGAAGAATGGCCACTAGAGTGCAGAAGTATCCTTTCCCTATTCATGTGAATATATGTAACTTCGTTACTATCAAGTTGAATGAAGAAAACTTCCTGTTGTGGCAAGCTCAGTTTAATAGATTTCTGAAAAGCCAAGATCTAATTGGCTTTATTAATGGTGAAACATTACCTCCAAGTCGAATGATACAGACTGAGACAGGAGAAATAATGAATCCTGATCACCTGGATTGGGTAAAAACCGATCAGCTTATATCATCCTGGATAAGTGGTGCGGTATCAGAAAATATTCTAAGTCTAATAATTGGCTTAGAAACCTCACTTGAAGTATGGTAGGCTCTCATAAATAGATTTACACAGAAGTCTATTGCAAAGGAGTTTGAGTTAAGAGGAAAACTTCAAGCCTGCAAGAAAAGAAACAGATCACTAAGCGAATATCTTCGAGAGTTCAAAACCATTTGTGATCAATTGAATGCAATTGGAAAACCTGTTGATGATATAACAAGAATGTTTGGCATACTGGAAGGGCTAGGTCCTGAATATGAAACTTTCAGAACAACCATGTATTGCCTTAAGCCTCAGCCAGAGTATGATGAGGTTATCTCTCAACTTGAAAGGTTTGAAACCCGACTACAAACATACTCTATGAATGAGTATAACTCTAACTTGGCCTATTATGGGCAAAGAAAAGCTGGAACAAGTCAGCAAAGAATCAATCCCAGAAATCAAAAAGAAAATTTTCGAGGAGAAGTTAGCTATGGAAGAGGTCAACCTTTTATTAGAAGGGAATATGGAAATAACTCAAAGCCGGAAGGAATCAACAACATAGAATGAATAACCCGTATTCAACTCGGCAAGGTCGGGTTAATAAGGATAATTGGTCTAGCTATGGACAAGGATTTCGACCCTATTCAAATCCTGCACAAAGGTATCAAAGTGTTAGGTCATACCCACCACAAAGCTCAAATGGTGATAGACAAACACATAATACAAAGCCTACCAATAATGGCTCTCGCAATGCCGGATCCAAGAAATCAGTCACACAAAGACTCGATGTTGGTATAGATTCGACAATTCATACCGGGTAGATGAAATACCAACAAGATTAGCGCGAGTTCACATTGAAGAACCCTATGGCTCAGAGTGGTATCCGGATACAGGGGCTACATCACACATTATCTCAGAACCTGGTATGATTCAAAACTTCAATACATATAGTGGTAGTGACACTGTCATGATAGGAGATGGATCTCACTTATCAATCTCATGCATTGGTAATGGAATACTAAATACAGGAAATAGCAAATTACCTCTAACTGATGTATTGATAGTCCCTGCAATCACCAAGAATCTTCTATCTGTATCGAAACTGACAGATGACTATCCCTGCTCTTTTATTTTTGACACACATGGGGTATATCTGAAGGACAATCACAATCATACAACAGTGAAGCTAGGAAGGAAAGTCAAGGGGCTTTACCAGGTGGAACCTAAAGCTGCAGAAGCTTTCTTCATACAGACTCAACAGGAAGTAGCAGAAGATATCTAGCATCAAAGGCTTGCTCACACCAATCTTAAAACAATGAAGATTCTGCAGAAACAAAATCTCATTCGGCTTAGTTCCAAAATTCAGAATATATGTGGCAGCTGTCAAATTGCTAAAAGCTCAGCTTTATCTTTTCACTTCTCAGACCATATTTCTAAAGTTCCATTAGAAAGAATACATTGTGATGTATGGGGACCTTCACCAATTCAATTTGTTCAGAAATTCTCCTACTATGTCATTTTTGTGGATGATTTTTCTCGATATAGCTGGATATATCCCATGAGACAGAAATCAGAAGTATATGAGATATTCGTTATGTTTCAAAGACTTGTCGAAAATCAGCTTAGTCACAAGATAAAAATCTTCCAGAGTGATGGAGGTGGTGAGTTCACTAGTGATAAACTCCAACTTCATCTACAGAAGTGTGGAATTCAGCAATTCATCTCCTGTCCTCACACACCAGAGCAAAATGGTGTCTCGGAAAGAAAACATAGACATGTGATCGAATTAGGTTTAGCAATGATGTATCATGCTAAAGTACCCTTGAAATATTGGGTCGATGCATTCAAAACAGCAGTTTATGTTATCAATCTTCTTCCCACAGCAAAACTACATATGCACTCACCTCATTACCAGCTTTACAATAAGACACCAGACTACTATTATCTTCGAGTTTTTGGATCAGCTTGTTATCCATGTCTCAGGCACTATACAAAGCATAAATTTGATCCAAGATCTCTCACGTGTGTCTTTCTTGGCTACAGTGAGAAGCACAAAGGATACAGATGTCTCTTACCTACAAATGGAAGAATCTACATCAGCAGACATGTAATTTTTGATGAAAATGTCTTTCCCTTTATTCATACACTTAGTACTGAATATCAGAAGGGATCTGATCTATACAGACAGTGGATAAAAGGAGTCTTATCTTCTAGTTCCAACTCTACTAAGAAGCCTCAATCACAAGACAGTCTATCAAAGGTGTATTTGCAACATACCAGACTTAATCAAGTAGCTCCAGAAATACAGAACAAAGAGCTCACTTCAAATAGTTCTGAAGGTCGATCCCACATACAAATGTTACCTGATCCTGAGATACAAAGTCCTGTTAATAATATCTCCAGTAATATTGAAACACATCAGTCGTCTCCACCCTTAGAGGAACAAACATCTACAAATCAAGAAACTGTTTCAACATCAACTGATACCACAGGACAATCTCAAATCAGTACTGCCACTGGAAATATACAAGGTACATCTTCAACACATCCTATGCAAACTAGACTACGATATGGAATTATTAAATCAAATCCTAAATATGCATGTCTGGTTGAGTATAAGATTCCTGTTGAACCAAAATCAATAAAGTCTGCTTTAGCAGACCAAGGCTGGTACCAAGCAATGCAAGAAGAAATGGATGCCTTATATCAGAATCAAACCTGGGAACTAGTTCCTCATACTAATCACATGCATGTAATCGGGTGCAAATGGGTGTTCAAGACAAAACTTGCACCCGATGGAAGCTTGGATAGACTCAAAGCTAGGCTGGTTGCCAAAGGCTTTCATCAAGAAGAAGGTCTTGATTTCACTGAAACCTTCAGTCCTGTAGTAAAACATGCAACAATTCGAATAATCCTATCAGTAGCTATGATGAAACAATGGAAAATCCATCAATTAGATGTCAAAAATGCTTTCTTACATGGACACTTAAGAGAAACAGTGTTTATGGAGCAACCTCCAGGGTTTAAAGATTCACAAAAGCCTCACCATGTTTGTCTCCTTCGAAGATCTCTTTATGGACTTCGACAAGCTCCTCGAGCCTGGTTTGATCGGTTCAGCAGCTTTCTGCTCGAATATGGCTTTTTCTGTAGCTCTACTGATCCTTCTCTATTCATCCTGCATACTGATACAGTCACTATTCTCCTATTACTGTATGTAGATGATATTATTCTCACTGGAAGCTCACCTCACATGATTTCTAGTCTTATTACTTCACTGAGTACTCATTTCCATATGAAGGATCTAGGTTCTCTTCACTATTTTCTTGGTATAGAAGCTACACGAAACTCAGATTATCTATTCCTTTGCCAAACCAAATATGCTCTAGATCTTCTCACTCGAGCTCATATGCTACACTCCAAACCGCTTTCAACTCCTCTTTCACTAAAACCATCCATTTTAATCAATGATTCTCTACCTTTCCATAATCCTACTGAGTACAGAAGCCTAGTTGGAGGTCTGCAATATCTCACCTTAACTAGACCAGACATTGCTTATGCAACAAACATACTCTGTCAACAAATGAAGCAACCTACAATTGCAGACTTCAATAGATTGAAAAGAGTCTTACGGTATATAAAGGGTACTATAAAGCTTGGCTTATTTCTTCACTCTCACAGTACAATGCATCTTTATGGTTACTCTGATTCAGATTGGGCTGGTTGTCCCGAAACCAGACGATCAACTATTGGTTTCTGTATATATATTGGCTCCAATCTTATATCCTGGGCAGCCAAGAAACAACCTACCGTGAGCCGATCGTCTACTGAAGCTGAATACCGTGCTCTTGCATCAGCCACTGCTGATCTTACATGGGTCAGTTTTGTATTACGTGATATAGGCTGTTTTCTTAAGCCTCCTATTCATTTGTACTGTGATAATAAGTCAGCAATATCTCTTACTCTAAATCCTGTCTTACATGCTTGAACCAAACATATTGAAGTAGATTTTCACTTTGTTCGGGAAAAGTCTCCTCGGATCATTGCATGTTAGCTACATTCCCGCCTTATCAATTAGCAGATATCTTTACAAAACCATTGACCAGCAGAGCACATTCTTATCTGCAAACCAAATTGGGAATTTGTGCACTCTCCATTCCCAATTTGAGGGGGGATGTTAGAAGAATTAAACAGGTTTTGCAAGATCAGAAGTGCATAGAAGTCAGCATCAGTAGAAAAGCCAAACCTGAAGAAGCAACTGAAACAGAGGAAGCTGAAACAGAGGCAGGTCGTGAGTTGGCGATCCAATTGAACTAATGAGCTGGCGATCCGTGACAACAGGAGATAATCCATGAGCTGGCAATCCGTGGCAACAGGAGCTGGTGATCCATGAGAGTAAAACCTGAATCACAGAAGCAGGTCAAGCGAATCAAAAGAAGCTACACAATCAGAAGAAATACACGTGTATTGCTTATCTTCTGTTGTAACAATTTCATAACAGAAAACAGTTGAGCTAGTGATTAAGTATAAAAGGAAAAGAGAGAACGAGAGAGAGAAGTGGGAGTTCATTGTTAGTTCTGAGTTGCTAAGCTCTTCCTGTTCTTCATCAGAAGCTTTTTTCATTCTCTATATCTGGAATTGATGAAAGATTGTGTAAAGAATGAACTCGAAGTTCTGGAGAAGAAATATAACAGAAGCCTGAGGTATTTTCATTGATTGTTCAAAGATCTTGTTCTATATTCGATTTCTTCTCAATCACATCTGTATGCACACGTGTGTGTGTGAGAAGCTTACTTATTTAGTGGTTTCTCGTTTCCTACAGTGATGATGACGACATTACATGACAATGAGCACAAGCTGCTACAACGGTTTTGGGAGCTTAATATATAACATGTGCATGTATCCCACCCTCCCCCTTTATCCCCTCCCTTTCTCTGTCTCTCTCTCTCTCTCTTTAAGTGTGCCAAGAAACAATTTCATGTACCGAACATATTATCTGATTTTTTTTTTTTTTGGGTCATAATATTATCTGATGAATTGACGTGATGCTATTGCCATTCACTTAGTCCATTTTGATATCTGAATTTCGCCAGACGCACAAATAAATTAAGAATAACAAGAATAATTAAAAAATTTGTCATAGGCCGCAGCTAGTAGGGTACAGGCTTTCTCTCTGAAAAAGAAAATGAAGAGATTTCCGGATTCTTCTTCGCGCCAGTGGCCTCTCCCGCCTCTCTAGCTTCCCCGCCAGCCGCGAGCCTCCAGCCGCCAGCTCCGCTCGTAGCCACCACAGCCGGTCTTCCATCTCCGATCAGGGGTTGACGCACGAAACTTGAACCTGGAATCCTCTGGATTTCTCTCTCGCCTGAGGTACACATTTCTGTCGATTCGAGTGTTCGGACGTCGTCAGCTTCCCCGGCGGCCTGACCTTAGGTCGAACTGAATCACCTCCGAATGCTATGGAAAAACAACATCAAGAGTTGCGCAAATAGGCGGTGGATTCATCGGCGCAAATACTTCTTTGAGATCGGAAACAGAAGCTCGAGGCCTACGAGCAAATGTTCCGTCGTCCGTAGGCGTCGAATTGCGAAGAGGCTGACGTCGCTGAGTTCGACAATCGACTCCGGCTCCATTTCAATCGCTGTGATGTACACTGTATGTTAAACGTGGAAAGAGAAGAACAGAGAAATCTTTATAGATGGCCAGTTCCTTAGGACGTTCAGGCGACAATGGAATTCGTCGGTCAATAGTCTCACTTATCAGGTCGTTTCTTTCCCGATTACACTCGTGTATCAAATTTCGAATTCATTTTCAAATTTGTCTCTTGCCCTACGCTCTGTTTTGGTGTCTTTTCATTGTAAATACTGAATCACCCCCGAGTCAATTGCCACAAAAGAGTAATTCTTTGGTCCATAAGTTTGTTAATGCTAATTGGTTCGAGCGTAGCGGTTTGAGTTCCATGCAGTGGCGTCGAAGTATTGGAGGCGCCATGCGTTAGACGATGCGCAGAAGGTATTCGGTGAAATTATCCAAGAGAATGATCAGTAACGTTGCCTCGCAGAATTCGATTATGCTCAGCCAGGAACTGTAGGAATGCACTTATCTCGGTTAGAGGATTATGATTCCAACAAATAAGCTAAGTTGAACCTCTCCTTTTATACATGATCACGTGCACTTTCGCTTCGTGTTCAGTTTTCATACTCATATTCCCATTTGTCAATGTTTCCGGTTCAGAGTACCTTGCTCCCACCTTTTGCTTCTCTGCCACAGAGACCGTCCTTGTTTCAATCAGTAGCCCGAAGTAGTTTGTTTAATTGATTGAGACAGAGTTGCTCTTCTTCATTATTCAAAGCCGCTACCTGTCATTGATTAGGTGGAGTTAGATGTGGTCGATTTTCAATAAGATTCAGATCAGATAGCGCGGCAAGCAAATAAATGACTATCAAAGCTCCCTTATCTTTCAGGTTCTTGCTTCTTATCCAAATGAAGTTCATAAATATTCTAGCATTTTTAAGAGACCGTGACATTCTGGTTGAGTATCCTGAAGCGTGAGTTTAAGTCTGAGTTAAATATCTTGACAAAGTTTATTTTAGAGGAGCAAGGCCCACGCAAGTGGGGCTACACTCTTGACTGGCTTCTTTTTAGTGGATATCATAGAATTTCACCTAGAGGCGTGGAACTAGGGCACATGCCTACGATATCATCTCCATTGCTGGCTGAACATGCTGGATTAAGGGTTATACCTGCAATTCATCTTCGCTACATGCTGATTTCTTGGCTGTGAGTGTTGTACATGTTTAGAGTATGCTGATTTCTTGGCTATCAGTGCTGCACATGGTTTGAATATGCTGGCTTCAGGGCTATACATGCAATTATATGTTCAAAATATGCTGAATTCAAAGCTATAGGCGCTTAGAACTTGCAGGATTCATGATTAGAGATGCTGTCCGTGCTTAAATCTTCGTGAATTCATTACAAGAGTTGTTCATGCCTTGAATGGTCTATATTCATGATTATATGAGTTGTCCAGGGTTTGAATTTGTTTGATATATGTTCATGTTTGTTGTTTGCAGTCATCTGTACAAATAATGAAGCTTTGGTTTCATCTAGATATTATCTTGGCTATTTAAATAAATGTGTCATTGTGGGAAAGGGTTATGTGGAATTTATGAGGATCTCTTATTGAACCATTGCACCTTGATGTCTTGAATACTCTGAACATCTCTTGAATGCTGCACATTATTTATTCCATGTGAGTTAGAAGGAATTTGGTCTCATTCAAATGTTATTTAGTTCGCCTGTCAAATGTGGCTTTGTGAATGTTGGTTTACTGGCTTGTTGTTTCCTCTCGGATGTGGGGCTAATGTGTCACCAGAAATAAAAAATTTTGACAGATTACCAAACGATTTAAAATGTTAAAAAATTATTTTTAGGAATATAATAAAAAATAATTATTTCTTATCATAAATTGTTTCCTAATAAAATGGTTACCAAACGCACTCGTAATATTCTTTGCTCAACTCATATTGAATTCCTTTATCGTACTATCTTTTACTTGCACTTCTATTACTATTTTTATTTTTTTAATGTATGGTGATGATTCTTTTGTATTGACTTTGTGTTGTGGCTTGCTTGTCTTAGTCTAATGGTTAGATTATATTTTAGGATCACAAATAAAATAAAATAAAATAAGTATTGTATGAACACTTAAGGTGTGCATGACAAAATTTTTATTTCTCTATTTCTTTATTTTTCTGTTCTAGAACATGTTTGGAATAGAAATATGTTTAGTAACACAAACTATTTCTGGAACAGAAACAGAAATCAGAAGCTAAAATTTTCAGCCTTTCTATTTCTGGAACAAAAGTGATAAGTAAAAACTCTTTTCATCGTTTACTCTTGTCATCACTTGCCGCCTACTTGCCGCCCATGGGATGCTGGACACTTGTCGCCCATCGCCACTCACCGCTCGTCGGACATCAATTGGCTGCTAACCATTGGTCGCTAGACGCTAGCCGCCCCGTGCCCGCCAATCACCGAACACTAAATGCTAAACGCTAGCCACTGCCCCTCTAAAAGTAAAAATTTTATTATGTTATCAAACGAATTTTTGTTTAAGAAATAGAAATTTTGAGTCGTCATCAAACACATTTATTTACTCAAAAACTCATCCAAAAAATAGAAATTGATTTGTGTTTTATAAATTTTGTCATGTGTGCCCTCAAAAACACTTGACACTCGGTTGACAATTAGTCAAGCTTAGGTACCAAAAGACATTAGTTAGGCAAATGATGTAACCAAGTCTATGATCTTAGATCTCTCTGGTGGCATAGAAAGTGATATATCCTTTACAAAAAGTGAGATATCTTCCCATGTCTTACTTGGCTTCTAGGTGGCCCCAAAAGTCTGGTGGTGATTTCTTCACATGATAGAATTTTCATAGGTTAATTATTTAAAATGAATTCTCAACGTTGCACAAGGTAAAGATTTGGAAGAACCCATGTCGATGGAGGATTACTCTAAACGTGTCTCCCCAGATGGTGGACCCGCTTTGGGAGGGTCACCACAATGCAAATTACTCTTCCTTCGGTCCTTGGCTTCTATGTCGGCATACCCTCAAGTCCAATGAGGTAAGAAAAGCATGAGAGCCAAAAAACTTGGCTTAAATGAAGATTGGAAGCCACAATTGGTGAGCGCATCCTCCATAAGCCAGAGCTAAATAGCTAAATTAATCAGCCGCAAGCTTTTAAAAACATATAAGAAGATAGAAGAAATTGAAACATTATGTATTAGTCTAATTAACATCCATTAAGTGCCAACGCTTATGTTGAAGAGCCTAGATCAGTTAGTGGTCTTGCAAGCCCTCGTCTGTAAATGAGTAAATTCCCAAAGCTTTTGTACAAATAATCTGCATCCAAATCGCATATATATTACCAGTTAAAAAGAAGTCGTACTATCTCAGACGTTTAAAGGAACGATTTGTCGCCATCCTGCAAAAGCAAAACTGTCCAAAATAAAGCTTCACAAGAACGACATCACAGTGCTTTTCACTTATGAAAACTTGATCGCCGAGGAGTAGAGGCCAAGCATCTCCTTGGAAGCTTCGTGTGGCTGAACAAAACTGACAAGCTGCGACAATTATGGCACTCAGGGCCACCTGGTCCATATTTTCTCTGTGAGACTACGGCTTCGTTTGGGAATAGCTTTCCCAAGGATCTTTGAGAGGCTAAAGGCCTTTGGGCCAAATATTGAGTGTTTGGCAATTTTTTTTCACTTGCCTTTGCCAAAGGTAAAGCCTTTCTAAGGCTGAAAGCTCAAGGCAGGTTGGGGGCTACCTTGGGCATTCTCGGCATGCTGGCTTTGAGGATAATAAGTTTTTTCTTCCAAAATTGTCCTTGTTAATTTTTTCGTTTTTCCAGTTTTACCCCGACTATTGTTCATCGTCTTCATCCTTCCCTTCTCTCTATTGAGAACACGACTAGCATCAGCAAGTAGTCGCTGGCGAAAGGCAGGTGGTCCGGCGAAGGGCAAGCGGTGCGGCGAAGGGCAAGTGGTCTAGCTAGGGTCCCACGACCCTCCGACGAGGGTCACCGCGCAGAGGATGTCGGCAACCCAGATTGTGCGCAAATCTGGGTCACGGAGACCAAATCGCAAGCACTGGCGACCTCCGCGGCGCGATGGGTCACACAACGGTGAAGGATAGGCGGTCCAGCGAGGGGGAGTCGTGACCCTCGCCAAGTTGTGTCCTCCACACGATGACGCTAGCCAGACGCTGCTCTTTGCTGCACCACCTCCCCCTCGTCGAACAGCTTACCCTTCACCGCGCCGCCTCCCCCTCGCCAGACCACCTATCCTTCGCCGGCGGTAACCGACGAAGCCCTTGGCCGGCCAACTCTCATTTTTTCCCTTTTTTTTAATAACAAAAGCATTTTGCAAATTTAATTTATCCAAACACTATTTTGCTCAAACATACTTCACAATGGACTTTCACAAGCACCATTTACCAAACACAATTTGCATTTTGAAAAACTCCTTTGACTCAAGTATCTTTACATTTTTTCAAGGACTTTTCCCAAAAGTCTTCACAAACGCACCCTACAACCGGTGGTCGCATGGTCCATATCTTCCGTGTCAAATCACAATTCTTTGCACTCTCGAGGACTCATGCTTCACGCTCTCTCTCTCCGTACAATCACAATGTTGTCGCCACTCGACCTTTGGTATGGAGAGATAATCAGGTTTAGGGTACTGTCGATTCCGAATCGACAACCTTCTATTGACTAGGTTTTTTTTAATCTATATATCGCACAACATCGGGTGTTCGAATTTTAATCAATTAAACTTATACAAATTTTAACAAAAGAGTAGCCATTAGCTTTTTTCAGTCGGCTAGAAATCAAATAAGATATAAAAGAACATCTTATTATTTATACAACTAGAAATTCTAGATTCGGGACTTAATTTCGTTAGTCCTAAGACTAACGCCCTTTCGGTACCTAACTTGATCAAGTAGACTAATGTCATAATAGCCTATTCAAAAGAAATCCAAGGTTCGTCCTAACTATTCTATAGTAGGAAAGTAACACCAAAAATATTAAAATGCGCAATCAATTATAATCGTAAATGAAAGCATACAAATATTCTAATATTATCCCAAAAAATAAAAAGACAGTGCAAAACAAAGAATCCTATAGTAAAAACGTAAAGCCTTAAAAGGCTTATCTAGATTTTGGGTTTTAATGTTTTCAAAGGGTTTTCCAATTTTTCAAAATTATCTGATTTTTTAATGATTTTCTGAATTTTCTAAAAAATTTTACTGATTTTCTAAAATTAAATTTTTTATTGATTTTCGAATTTTCTAACAAATTTACTTATTTTTTGAATTTTTAATTAATTAATTAATTAATTATTTATTTATTTAAAATATTTTTAATATTAATTTAAAAGAAATTTGTACCGGGTCAAAAGACCCGACCCGAGCCCTATCGGATCGGGTTGAGCTAAAAATCTCAACCCTGGAAGCCCACTCGAAAATAATTAAATAAGGCCATGAGCACTTCTCTTCTTTTTAATGTTTTTTCTTTGGCCCAAATCCTAAAAAGAACCCAGCCCACAACAAAACAGCCCCTAGCCCACTCTTCATTTTTTTCTAGCCTTTTCATTTTTCTTCGTTTTTCATTTTTTTCCCTTTCTTTTTTATTTCTTTTATTCCTTTTCTCTTTTTTTGTCTTTTCTGCTTTTGTCCTCTTCTATTCATCCTCAACCTCACGCCCCGACTTCACCGAAGCTACGCCCGCAACTTGCCGACCCGAAACCCACCGGCGCCGTCACCACCAGTTGTCAGCCATCGCTCTTCACCAGTGCCTACAACAACAAACTACCACCGACCGCTAGACTACGCCACCAATCGCCACAGCTTATCGTGGGTCGTCTACTCCGGTGATCATAAAAATCTTTAAAAAAATCTTACTGAACTCACACATTTAACAATAACGATTCTAACAAGCCAAACAAATGGCGTGTTTGTTTCACGGAAAACGTAACGTTTTTAGAAAATATTTTTCAGAAAACCATTTTTCAAGAGAATGGTTAGTTTTCCTTTGTTTGGTGATATGTGGTAAAGTATTTTCGATGTTTGGATCGCATTTGAAAAATGATCTAATAATTGATAATAGTGTGCCTCTTACTTCCAAATTAATTTGTTGAGTCCATGTTACTTTATAAACGAATATTTTTCAATCAATTTAGTAAATCTAGAATTTGAACCTACAAAATGAAAAGGAAACCTGAATTCATACACATATTTTTTTTTTTTTTCCAAAAAATGGACATGATTTTCGCCAGTTACAAGAGCAAGTCAAAAACGATATCATTAATCGCTTCAATACATTTGGCTCCCTTCAAATAGATGCACCTCCCATGCGTAATATTAATTAATTTGACAAAAATTAATGAAAAATAAATTTGTTATAAATATACTAGTTTAGAGGTTCTTTGTGATAAAAAATTTAATTTATAATTTAATTTATAATAAATTTATAATAATTATATCGATTTGAGATCTTTTATATATAACACTATATTAATTTGTATTTTTTTCGTGATATTAAGTAGGAAGTAAAGGAAACGAAAAGAAAGAAAAAGGGAGAAATGAGGAAAACATCACCATCTATCCATATAATCGACACTAACAAGTTAAAATCTCTTTCTTTCCTTTTCTTATTATAGATTTGAATGTTTCAAAAGGTTGTGCTTCTCTTTAAATAAGAGGCAAGAAATTTAGGAAAATAAATAAAAGAAATACATCTAAAAAGAAAATAAAAAAATCTTAGAAGAAACGGTCCTTTTCCAGCAGACACATAAATCGATCCCCCAAATTTGAACCCCCTCGCGCACAACCATCCAAAAATCAAATCCATTTTCCGCTCACTCAAAATTACCAAAAAAAAAAAAAAAAAAAAAAAAAAAACCAACCAAATAAAAAAATTTAAAAATGAGTTGTACACACACCGAACTCCCTCTCTCTTTCTCTCTCTAGCCCGACGACACCGATGGCCGATCCGTCCTCCTCCCTATGCCCCCTCCTTCGATCCCTAGCCTCCTCCTCCCACTATACTTGCCGCCACCTCCGCCCCCGCCCCCCGGCTCGAAGTAGCCGTTGCCTCTGTCGCCACTGCCGCCACTGCAACAGCAGCCACGGATCCTCTTCTCGTTCCCGAAGCGGCTGGCCCTCCGGGTCACCTTCGCGTACGACAGCGACAGCTCCGTCTTCCTCCAAAAGGTCTCATGCAACCTCCTTGACGGCCTCACCAAGCTCAAGCTCACCTTCCGCAACGACTGAAAGGGCAAGGTCGCGGAGCCTCGACTGGCCTTCGTCTCCAAGCACCTCTCCCTCCACTACGACATCGAAAAAGCAAAAGAACTTGAAATCATGTTGAGTGCCATTGAAGAAGAGCCAGACCTTCAATGGCAAAGAAGATGCGCATCATTGAAGAAGAGCCGAAGAAGAAAGATGAGCGAAAGAGAGGCGTATCTCAGAAAAATTTGGAGAGAAAAAGTTAAAGGTCAGAGAAAAAAAATAAAAAGGGAAAGTGTTTTCACCTGAGAAGCGGAGGAATTTGTTTTCCTAAAATAACACATCATATTTGTGTTGACCAAAAAGTATTTTTCGTTGACCAAATCTTTTTTAGAAAACTAAACTGCTGAAAATCCAGAAAATACTTTCTGGTAAAATACTTTTAGTGAAACAAACACACCCAAATATGCACTAAAATGCAGCGAAGTGGACTGACTGGTGCGGCCTCAAACCGCTGGTTGTACCGGTGAGGGAAAGTAGCTCCGGCAGAGGGGGAGACTCAAATCCAAATCGACATCGACGGACCGGTTTTTTCTGCGAAGTCACATGAAAACCCAGCAAAAAAACACAAAAATCAGTCGTGCTCCGATAATGCGAGTAATCAAACATTAAACAGACTTCTAATGTCGAATCGGACAACATGGATTTTGAAAATTCCTTCAGGCATTTTATCAAACAAGTGATGAGCAGTGCTCAGAACAAGCCTCCGATCTGATTTTGATAGGATTTTCGGTCTAAGAATGATGTATATGCATCCAGATTGAGTTACTCAGCCGCGTACTATTTCATTTAAGCTTTCTTGCGATTTCGTCACGCAAGCTTCGTTGCTTATTTAAAATTCATACACAGAATCATGCCCAATAGAGAGTGTTTACATAACACCTTTCTATCTCAAGTTTCTCTCCAAACCCCCCCCCAACCTACAAAAATCACCCCTGCAGCAGCTCACTCCTCTCTCGCTTTTGAACTTCGGCGTGCATGCCTATTGCCGTGCCAGCTGCTACTGGCAGCATGGCTCTAACCACCAACTCTCGGTTGACGCTCTGCTAGGGGTGAGCATCGATCCAGGGTCAATCCTGGACCAACCTTGGACTGGCCCAACACTGTCGGTCTTTATCCGGTTTCTAGGAAGATTGGATTGATCCTTGGTTTTAGAATTATTGGACCAGCACTGTGCGGATCGGTTCTTAGTCCTGAAAGTTCCAAGTCATCCAATCCGACTAACCCTATATATATATAGAGAGAGAGAGAGAGAGAAAACCTTAAAATAAATAGTATCAACAAGATTAAATAACTCTTTAGTGATGAATTTAAGTAATTTTAAATACCAACTTAGATTTCTAATGTTCAATAGTTGTAATTTACGAATGAGGAAAATGTTTTTGTGATGAGTCCTCACGGCATCCAAAAATGCATAAAATAGCTCGTTATGGCATTCTTCTCTAATATTCGGTTTCTTTTATCTTATTTGTCCTCTTAATCTTCAATTTACCAAAATTGAAAGAAACAATTTCTCTATTCGCCACTTAACACTCGCCTCGATCGCTTTGAGTCACTTGTACCGCCGATGCTCGCTTGGCTTATTGCTCCCCACTCAACATTCGATGCTCATTCTATTTGACACTCACCCTACTTGATCCTTACTGCTTGCCTTTCTTGGCTGACTTCGTTTATCATCAAACTTATTGGATTGGTACGGTCCTCAGTTGCTCTTTCAAGAAGTACAAAAAATGAAATAAAAAAATTATTGGTTGGTTTTAGGTTGACCTTCAAATCGGACCGAATCATCAGTCCGATCCTTAATCACTTTTTTAAATAGTACACAAAAATGAAATAAAAAGTTATCAGTTGATCCTGTGTTGACCTTGGAACCGGGCCGAACCCATTGGGTCGGTCCGGTCCTCGATCCCAAGCTCAATGGAGTCGGTTCTTGATCCTTAAAATTGAGGATCAGCATTGTGCGGATTAGTCTTAGGGTTAGGGAGTGGACTGACAAAATCCGGACCATGCTCACCCCTACACTCTACCCTCTGTCTTGTTCTCTCTGCCACGCGTACCGTCCTTTTTTTCCCACAAGCACGCTGGTTCTCATTGAAGCGAGATTAGAGGAAGGGCTGGGCTGGGCTGGGCTTTTGTCTCTTTTTAGTCTCTAATGGGCTCATAGAAGGAAATAAAGGTGGGCCTAAAAAGAAATAAACAAAGCTAGGTGGGGCGAAAATTTGTTTAAAGGAGTGGGCCAAATGCCGGCCCGCTCACTCTCACCATTTATTTCATTTTCGTTTCGTCCACTTTATTCATTTTGTCAATTTTTTTTTTTGCTTTTATCTTTTATAATTTTTTTTTATATTTTTGCAAAATAAATGGATATTTAAAAACGTCAACAAAAATTCGGGTATCAACAAATGTTGATGTTAGAGAAGCCACCACAACTATTAATCATCAAGGTCTTAATTTTTCGCACTCTTGGCCACCGTGATTTGTCACTTTTTTCTTTTCACTTAATCAGATCCGTAAAATAAGGAACTCAATAGGTTCCGATGTGATTCTCCTTGTTACTTTCTCTGGGAACACTGTGTTTAAGCAAATTATTGTTTGGCAATGAATGCATTTAATTTTGATGAACGTGGTGGTACTCTTGTTAGATGGTATATACTTCGGTTCCTCCAAACTCTGTTTTTTCATGCTTGACCTATAAATTCGTTTACCTTGTCCGAGCGAAATTTGTAATGTTGCCCTGTTCTCATGTTCTGTAGTTCTTTTCATTGCTTGGGGTGTGATAAAAAGCTGGGAAATGGTTTATTTCAGCTTCACTGTGTTCGTCTTGTCTGCATTTCAGGCGAGGTGCTTGTTCTTAACTTCTAAATCGGTTCATGTGCCAATATATTTGTTTCCAAATGGGTTTTGAGACCGTGGACTAATGCAGGAGTCAGTCAGATTTTTCTTATTAGGTAAAGATTTCTATGTCAAATTTCGAGTCATTAATATAGCAATATCATCATGCAATGGGCAGAATTTTTAGCTATATATAGGAGCATTCGAACTTAGAACACGCAAGATAAGAGATGTTCGGAGGAGAGAAAAATGGAATTTGTGTATAATTGAATATTTGTATCAGAAATTCCCTAATTTGGTTTGCCAATTCTGTAAACAATATAATTGACAACTCAAAGTTGCACATTATACCTTTCTTGTAATAGATCCAGGGGGAAGAGGTGTTGCTAAATTTATATCGTCCAATATTTCATATGTCACTATAGGTTGAACTAAAATAAGATACTTTTTCTTAGTGGGTGTGATTTGTTGGATGTAGATCCAATTTATTTCGATATTACCTAATGAAGAGTAACGTGACATTGTTTATAAACTTTATTAGATGATTATGTAAAGTAATCCAATCAAGTAGAATCAATCAATATATATATAATCGGGGATATGGAGAATCTCTCATATGCACCATCACAAGAAATATGAAAAATATCCTCAATATGTTTAGCATCCTGCATAGAAGTGATAAAAAAAAAAAAAATCCGAAAAAAAGGTAGTGCTGCTGTCGCGGCAGGTTTTGTTGTCGTGCCTGTCTGTGGACTAGTGGGGAGCACAGCCCGAAAGTGCGGCTGGCGTTACTACAAAACATGTCCGAGAGCGACCGGTGAGTCTCGGAGTGGTGTTCTTTACTAGAGTTGAACGATTTACTTATAACAATCAAGATTTTTCATCAAGTTATGAACCTTTTTCATTATCTATGATAGTAGTACTATTTGAATGTTCAAGCTGCTTATCAATGTCTATTTCTTCTAAGTGTGTAGCACCCCGAACCCTTCGGCGGTCGCCACAAGCATTGATGTTACACTTTATTACCTTTTTCTGTCTTTCTAAGATGCGTCGTAATTTATAAACACATTTTTTTTTAAAACAAAACGGTCCCAGCGCGACTCATTAGCGGAAGCAAATCAAATATCACGTCTCTCCCCCCTACCAACCATGATACAAATACACACCACTAAGCATCAGGATTTTATAAACAAGCGATGACACTTTATTTACATATATTTTCAATGATGGACTACTCTTGGGTCGATACATAACAAGGAAAAGCTAGGACTCAGCCACGTCAAGCCTAAAACCTCAAAAAGAACCCTCAACCCTCAACATCTCACGTGTACAATCCCCCCATCATAAGTGTCGACTATCTACATCAAAAAAATCCAGCTTCTACTCATTGCGCGCGGGTCTCACACCCAACCCGGTGCATTAGGCGGTGGCGGCGGCAACATCCCTCGCATCGCTCCATCCCGACGAACGTGCACAGAAATGAACTCCTGAATGACAGGGCCCCCCAGCCAGGCCTATGTCGTACATCACTAGACAGCGTACTCGAATAAAAGTTAGTCTGGGAACAGAGGGACAATCTATCTTAGCACACTCGACCTCTACATCGGATGGTAGACCATAAAACACCCCCCGCGAGATGGCGGGTAGCGGCATACTTGCTAATCTGAAATGTTATCCCCAAAAAGGGGTGAATACAACCACTCAGCAGATAGGGAAATCCAATAACAACTCAATGCATCAGGCAGATCATACATGTATTGCAGGCGTAACTTACCTTGAAGCCATGCGCATACTATCATGCATCATCACATCAATTTATAACACATACATGTGTATCATCATCGTATCATACATATCACCATCATCATGACATCATCACATCAATTTATAACACATACATGTGTATCATCATCGTATCATACATATCACCGTCATCATGACATCATCACGTTACCCATGTCATATCATATACCATTATCATTATCATCACCATGCATATTATCATGCATGCCATATCCATATCATCATCATCATGTATATCATCATGCATATCATATCATCATCGTCATCTTGCATATCATCATGCATATCATATCATCATCGTCATCTTGCATATCATCATGCAATACATGATTTTCTTTTAGTTTTTCTGGGATCAGGTCTTATATTAGGAAGTCTAGGAGTGGTATTACTTACCAATCCAATTTATTCTGCCTTTTCCTTGGGATTGGTTCTTGTTTGTATATCCTTATTTTATATTCTATCAAACTCCCATTTTGTAGTGGCTGCGCAGCATATCATATCATCATCGTCATCTTGCATATCATCATGCATATCATATCATGGGTGATCATCATTATTTCACAGCACATATCATTATCATCGTCATGCATATCATCATGCATATCATCTCATCATCACCATCATGCATATCATCATGCATATCATATCATGGTTTAATTTCCACTTTTTACTTTTCAATTGATCACCACATCACCCATTTCTCAAATCATCAATCTCATCATCCCCTCGGGCAAAAACCTCCGAGGTTCCCCGGCATTCAGCCTCCCAAGCCACCGGATATCCGGCCCCCCACATTCCGAGCATCTCGCATCTCAACTAGCATCACGAGGCATTCCCTTCGGGCAGAAACCTCCGACAGGACTTCCGGCCTTTACCCTTCTAGCCAGGCATCTCACACCCACATCCTGGCATTGCGAGGCATTCCCTTCGAGCAAAGACCTCTGACAGAGCTTCCGGCCCCCCACATTCCAAGCATCCTGAATCTCCCAGGGAATTCCGGCAATGCATCTCTGTACATTCCGGCCTCATCCTCCACCACAACCACTTACTCACTTATCCTTATCCATATTTATCATTCTTTTGATATCATTATTACATGGCATATGATTCACACATACATCACAATTCATGATCATACATACACCAATGTCTTATTATACATGTAACAATGCATAATTATTTATTAATAAATTCAATGAAATTTAAGGCCAATAAAATAATCCCTTTTTATTTTATTATTATTATTATTATTATTATTATTATTATTATTATTTAATTTTTTATTATTATATTTATTTATTTTCATAAATAGATATTAAATTCAATATCTATGATTTTCCCACAATCATTAAACAAACCAATAAGGTGACAAATTTCATGCAAAATTCATGGCCAAATTGAATTTCACAATTTCCACAAAATAGCACATGATATTCGGATAATAACCAGAATGCACAGTTTCCAAATAAATTCGATTAAAATATTCATACAACCTTCAAAAATTACTAAATTTTACAGGGTGATAGCCAAGACATTTTCGTGCATCTTTCATGCAGAACTCCAAGCCAAATTATTTTTAGATTAATTTATACAACCTCACGAAGCTTCTGGAACCATTACCGCATCGTCCAGAATACACATCTCCGAAATATTAAGATTTCACCCATCTATTCTCTTTCGTTTCCTCTGAAATTTTTATATGTTATGTATTAAGGTGTCCTTTACAATTTTTATGAAGAGATCTAGGTCAAATAACCAAATTATGGTCACCATTTAAGTCCATGAAATCTTGGGTGTCTCGGAATACATCACCAGAATCATCGTCTCCAAGATCTAGCCGATTTACCAAGCTATACTTGTTCTTTTCGCTTAAAATTTGAGTATGTTGTAGTTTAAGGTGTTACCTACAACTTTCATGAAGACATCAAAGTCAAATATTCAACAAAAATCAACATGCAATCAAGAATCCAACAAGAAGTCAGTGAAAACTTCACAGATCTGGGGTCTCCCTAAAATAGATCTTTAACCCCTCATATATCCATCATTTTCCACGAAATTTCAGTATGTTATAGTAAAAGACGTTAGATAAAACTTCCATGAAGACATCGAAGCCAAAATCGGACTCCAAACACATATGCAAGCTCAAACAAGTTACTGACTCTCACAACCCGAGCAAGAACAGTCACACGGCTTGAGAACAAGCCACCCTTACCTCGGTTTTTCTCACTAAAAATACCCAAAATCGAACATGCAAACCATATAGAAACGTGCAAGAGAAGTTAGAGCCTCTAGGATGGACGGTCGACGGCGTACGGCGGACGGACACGGTGAACGGACGGCGGCACACAGCGGTTCCTCCTCGGCTCCGCCTCCTCTCCCTCTTGGTCTCTCCCTCTCTCTCGCGATTTCTCTCTCTCTCTCACCCTCTCTCTCGGCCGAATGGAGTAAACCGGCCACTCCCCTCTCCCTCTCTCTTTTTATACCCCGCTAGAGCTAATGATTACATTGCCTCAACCATGGCCAATGCATGCCCTTCCCCTTTGCCACTTGTCCAATTGAATTTTTGAATTGATTGGGCTTCTTGGGCTTGGGCCATCCGGCCACTTCTCTTGGGCCTTCATTGGGCCGGTCGAATTCCCTCTTGGGCCGACTAGCTTGGCCCACCAAGCTTAGGCCAATGGGTCTAAGGCCTATTCGAAAATTAACCCCTTTTTTCCTTTTTTTCTTTTTTCTAAATTTCAATTTTCATCTTGGCCAAAGTCTTAGGGCATTTTGTTCATTGAAATTTAATTTATAAAGTACATGGCCAAGCATAATTTATTAATCCATCAAATTTAATTTCTCACAATCGCAAGCACAAATTATCTAAATAAAAGACTAATGGCTAAAAAATAAGCCATGGAAATTCTATCACCTAATTAAATACTTTAACACACCTTATGGTTTGGCTCTGAATTTCTGGGATGCCACAAAGTGCCCCAGATTTAAAGCTACTGATGTGAAGAGCTCTCTGTTTTTTTTTTTAAATTGTTTTTTTGTCCCCTTTTGTTCAGTGTTGGGGAAGAGATCATGTGTAATCTTGACGTGCTTTTTTAAGTGAATGACTTTGGTTATTGGGTGAGACCTTGGAAGATAAATGCAGTACTATTTTCTTAGACTATGCAATCCTACTAGGATCTGGCCCGATCTGGCCATGGGTATAGACTCGGCTCCCAAATATAAAATTTGGAATCATTTGGAATTGATACTATGTGATTATGTTTCAGGTTCTCGTTGCTATGGAACCTGATGAAGTTGTAACAAGATGATATATCATGCATAAATATATGCTTTATATTACTATATGATTTGTATCGATATTTTTCTTAGCCTGTTTTGTTGCTCATATTATTTTGTTGTAACCGCTATTTATCTTAGTCTTTAAAAAAAAAAAAAAAAAGAAGAAAGAAAGAAAGAAATTGGTTCTTGAGCATACTCTAGAATCGGATCGAACAAATAGAATTAGGTTCTAGCCTTTCATGCACAAATTCAACAAGGTAGGTTTCAGATTCCAAAAAGCGAGAATCAATCATAACAGGAAACAGTTCACTTCTACTATTTTTCATTGATGGACACACATGAATGGTCATTCACTCATTTGCTTCATGACTGCATGCCAAAAAAAATCCGAAGACTGGATTTGGTTAGGGTAAAAGTTTGAGATTTTTTTTTAGCTAAAAATCAGGTTGGGTAAATAAATGTGTCATGGAGAGATTTTTAATGGTGTTAACCTTTTCAATTTTTCATAAATTTTGCGGAGCTCATACTTTGACTTTTAATTGTCAAAATGCTCGACACTTTTTAAGGAATTCAAATACTGTTACGTAGAATCATATACAATGAGTTTTTTTTTTTTTTAAATAATTTTCCAAGACAAATTTTTTTTTTATTTCTAAACTTTTGAGAGAAAGGCAAAAAATGGCCCCAAACTGGATATATTCAAGTAAAATTTATTAACCACATGGACATGTGATACTAATTTTGACAGGTTGAAAGTTACTTCTTTTTTAATTGGAAGTTACAAATCACTCTAGAAAGTTGGGGAAAAAACCACAAAAAATCCCAAATTACGCCAAATGTGACACGTTTATTCTAAAATTTCTTTTGTAACACCAAAAATTCAAAAGCACCATTAAAAATTTGTCCACATAGACAAGCAAAGTCGAATGTTGATGTGGTGCTCACTTGGCTTAAGGAAAATAAAAACAACATTTTGTTGACTTGAAAAACATTTAATAGAAACTTGACGAAGGGTAAAATGTGTCACACGGGTATAAATTTGGAGTTTTTAACGTCACTATTAAAAGGTTAGAGTACATATGCCATAGTGGACATAGGTTGGTGTTTTTTATATCACAAAAAACAAGTTCATGGTAATTTTTTCCTATCCCCCAAGAAATTACTAGTCTTGGTCTTGCATACATATTTACTTTCTCAAAACTAAAAACTTACAAATCCAAGTGAAAAATAATCACGTTAAGGAACTATTGACCAAGCCATCGAATAAAAAGTTATGAGCCACTTTAAGGAGTGGCTAATCGCGGGATAGATAGAAAGTTACTAGGCATTTTGAGGAACTCAAGTTCTCCGTCCCAATTGGCCTAGCTTCAGTGGAATGCCTCTGGTGAACAACTGATACACATTTTCATTATTTCTGACTTCACTCCAATTGCAACACATACTGAAATAACTCAACCTCACCATCTCAAGATGACGACTTTAATTTATTTTACTCAAATAACATGAAGTTTAACCAAAAGGCGCATTCCACCTGAAACTTCTACGTTACGATCAGTTTCGTAACGTGTGGTGCCCCGGAAGTTTGTAGTGGCTCTGCTATGCCGAAATGCGCCATGAGAAGCCAAACGTGGCTGAGAAGCTCTCCTCCTCTGCTCAGGCTCTTGGAGTGTTCGTAGCCTTTGCATCGGCAAGCCGCGTACATCATCATCCTCGCCCAGACCTTGCTGATCACGTGCCACCTGTCGTCGACTGATTTTAACTGTCTAGCGAGATGGCACGCGTCAAACAGCACCGATGTGCTTTCGGCTCCGAGCATCTTCCACACAGGGATGTTAGTTCTCACTCGAAGCAGAAGATAGCAGACTTCGCACAGATCGCGCGACTATCTCGACTCGTGCTCCTCGAAGCAGTTGCACAAACGGGTGTGGGCATGTGCCCTTTTCTTGAATGACTTCTGCGCCCACTGGGTGACCACCGATAAGGTGTTGACTTGCTTCTTTGGCAGCATCGCTAGCTCGTCCTCGAAGAACTGCTGAGCTTCAGCCAAAGTGTCTCCGTATCGGAGCACCCCTATCCCTGTCGCACACATGGAAGGATGGAATATTAAAAGATAGAGCATGTACCGCGAGAGCAACGTACTCATCATGTAGTTTGTGACCGCTTCCGAGTCCACGCAGCGGCAGTCCTCATAGTGACATAGCTCAGTGGCGATGTGCCAGATGAGGATGCTCTCGTCAAATTCCTTCTCATCCAAACTCCATTTCAGATGATCACAGTTCGACTTCTTCAGTAGTTCGCTCGCCTCCAGCTTAAGACTCGCCAACACGCCCACGCTCTTCAATCCGACGGGCTTTTCCATTTTAGTGACCGCATCCTTCATGTGATTGAAGATCATTTCTTTGATTTCCTTCTTCAACTCTTTGTAATCGATGTAGAAGTTCTTTTCCACCACCTCGCCTAACATGGCGAGCCCCGGATAGCGGAAGATGCTGTTTCTCTTCCTGATAGATGAACTCAAGAGGCTGAACTGGGCCACGGAATTTGACCATCTTGGGCTCCGGTTGAACGGGAGAAAGGTGACGACGGATGAAATGGTGGATTCCTTGGGTCCCTGAATCCGCCAGTGGTGGACCCAATCGGATGAAATCGTTAGAAGCAGCGAGAAAATCTCTAAAAGTATGGCCACACTTATCAGCGAGAAAGTTATACAGACGTCAACATTGCGGAAATCCTTCTTTTCCTGTAAGGAGAAGAAGACCAACACGGCACACGGAACCGAGAGACTGATGAGCCAACGAATGATGCCCCAAGTACCGTTCAGCAACAGCACCTTGGTGAAGAGCAGATCGTACATGAACCCGAGCTCGATTTCCACAATCTCGAAAGCCTTCGCCGAATCCATGTCCGGGCCCCAGAACATGCGTGAACTGACGCCCTTGTCGACCATGCTGATGGTCAGGTCCACAAAGAGAAGCTTGAAGATATTGAACAACTCATAGGCTTTGTCCAGAGTCGCTTGATTGTCCCCCGTAGAGGGATCCTGCAGAGCGGGAATCTGTGTGAGCTCGTCGATTCCAACCCAGTAACCCTCCTCTTTCTTCAGAGTGTACCGCGCCACACTTCTGGGGTAAATGGAACCGGATTCAGGCCGTGAAAGCATTGAACCTCGAAGTCGACCTTGGCTAGCCAAGTACAAACACAATGTCCTCTCTGCATATTTGATGAATCCCACCAGGATCATACCCGCCGCTAACATCCACAGTTTAGACCCCCACAAGGCCAAGACGTAAATGTAACACGCTAGTCCCGCCTGGATGCAAAGCCGTGCCAACTGCCTCAGCCATAGCTCGTTGTCCTCCAGGGCATACGAGGTGATCGTGTCAGGCCCACCCAAGTGGAGGAGGAGGAACGGCGCCCAGAACGCCATGATCTGGCTCTTCGGATCGATCATCCCATTTGTTTCCTTCATCTTGGCCAGGCGGTTTGACATGATGCCGAGAGTGAGAGTTGCGATGGAGTCGGCCAAAAGGTACGTCGTCCAGACCACGACTTGGATCCAGTTCCTGAAAATGGATTTCCTCCAACTGGCCAGAGTGGCAAGGGTCAATTGGAGGAACAAGCTGAAGAGGACAAGTAACTGCAGCCCCCACTCCTTCCATAGATCAATCAGCGAAAATCCCATGGATGAAGTCGAACAGATGGCACCGACAGACTCAACGATCGGGGCACCCTCTTAAAGAGCGGTCAAACTTAAGATTATGTATGGAGAGGAAGCAAGGCAAAACAGCATTAGCTTTGAATTGACCTCAGCATTATCCTTGGAACTGCCATCATTTTATAAGTATTGCTTGGGATAGTAATCAAGTTCAGAAGCAATTATTTACACTGCATAACATTAGCAGTGAAGGCTTTATTGGTTTTTGGGCTTAAGGCCCGTCCGCCCAAGTTGGGCCCAAATAGCTTGGCCCATGGGAATAGGGCCCGTGGAAAGAAAGGGGTATAAAAGAGAGGAGAGAGAGAGAAAAAGACACTGTTTTATTTTTCACGTACGTCTTTTTTCTCTCCCAACGTTCTCTCCCTTTCTCTCCCGTTTTCTTCAAAAGGAAAACAGTAAAGCACGTGAAAGGATTTTGCTTCCAAGGATCGAATAGGACCGTTTCTCTTCCTCCATCGACAACCGGTGTTTAATCTGTGGCTAAAAGGTACGCTCGAATCCGTGGTGTGCTTTAGGATCGGTGATGCGTGTTGTTTTCCCGGGCTTCGTCTTCCGCTTGATTTAGGGGTTCGATTCGGTATCAAATCCAGTTTTCGGGGATCTGTTATTCCCAACATTGGTATCAGAGCCCTGTTTCACGTTTTTCCCGATCAATTCTGATGTTTTTGATTGATTTTTCGCGAAATCCCTTCGGCCGTACGGAACTGGGCCAAAATCCCGACACCCGAGCGCTTTTCGCCCTTTTTTCCGAGTTTTCGTAAGTCAAAATAAAATTTTGATTGCATAGGAAGAAAGCGACGCCGAGGCGAGTCCGCGATGTCGAACGCCGCCGGGAGCGCCGCACGCGCCCACACGCGCGGCCAGAAGGCGTTGCGCGTGGGCGCGACGCGCCCGAAGCGCTGGCATTGGCCAGCGCGTGCGCCACACGCGCCGGTCGGCGAACCGGCGCGTGCACACCGCGCGGGCGGCGACCGCGCGCCGGTCCGGCGGATCGACGCGTGACGTCACGTGATGACGTCAACGTGGACGTCATCCAGCGGTCGGTAACCGTTCGGATGACGCGTCCGGCGACGCGTCATCCGACGTCGTTGCCGGACGGCCACTTCGGCCGGGCGAGACCGACCCACCGGAGACCAAGGCACGTGGCAGGCACGTGCGGATGACGTCTGCGTGACGTCATCCCCCGCACGGGCGCGGCACGTGCGTCGGTCCGCTCGAGCGGTCCGACCGGCCCGACCGGTCCGTCCGGTCCGACCGGTCCGACGACCGACGACCGTTGACCGTTGACCCTCTGACCGTTGACCGTTGACCACGTTGACCGTTGACCGACGACCGTTGACCGTTGACTTTGACCGTTGACAATTGACTTTGACCGTTGACCCCAAAAAAAAAAAAGGAAAATAATGTGTTTCTTTTTCAATTAAGTCTATGTGGATTATAATGTGATCCCTTATTTGTTCTGCATTTGTTGCGAACTATAACCTCCCTAGGTTGCGACACCTATTCGCGCGCTTCTGGACGATAACAAAAGGATAGGTCGTCGGTTGATGAAATTGCGAAAAGCTGATGATCATCGATGGGAAAGGGTGACTCAATTGATCATGTCCTTGAAGTCAACAGGAAAATTCAACAGGTCATATGGAATGGTCGTCCTATGTCACGATCGAGAGATGGTGCGATTTTTCATGACCACTCTTCCACCCGAATGGCAAGATGTGTTGAATCGCATATGGGATGTCAACGAGCCGCTTCCTATAAGAAAATTGTGATGGATTTTGTAAACGAATATTACTATATTGTTTCAAGGGAAAAGATTAAGAAATTGAACAAAAGAGGATCTTTCCCGGTTCGTGTCTTGACTTTGTGTTAGTTGTATTGGCTATTATATGTTAAGTGTGCTTTGTGGACATATTATGTATTGATTACTACCTAATTGTGTTGAATGAAAGCATTATCGTTTTTTAATTGTATGTCAATTATCTCATTCAATTAATTGTCAAGTTGTGGGTAATTAGTCAGGGTAGTTTTAGAAGTTTTTGTAGCTTCATAGAATTAATTTTGCATATGACAATCATATTAATGATAGTTTTAAGTTAGGATTTTTGGAGGATGATTGGAAACGAAGTGACCTTTTGATTCTAAAGCCTTACTTGAAATTATTCATTAATATGATGGGTCTATGTAAATAGGGATGCATAAATGATAGGCATTAATAATTCGTGCATATTTGTCTGATTTGTTCAGATCAATGGCTTCTGCCACAAAGAGCATAGTTGCCGAGCTGAACAAAGGTGAAAAGCTCAATGGAGACAACTATGAGATTTGACAAATGAAAATCCAAAGATGTCTTTGGAAGAGCAAGAAGCACTTGAGGCTCTTGTCATGACCATGGAAGAACTTGAAGAGGGAACCATCGACAAAGACAAAAGAAACAAAGAAGCTTTTTTAGCGTGGAAAAGAATGAACTCTCTAGCTCGCATCACGTTGTTGAGCAAAGATGGAAAATGACGTCATGCGAGAGTTTCGGCGTTTTGATAATGCCAAGGAATTGTGGGAGGCATTGGCGCTAGATATGGTCATACTTCGGTGACTAGATCGAGGCGGCTCACTGTCGTTTTGACTCTTATAAGAAGCCTCATGGTCGGACCATGAAGCAACATCTTAGAAAGATGTCAAACATGATAACCGAGCCGAAAGATGCTGGCCATGTCCTCACGAGATGAGCGGGAAGTGTAGCAAGTGTGATTCGTTCCTTGCCCCCGAGTTGGGAGCATATGAAGGTGCACTGACTCATAATGAAAACATCAAAACCTTTGAGGATGCGATGCGTCATCTTGAGCTGGAAGAGGACCGCACCGTTGGCGGCTGCCGGATGCTTTGAACTCTATTATGCTGGTTCTAGCTCAAATGGAGCTTCGAGCTCCAAGCGCAAGCGCCCTAACTGGTTTGATAAGGGGAAAGGCAAGGAAGAAGCAGGTCCTTCAGGGAAGAAACCCAAATTCAACCAACATGGAAGAGGGAAGCGTCCTCACATGAAAAAGCTTGCAAGGGTGAAATGCTACAACTGTGACAAGAAGGGTCACTATGCTCGCGACTGTCGTGAGCCAAAGAAGGTATGCACCCCTTGCACTTTTCAGAACTTTGCTTATGTGTCGAGTTCTGTGTTCTTAACTGAGTCTAATCCTTTGTGGACTGTGGATTCAGGAGCGACAGACCATGTAGCGAAGGATAGAGGATCCTTCGTGGAATTCCGACGAGTACCAACTGGAACTAAGTGGATCTATGTGGGAAACAACTCCAGAGCTGAAGTGAAAGGAATTGGCACATGCCAACGAATATGCGTGGTGGACGCACTTTGTTCCTTCATGATGTGTTGTATGCTCCGGAGATTCGTCGAATTTAGTGTCTCGTATTAATGTTGGTTAAATTAGGTTTCAATATGAACTTCGTAGTAGAGGTGTGAATTTGTTTTTGGAGACAAATTACTATGGTTGTGGCTATTTTCTAGATGGTTTTATTGTATTAGATATTGATTATGTTAATGCTAATGTTTGTTATTCCCTTCTCACGTCTCCTAATAAATATGATAATGATGTGAATGTGTGGCATGCTAGACTTGGTCACATTGGCCAACAAATATGAATAGACTAGCCAAAGAGGGCTTGTTGGGCAATGCTGAAAAAGTCGATTTGTCCATATGTAAGCATTGCCTAGAAGGGAAAACGACAGGAAACCATTTGGAAAAGGAAAAAGAGCTGAATTTCCTCTGCATTTAATTCATTACCATGTCTCGTGGTCCAATGAATGTGAAAGGAAGGCATGGGGCTGTTTATTTCATCACTTTTATTGATGATTATACTCGATTCGGATATGTCTATTTGATTTCTCATAAATCTGAAGCGATAAGTTGTTTCAAAAGGTTTATGAACCTTGTAGAGAATCAATTAGATAAGAAAATAAAAGTATTGAGATCCGATCGAGGTAGAGAATATTTATCTGATGAGTTCAGAAAATTATGTGATGAAAAAGGAATAGAAAGACAGTTGTCTATTCCATACACTCCTCAACAAAATGGTGTTGCGGAAAGAAGAAACGAACCCTACTGGAAATGGTTAGGTCCATGATGGCGCATGCTAACTTGCCTATCACCTTTTGGAGTGATGCATTGTTAACTACTGCGTATATACTTAACCGGGTGCCTTCCAAATCAGTTGCTTCCACTCCATATGAGTTATGGACAGGTAGAAAACCGGACTTGAGTTTTCTTAAGCCATGGGTTGTGCTGCCTATACACATGAGTCCTCTCACAAGTTTGGGAAATTGGGTCCCAGAGGAAAGAAGAGTATTTTCATAAGATACTCGGAACACTCGAAAGGATATGTGTTCATTGGTGAGCAGGAAAGTGGGAGTGTAACTGAATTTGAATCACTTTAGATGTTACATTCTTAGAGGATGAGTTCCTAAGAAGGGCGAAATAGGGGAAGATCACTCCTATTTGAGACCTTGGATCAAGACAATGATATTAGTGGAGTTCATCCAAGTGGGAGCATAATAGGGAATGATGTGCAAAGTGTACAATCTCCCATACGGCGAACAAGTTGCCAAAGTATTCCCCGTCGATGTTTTGACATTGAAGGGGAAACTTTTATGGTTGCTCCACAAGATGAGGATGAGCCTAGAAATATCAATGAGGCTCTTAATTGCCCTAGTAAAGAAAAATGGATTCATGCAATGGAAGAGGAAATGGAGTCAATGAAATCAAACCAAGTCTGGGATTTGGTTGATCTTCCAAAAGGACGTAGAGCTATTGGGAACAAATGGGTTCTCAAAATAAAGCGAAAGGCTGATGGCTCAATTGAAAGGCATAAGGCTCGCCTTGTGGCGAAGGGGTATAATCAACAGGAAGGAATTGATTATGAAGATACGTTTTCTCCTGTAGTGAGATTTGCCTCGATTCGCATTATTCTGGCAATAGTAGCTAGTCTGGATCTTGAGTTACATCAAATGGATGTAAAGACTGCTTTCCTCAATGGAGAATTAGAGGAAGAAATATATATGGAACAACCTACGGTTTCATAATGAAAGGCCAAGAAGAAAAAGTATGTCGACTTTTGAGGTCGATATATGGTCTTAAGCGATCATCAAGACAATGGTATATACGTTTTCATAATGCCATAGTGGCATATGATTTTACAATGATTGATGAGGATCATTGTGTATATATCAAAAGATCAAGGATCAATTTGTGATCATAACATTATATGTTGATGATATACGATTGCCGGAAGCAATATGGAGTTGGTTAATACTGTCAAGAGATGATTGTCTTCTAACTTTGAGATGAAGGATATGGGTGAGGCTGCATACATTCTTGGAGTTAAGATTTCGAGAGATCGTTCGAAGAGATCGTTGTCTCTTTAAAGAAACCTATATAAATAAGGTTCTTGAACGATTTCGTATGCAAGGCTCGTAAACCGATAGACACTCCTATTGCAAAAGGTGAAGGATTGAGCCATAGATCGTGTCCAGGGACTCCACAAGAGAAGGAACAAATGAAACATGTTCCTTATGCTAGTGCTGTTGGGAGTTTGATGTATGCTATGATGTGTACATGACCCGACATATGCTTTGCGATTGGAATGGTGAGTAGATACCAATCCAATCCAGGTCCAAGACATTGAAAGCCGTCAAGAGAATACTGAAGTATTTGAAGGGCTAACCGCTGATTTCAAGTTGAATTACCAAGGAAAGGATCTCATGCGACTTGAAGGCTATTCGAGATGCTGATTGGGGAGGAGATTTAGATGAAAGAAAATCTACCTCTGGATTTGCTTTCTTATCGAACAATGGCGCCATATCATGGAGCAGAAGAAGCAAACGTGCATAGCCTTGTCCACGATGGAAGCTGAGTTCGTGGCGTTATTAGCAGCGGTACAAGAAGGAGTTTGGCTTAAGAGATTTTTGGATCATTTAGGTGTTATTGAGAAAGCTGCAAATCCATTGTTGGTTAATTGTGATAGCCAAGCAACTATAGCGTACACCAAAGATCCAAAGTATCATGGCAAGACCAAACATATAGATACCAAGTATAACTTTGTAAAAGATATGGTTGCACGAAAGGATGTGAACTTGCAGTACATATCTACGCATAGAATGGTAGCAGATCCTATGACAAAGCCAATACCTAGAGATGTGTTTTGTGGTCATGTAAAATCTCTAGGATTGCGTAGAGTCCGATGTACTGAGTTGTAATTTCCCTGAGTTGTTCACATTTATGAAATTTTGTTTTTCATTGATTATTGCCTATGAATCTTTGTATTGCATCTTAATGCTCAGTGCATTATTTTTAAGTTGAGAAGTATGTCGGACAGATATAAGATTAGCCCACTCACACGGGTAATCGCCTGCATTTACTTGTGTGATAAATAGAGATGAGACTGTTTTTAAGCTTATTATCTAGGTGATAATCGAGAGCGCAAGCTTAAAATACGTATGTCGCCTTAACTGAGTGTTAAGATGAGGACATAATACAAAAGATGTCTGAAAGTAAAATACCCCACACATTTTACTTTATCTGTCTAAGATGCCAGATGTGAGTTCTGATAAATTTTGTAAATGAGTAGATACGTGAACTCGAGTTAGACATTGGGTATGTCTGAACTATCATCTGTACGGTATTGAAAGGTGTAGACATACGCTCCATGGGAAAGGAGTTAATACCGTAATACGTATTTCATACTTCGTATGCATGAGACGACCAATAAGAGTGGCAAAAAGTTTGATCTCAACTTTTATGACGTGTGAGACTCTTGAGGAAAAGAGTTCCTCAAATTTAAAGTCCCCTCAGGACTCTTACTTATTCTCAAGATTTCTATTTAGTGTTTGCTATCTTAGGGTGTTGCCAATGGTCATGAGATGATTCGATCTAATGGGGCATTTCTAGAAAAGCAAGCTGGACTGAAATCGAGAGTTTGAAAGAAAGAGGAAGATCGATTTTGGAGAATCACATTGTAGTTTTGTATTCACTGGTCGACCAATTATAACTGTCTTTGTGATAATTATAATTGTGAATACAATATATATATCATTATTTAAAAGAGGTCAAGGGAGATATAAATGTGATCGATCGATCTAGGGTACTGCATACTAAATCTACTCGGAGTGTGATGCCCATTATGAGCTGCTATATATTCCTAACAGGTGTATAGCAACGAGCTCTCAAAGTATGCTAGTCGCACGGATTATTCACCAGTATGAATGTTGAATAGAGGTAAAGAGAATACTGTTCGGCCCACCATGTGCGAGTGGGAGATGAAGGCTTTATTGGTTTTTGGGCTTAAGGCCCGTCCGCCCAAGTTGGGCCCAAATAGCTCAGCCCATGGGAATAGGGCCCGTGGAAAGAAAGGGGTATAAAAGGGAGGAGAGAGAGAGAAAAAGACACTGTTTTATCTTTCACGTACGTCTTTTTTCTCTCCCAACGTTCTCTCACTTTCTCTCCCGTTTTCTTCAAAAGGAAAACAGTAAAGCACGTGAAAGGATTTTGCTTCCAAGGATCGAACAGGACCGTTTCTCTTCCTCCATCAACAACCGGTGTTTAATCTGTGGCTAAAAGGTACGCTCGAATCCGTGGTGTGCTTTAGGATCGGTGATGCGTGTTGTTTTCCCGGGCTTCGTCTTCCGCTTGATTTAGGGGTTCGATTTGGTGTCGAATCCAGTTTTCGGGGATCTGTTATTCCCAACAAGCAGGAACAAAAAGGCAGCAGTAAAATACTTTTGGCACCACTTTTTGGTGCATAATGATCGAGCAATCCTTTACTTTTGCCCCTAGGCAAAAGTAAAGTGACAAAATTAGGTTCCGGTATTCGCGCTAGCACAAGTTTGGTTTCTACCATAATTGAGAAGATCGGAACTAGACAAAGAGTTAAAGTTTGGTTTCTCAATCATTGCTCCAAATTGAAATCCAAGAAACTTCCCTACAATCATTGTGATTTTCACACTGTCTGAAATGCATCCCTACGTGATTCATGTGAAATTTAAAAATCACCTATTTAGCTTGCTATAACAAGTAAAGTCACAAACAGGCCAAAAGAAAGTGACAATGCTCCCTCCAATCTGAAGCGATTCCAAAGCATCAAGTTGATTGCTTTATTCCAACATATAAGCATATTATTTTCATTTAAAATTTCAAAGATCTATTTGTTTTTCTAAAAAAAATGGAAAGCCAGTAAAATTTTCATTAAGAACGCAATGGCAAGACTTGCAGATCATCAATTTGTGTCGTCGCCATATAATATCTCAAGAGATGTGGACAAGATGAAATGGAGACGAAATACCAATTTTTTTACTTCATATTAAAGGAGAACGAGAGATGCGGGTCAAAACTTTTAAAAGCGATAGAGAGATCCGTAGAGCCCGGAGGAATTAAAGGCCTCATGGTCAAAGCTGAAAAAATCAAAGAAAAATATGTACAAATGCAGATTTTTGATCGAGTCAATCATACATCCGCTGGGATTTGGCTAATCCATACTATTATGTAAAGCAAAAAGGATCTCTTTAAGAGATCACAATCCTTTTTTCTCAAAAATTTCCTCAATTAGATTTTTTATGGATATTTTATTGATGGGCAAATGCATCGATTAACGATTCTACTTTATCTCTTATGTGTATTATTTAAAACCTTTCAACATTTTCTATCTTATAAAGCACCGTGGGAGGTGGGTCCTCTCGCCAATGCTCCCTGGGGTTTACGCCGAGCGCTCATTGTGAGGCGGTTCCTCTAGTTCCAAAAAAAAACAACCTTACTATAAAAAAAAATCATTCTTGAAAGGTTTTCCATTTTCATGGTATAGGCAATTCTTGCATATTGTATCAATAACTTTTGAGGTAAGTGCTGCAGAAGTTCTAAAACTTGTCATGAAGATACATTTGAGTCTTAAAACTTACAAAAAGTGCAAGTAAGTCCTAAAACTTATCAAAATATTTCAATCGAGTTCTAAAACCGACGCCATTAGCCTTTTCCGTTAAGAATGCTGACGTGGCATTTTAAATTATTATTATTTTATTTCTAGGTGGATTTTTTAATTATTTTTTATTCATTTAAAAAAATAGATATAAAAATAAACAATTAGATTTATTCATTTTATTTTATTTTTACAAAAAACTAAAAAAAAGTTTAAAAAATTATTTATAAAAAAAAGATAGCGGCGATGTTCGCCGCCCTCTCCCCGTCGCCGCGCCCCATCGCCGGAGGGGCCGGCAATGGTCGCCGGCCTTGGGCGAGCCTTGCTGGCCCCCAGTGAGGACCAGCGACAACTCGCCCAGGGCGGGCGATGGCTGACGAGCCCAAATCTGAGCAAGGGTGCCCAGATTTGGGCCCGTCACCTGGGCAAGGCTTGGTCGGCCCTCGCCAAGATCTAGCGAGCCTTGTCGGCCCTGAGCGAGGGCTGATGAGGCCTCGCCCAGGGCGGGCGACGGTCATTGGCCCTCACCTAGGGTCGGCGAGGCCTTGCCCTAATTAGGTGAGTGCTGACCACCCCCGCCTAGGGCTAGCGATCGTCGCCGGCCCCTCCGGCGATGGGGGCGGTGGCGGAGAGGACGATTGATTTTTTTTTTTTTTTTAAAAACAAGTTTTAAAAATAAATTTTTTATTTTTATTTTTTATTTTTGGTAAAAATAAGATAAAATGAATAAATCTAATTTTTTAAAATGAATAAAAAATAATTTAAAAATCCACGGAAAATAAAAATAATCTAAAATGCTACAACATCATTTTTAAAGGAAAATGCTAACGGCGTCGGTTTTAGGACTCGATTGAAATATTTTGACAAGTTTTAGGACTAAAATACATTTTCATAACAAGTTTTAGGACTTATGCAGCACTTATCCCATAATTTTTTTGTCATTTTGGATGTCAATTTTTGTATACATGCAACGCATGTGTATTTTTGCTATTTCACAAAGAAGCCACTTACACACTACGAAGAAAAGCCAACTTGAGCTGTGTCCCGAGCCCTCGATTAATTAAACATCTTGATTGAGGGAAAAGTGCTAAAAAGTCCTAAACTTTTTGCATTTGTGCCAATTAAATCCTAAACTTTTTTGGTATCAATTAAGTCCTAAACCTTTTTACGTTGTATCAATTCAATCTTTTCTGGCCAATTTTGGCCAGATTTTGCTTACTGGACGCTAGCCGGGCGACGTGGCCTAATTAGCACGCGTTGATAACTTTTAATAATATTTTTATTTTTATTTTTTTATTTATTTCCTTTTTTTCTTCTCCTCTTCTTTCTCTAGTCGGTCGTTGGACCTCGACGACCGACCAGAGGCGACAGCCGGCCAAGTCGAGGTCAACCTCGTCGACCACCTTGCCAATGGCCACGAGGGTGGCCTTGCGCGGGGTAGCGAGGCTTGCCCTCATTGGATCTGGCGAGGGTCGAGCCTCGCCGCCTAGGCCTTGAGGGTAGCCTTGCATAAGGCGGGCGGGCGCGCCCTATGGCCACGGCGAGGTGGCCGCGAGGTCGACCTCGACACGGCCGGCCGTTGCCTCCGTCGGTCATCACGGCAACTAGTTGGAGGAAGAAGGGGAGAAGAAACAAGAAAAAGGAAAATAATATAAAAATATAAAAAAATTCAAAAATTCAAAAATATTAAAATATTATTAAAAGTTGTCCATATTAGCGCCGATCAGGCCACGTCAGCCATCCGGCGTCCACTCAACAAAATCCCACCAAAATTGATTGAAAATGACTGGCACAATATAAAAATGTTTAGGATTTAATTAGCACCAAAAAAAGGTTTAGGACTAAATTGGCATAAATGCAAAATGTTTAGCACTTTTTTAGCACTTTTTCCCCTTGATTGGTATTATCGGAAAAATATCTTGATTAAGTTGTTTGTAAGAATTAAATCTGTACTTTCTATAGTTGTGCTTTCTACTGCCTTTTCTTATTTTTGGTTCTCTAATTTCATATGTTTTTAAAAGCATGCAAAGTTAATTAAACAAAAAGCTAAAAGTAATTTCCTGCAATAACAACCTAGAATTTCAGATATCTTGTTAAGCCATAGAAAGTGAAGGTGATTTCCCCTCTTTTTATCTTTAGTTAAGGATCCCCTAATCAAATCACCGATGGATGATGTGGTCATTGCACTCAGAAAAATAATTGTCTTCATGTGAACATTCCTATAAAGAGACGGAATTTACAATTTATCTTCTCTTTTGGATATATGGATACCTTGCAAACTCATATTTATCAAAAGATTAATATTACAAAAAACCTCAAACTAAAACACCCATGCCACATTTACCCCAAACTAATTTTATATCACACTCATGCCATATTTATCTCAACACGGTGCACTTGTGCCATGTTTATTTCAAAATAATTTTTATATAACAAAAAATAAAAATTGATATACTCATCCCACGTTTACTCTAAAAAAATCACAGATTTATCACAATTTGAGGTAAAGTAGCATGAGTATATTAAGTTGGGGTAAATGTGGCATGGGTCTATTAGTTTAGGATTTTTTGTAATACAAAAATTAGTTTAGGGTAAATGTAGTATGGGTGTATTGTTTTTTGAGTTTTTGTAATACAAAAAACTAATTTGGGGGTAAATGTGACACATTACTCGTGACATTACTTTTGGATGTTTAATCATCACGTGATTATTTGAATTTGCCAGAGGTGGAAGTATAGCAACAAAATCAAGTCGAGTATGAACTACTTTAATTGAGAAGGTTCAAATATAGGGTGAGAGTTATAATTTGATTTCTCAATCACTGCTCCAAATTGAAATCCGATGATCTTCACTCTAACCACTATGATTCTCACACATTGTCCACCGAGCATCACTAACATGATTCACGTGGAATATGAAAATCAACTATTCTAACTTGCTATAACAAGTAAAGTCACAAAAAGGCTAAAAGAGGATGATAAATGCTTACTCCAAATTGAAGCAATTCCAAAGCATCGGGTTGATTATTTTAATTCTAGCAGACAGGCCTATTATTTCCTTAAAACTGATCTTCATGTCAAATCCGTGAATAAAGTTGTCACCACAATAAAACATTGCACTAGGGCGCATATATTTTACACCATGTTGCCATCGGCTAATGTGGTTTGTGATCATCGTGATTAGAACTTGTCATCCATGTTTGAATAATTGCCCTGCAGTGTGCAACACCAACTGAACATTTTTCTTCATTTATACTCGATATTTCACAAGGATGCATGTGGTGCATGACCATCGTTGAACATATTGATCTTTCACGCGCTATCCCGTGAAGGACATGTAGCTGGCGGCCCACCTCTAGGTTAACTTAATTTGAGCTCTAAACGGGGCAAATCAAGGCTTGCAACATGCGACTAAGAACCTCCAAAAGTCAAGTCCAGGAATTTGTAATTTGAGAGGAAAAGAAAAGCATCAGCGCCACAACGTAGAATTTATCTGATGATGGATGGGAAGTCTTTCGGTCCCACCTCATGTCTCCATTGTTCTTCTCCTCCTCCTTCTTCTTCTTGTTTTTTTGTTTTTAAATTATGTTCAGACGTCTCCGTTGTTGCCCGGCAAATAACAAAATACCATACATAATAACCTCTATTTACATTTAGAAAAAAAAGAAGAAGGGGGAAGTGAAAACTAGCTGCCCGGTCTCATGCTCGTGATGTAATATTCGGTTTCAACCGTTAATGCTCCACCCAATTAATTAGAGAATTCCCGAAATACAAACTAGCAAGAGATTTATTCGCAGAATATTGCAAATTTGTGATTCCATAAAAGAAATTACAACTCTTTTGTGACCGTGCTATTTTGTCTATGATACCATTTTTAAGTTAAAAGTTGGATTTGTCTAAAACTACAATTCAAAACAAAGAACACCTTAGGATAAAATAACTGTATGCTCTAAATTTATCAATTTTAAGCAAACTAAAGCCCACTGTTTAATTTTACAGTCAAAGGAACATATGATTTGAGACTTGAGAATTATGACCAAATTCAGGATGATTTCAAACTATGTTGCATACAATCTTTTTATTTAAATTTAAGGTATTCTATAATCTTTTATGTTCAAGTTCTACCTAAGTGTTTGATAAGAGGCTTTCTCGTGTCTATAGAGAAACGAATTCTTGTGTGAATTAGTTAGCAAATTTTGCTTTCAGTCCTGATGTATAAGTCTACATAGATTTTTATTTGAAAATTTTGATTATCACGCTACATGATGATCGAGTAGAGTTTTTATATTTAGATTTTCATTCTACGGAATTTGATTTCCAACTTAATAGGGAAAAATTACTAAAAAATTTCTAAACATATTACAATTGTATCAATTCAATTTTAAACTTTTTTTTTTGTCAAATGAATTTTAAACCTTTTGTATTTGTGCCAATTCAATTCATTTGGCTATTTTTTGACCGGCTGATACTAACATAGATGTTAGCTATCTTAAGCGTGTCACCGGCGCTAACTTGAACAATTTTTTGATAATATTTTAATATTATTTCAATTTATTTATTTATTTATTTTTCTTTTCTCTTCTCTTTATTTTTATTTTTCTTCACTTCTTTCTTCCTCCAACAAAGGTAGAGCTAATGAGATCCTCAACGGCCTTGCAATGGCTAGCGAGGCTCGACCTCACTAGATCCTGCAAGGTCATGCCTCGCCTTGCCCCTAACAATGCTTGAGCCCTCGCTAGAGGCCGTGAGGGCAATCTTGTTGTCACTGGCATGGAGATGTGTTCTAAGCTATGAGCTTCCTCAATTTTCTAACAATAAAAATAATAGATTTGCTTTTTTATTCTCCCTTTTTTAATTATCTCTTCATAATTTTCCAAACTATTTCGGCGTGATTTGCAGAGTTTTTTCTTCTTCTTTTTTTTTTTTCAATTTGAAGGTCGGACAAAAATGGACAATTTTGCTACTATATAAATTGATAAAATTATTGCACTTTTATTACTTCGGCCCTAAATCTTTCAATTTTATTAATTAAGTCCATCCAGCTTATTTTGACCAAAATTTCTTGATATGGATTACGGCCGTCCTACATGATATGGCCAACATTGACATAAATAATTTTTAATAATATATATATATATATATTTTTTTTTTTCCCATTTTTTTGGTTTTTTCTTAACTTTCTGGTTTTTTGGATTGAGGGACCGCAATCTTCGTCGGCCATACGTGAGTGCAGAAACTTCAAGCAAACACTAAGCGAATAAGGCGCCATGCCCTGGGCAATTCCACACTAGTAAGAATGTGGAAGATCAACCAACGTAATGATATTGCTACACAACAAAGCCACCCATTCGATATATGGGATGCATACAGCTAATCCAGCAAATCCTTTCTCTTCCTCATAGTTAGGTCATCACTTGCCATTAATCAATATAGAATTTTGCAAATGCCTTTCTCATTTTTGAGTGCCCACATGCAAAACATTTGATCATGTTAATATGGCAAGTGAAAAACAAGAAGCGGAACTTACACTTATATATTACCATATGTCTTTTCAGCTGAACACGTCACTTGAATCGACAGTCAAATATTTAAATTAGAAAGACCTGGAACATAAACCAATTAAAATGTGAGAATAACATTAGCGAGAACCTCTTAACAAAGCGACTAATTCCAAGTGAGAAGGGGAAAAAAACAAGTATCGACCTGCGATTTTGTTGAAATTTTAAATGAGTGGGGAAGGAGCACCGACCCTGAATGGGTGACTGTTGGCCAAACTTCATCACACAGAAGGAGAGGGCTATACAGTACTGTTGATTTTTTTTTTTTTTTTAAGAGCTTAAAAACAAAGACCTGATGGAAGAGAAACCGCATCTACCTCCACTGACTTTTCATTCAAACTTTCTTTTTTCTCTACCATGTTCCAGTATATATGCGAAAGAAGTCTCCATCGAATATCGTCTACCATTTTGATTTCTGTTGCTGAGACATTATCAAAGTTACGCCCAAGAAGGGGAGGGTACAGCCATTTCCACATCAAACACATGCATAATTCACTCCACCAAACTCCTGTCTCCCGAACAGAGCAGCATGATAATTGTTTAGAAGAAGTGGCAGGCCAGGAGGGCTGGCTAGTCGCCCTTCCGCCGCTTAGACCTCTGCAAATTCCTGTAATTGTGCACTTCAGTTCAAGAAATTCAAATGCACTATTTCCACCTCCCCCAACCCCATTCTCCCCAACCCCATTCTCTGCGCATGCCATTGTTTTTGCAATCAACTTTTGTTCGCTCCATCCGCTTAATTTTCACATTGTATCTGGATCATCTAGAAAAGTAACTAGGAGCTAAATATGAACACGAGTTCTGAATGAGTATGAAGAATATCCTCACCTGCCAAAATCCTCGTTCCGACATTCGCTCTCTGCACAAAATTTGCATACCGTCTCGTGATTTCAATTACCCCATTTTCTTTCTTCTTTCTTCACCCATACTCTCTTGTTCCTGTCCACAAGAGCGTCTCGACTTCTATTAACATCCGAATCAACCCCAATGACAGGCTATGGCATTATTATTTCTTGCACATTGCATAATTACTTAAGAACCCGGGTTTATGTTCTTAAGGACTATACCGGGGGACATGAACGGGTTCATTGCATGCTGTTTTTCTGATTCAGAGTCGATACTTTTGAATTCACGTATAAATGGCAGGAAGCATCTAGAAAGCTATCTGAAAGCCAAAGTCGTCCAATTTTCTTGAGTTCTTCAAATGGCTGTGTTTTGAGTCTTGGAGCTATAACGAGAGATAGGAATGTCCCTCACATGTCATACAATTAGTCAGATGCAGTCGCAGTGGCTTGAGAACCGAACTTTTGTCAAACAGGGATGTTGGAAAACTTAGATTGCCCATGCTAATAATGCAGCGAGACAGGACTATCACTCCAAGCAACAGGTGCTTTGTGGATACCACTCACTCACTTGTCAATCAGGAATCAGAAGAAGCAAAAAGTGCTTAATAGACAGATGCCGCTATGTATTTGTCATTGGTCTTTTGTGGATCTAATCCTGTTCAATAGCTTTCTGATAATAGTTATTTGCCTCCTTTGAACTTGGATGAATCTGACTTTAAGAACTCGGTGACTGTACACCTCAAATTATGGTCGAGATCAATGATCCAAAAACAAGCATGCGGTAAGTACAACACTTAAATATACACGGGGAAAAAGATTGTCGTCCATGCAGTCCTCTGGTATTTGCTTGCTGAGGACAGCTTCTGCGTCTCCATCCTTCAGGAACCTCTCAGTTCTGAAAGAGTTCTGGAAGATGAACGTTGGTGAGCTTCGTCCTTTTGCTGATCTCATGCTTCTTCTTCTTGAGTGTTGGGAAAGTCGGATTCCCGAAACTGGATTCGACACTAAATCGAACCCCTGAACTTATGCGGAAGACAAGTCCGGGAAAAACATGTATCACCGATCCTAAAGCACACCACGGAATCGAGCGTACCTTATTAACCACAGATTAAACACCAATGCTGAAGATCGAGAAAGAAATTCTGATCCCATGTGATCCGATGATGTCAATTCGTCTTGAAGGGAAGATGGGTGTCGCCTCTTGCGCACTATTTTTTCTTTTGGAACGCTTTTGAGGGTGAGAGGGAGGAGGAACGCACGTTATGCCAAAAGGTACATTCCTCCCTCTTTATTTCCCCTTATATACGTCCCCTCCAAAAAGAAACGTGTCCCTTTATCATATTCTTTCATCCATGGGCCCTAATCTTGTGAGCCGGGCTTTTAGGCTCAACATGGGCGGACGGGCCAACTTAGGTCCATCACAATATTAATAAAATCATCATCTCCCACTCACATATGGTGGGCCGAACAGGATCCTTTTTACCTCTCTTCAACATTCATACCGGTGAATAATCCGTGCGACCAGCATACTTTGAGAGCTCGTTGCCATACATCTGTTAGGAATATATAGCAACTCATAATGGGCATCACACTCTTAGTAGATTTAGTATGCAGCACCCTAGATCGATCGATCACATTTATATCTCTCTTGATCTCTTTTAAACAATGATATATATATATATATATATATATTGTATTCACAATTATGATTATCCCAAAGACAGTCATAATTGGTTAACCAGTGAATACAAAACTACAATGTGATTCTCCAAATTCGATCTTCCTCTTTCCTTCAAACTCTCAATTTCAGTTCAGCTTGCTTTTCTAGAAATGTCCAATTAGATCGAATCAACTCATAACCATTGGCAACATCATAAGATAGCAAACACTAAATAGAAATCTTGAGAATAAGTAAGAGTCATGAGGGCACTAAAATTGATGAACTCTTTTCCTCAAGAGTCTCACACGGCATAAAAGTTGAGATCAAACTTTTGCTACTCTTATTGGTCGTCTCATGCATACGTAGTATGAAATACGTATTACGGTATTAACTCATTTCCCATATAGCGTATGTCTACACCTTCAATACCGTACAGATGATAGTTCAAACATACCCAATGTCTAACTTGAGTTCACGTATCTACTCATTCACAAAATTCATCAGAACTCACATCTGGCATCTTAGACAGATAAAGTAAAATATGTGGGTTATTTACTTTCGAACATAATAAGTATTATGTCCTCATCTTAACACTCAGTTAAGGCGACATACGTATTTTAAGCTTGAGCTCTCGATTATCACCTAGATAATAAGCTTAAAAACAGTCTCATCTCTATTTATCACACAGTAAATAGAGGCGATTACCCGTGTGAGTGGGCTAATCTTATATTTATCCGACATATTTTTTCAACTTAAAGTAATGCACTGAGCATTAAGATGCATAAAGATCAAACAAAGATTCATATGCATTATATGATAAAAACACAAATTCATCAAATGTGAACACTTAGGGAAATTACAATATTCAGTTCATTAGCCTCTACGCAATCCTAGAGATTTTACTTGACGACAAAACACATCGCTAGGTATTGGCTTTGTCATAGGATCTGCTACCATTCTATGCGTAGTATGTATTCTAAGTTCACATATTTTTGTGCAACCATAATTTTTGAGAAAATTATACTTTGTATCTATGTGTTTAATTTTGCCATAATATTTTGGATCTTTGGTGTACGCTATAACTGCTTGGCTATCACAGTTAACCAATAATGAACTTGCAGCTTTCTCAATAACACTTAAATGATCCTAAAAATCTCTTAAGCCAAACACCTTCTTATACTGCTGCTGATAATGCCACGAACTCAACTTCCATTGTGGACAAGGCTATACACGTTTGTTTCTTATTGCTCCAACATATGACGCCATTATTTAGTAAGAAAACAAAGTCAGAGGTAGATTTCCTTTCATTTAAATCTCCTCCATAATCAACATCAGAATAACCCTAGAGTCGCAAATCCTTTCCTTGATAACTCAGCGTATAATCAGCAATTCCCTTTAGATACCTTAGTATTCTTTTAACGGCCTTTCAATGCGCTTGACTTGGGTTGGATTGGTATCTACTCACCATTCTAATTGCAAAAACATATGTCAGGTCTTGTACACATCATAGCATACATCAAGCTCCCAATAGCACTAGCATAAGGAACAAGTTTCATTTGTTCCTTCTCTTGTGGAGTCCTTGGACACAATCTATGGGTCAATCCTTCACCCTTTGCAATAGGAGTGTCTATGGATTTATAATCTTGCATACGAAATCGTTCAAGAACCTTATTTATATATATTTCTTGCGAAAGAGATAACGATCTCTTCGAACGATCTCTTGAAATCTTAACTCCAAGAATGTATGCAGCCTCACCCATATCCTTTATTTCAAAGTTGGAAGACAACCAACTCTTGACAGTATTAACAAAGTCCATATTACTTTCGGCAATTAGTATATCATCAACATATAATGATATGATCACAAATTGATCTTTGGATCTTTTGATATATACACAATGATCCTCATCAATCATTGTAAAATCATATGCTATTATGGCATTATGAAAACGTATATACCATTATCTTGACGACTGCTTAAGGCCATATATTGACCTCAAAAAGTCGACATATCTTTTCTTCTTGGCCTTTCATTATGAAATCAGCAGGTTGTTCCATATATATTTCTTCCTCTAATTCTCCATTGAGGAAAGTAGTCTTTATATCTATTTGATGTAACTTAAGATCCATACTAACAATTATTGCCAGAATAATGCGAATCGAGGTAAATCTTACTATAGGAGAAAATGTTTCTTCATAATCAATTCATTCCTATTGATTATACCCCTTCACCACAAGGCGAGCCTCATGCCTTTCTATCGAGCCATCAGCTTTTCACTTTATTTTGAGAACCCACTTGTTCCCAATAGCTTTGCGTCCTTTTGGAAAATCAACCAGTTCCCAAATATGGTTTGACTTCATTGACTCCATTTCATCTTCCATTGCATGAATCTATTTTTCCTTACTAGGGCAATTTAGAGTCTCATTAATATTTCTTGACTCATCCTCATCTTGCGGAGCAATCATAAAAGTTTCCCCTTCAATGTCAAAACGTCAACGGGGAATACTTTGGCGACTTGTTCGCTGTATGGGAGATTGTACACTTTGCACATCATTCCCCATTATGCTCCCACTAGAATTAGATAATGACGACGTCATCTCATCATGTGGTTGCAATTGAGAATAAGTTGAATTCGATTCATCACTTCTCATATTACTCCCACTTGGATGAACTCCACTAATATCATTATCTTGATCCAAGGTTTCAAATAGGGAGTAATCTTCCCCTATTTCACCCTTCTTAGGAAATTTATCATCTAAGAATGTGACATCCCGTGATTCAAAATCAATTATACTCTCACTTTCCTACTCACCTATGAATACATACCCTTTTGAGTGTTTGGAGTATCTTATGAAAATACTTTTCTTTCCTTTGGGACTCAATTTCCCAAACTTGTAAGAGGGCTCATGAGTATAGGCAGCATAACCCCATGGCTTAAGAAAACTTAAGTCCAGTTTTCTATCTGTCCATAACTCATATGGAGTGGAAGTAACTGATTTGGAAGACACCTGGTTAAGTATATAGGCAGCAGTTAACAACGCATCACTCCAAAAAGTGATAGGTAAGTTAGCATGTGCCATCGTGGACCTAAACATTTCCAGTGGGGTTCTATTTCTTCTCTCAGTAATACCATTTTGTTGAGGAGTATATGGAATAGACAACTATCTTTCTATTCCTTTTTTATCACATATTTTCTGAACTCATCGGATAAATATTCTCGACCTTAATTGGATCTTAATACTTTTATTTTATTGTCTAATTGATTTTCTACCAAATTCATAAACCTTTTGAAACAACTTAATGCTTCAAATTTATGAGAAATCAAATAGACATATCTAAATCGAGTATAATCATCAATAAAAGTGATGAAATAAACAGTCACATACCTTCCTTCACATTCATTGGACCACATACGTCAAAATGGATTAAATGCAGAGGAAATTCAGCTCTTTTACCTTTTCCAAATGGTTTCCTTGTCGTTTTCCCTACTAGGTAATGCTCACATATGTGCAAATTGACTTTTTCAATATAGCCCAACAAGCCTTCTTTGGCTAGTCTATTCATACGTTGTTGGCCAATACGATCAAGTCTAGCATGCCACACATTCACATCATTATCATATGAATTAGAAGACGTGAGAAGGGAATAACAAACATTTGCATTAACATAGTCAATATCTAATACAATGAAACCATCCAGAAAATAACCACAACTATAGTAATTTGTATCCAAATACAAATCTACACCTCTATTGTGGAAGTTCATATTAAAACCAAGCTCAACTAACACCAAAACAGACACAAAATTTCGACGAATCCCCGGAGCATATAAAAACATCATGTAGGAACAAGGTGCGACCACCACGCATGTTCAATTGGCAGGTGCCAATCCCTTTAATTTTAGCTTTGGAGTTATTTCCCACATAGATCCACTTAGTTCCAGTTGGTACTCGTCGGAATTCCACGAAAGATTATCTATCCTTCGCTACATGGTCTGTCACTCCTAAATCTACAGTCCACAAAGGATTGGATTCAGCCAATAATACAGAACTTGACACATAAGCAAAGTTCTCAAATGTACAAGAGGTGTTTAACTTTTTTAGCTCACAACAGTTGCGAGCATAATGATCTTTCTTGTCACAATTATAACACCTCACTCTTGACATTTTCTTCACTTGAGCACGTTTTCCTCTCTTGTGTTGGTTAACTCTTGATTTCTTGCAATAAAGACTTGATCATTTGCATTCCCACATATTGAACGAATCAATACGCTTGCGCTTAGAGCTTAAAGTCCTTTCTGAGCTAGAACCAGCATTGCAAATATCTATTTTCGACTCAAATGCCGTTAGGCGGTCCTCTACTAGCTCAAGGTGGCGCACGGCATTCTCAAGATCTTCCATAACATGGTCAAGAGCTTCTAGTGCTTCTTGCTTTTCCAGCACATATTGAACATTCATATTCAATATTTCACAATTGTTACCGTTCATATCAGCAATTACATTCTTAGTTGCTGAAACCATTGATCTGAACATATCAGACATATATACACGAATAATTAATGCCTATCATTTATGCATCCACTTTGCATAGACCCATCATATCAATGAACAATTTCAAGTAAGGTTTTAGAATCAAAAGGTCACTATGTTTCCAATCATCCTCCAAAAATCCTAACTTAAAACTATTATTAATATAATTGTCTTATGCAAAATAAATTCTATGAAGTTATAAAAACTTTTATGAACTACCCACAGCAGTCAATAATTAACGAAAGCAAATAATATTTGACATTCAATAGAATAATAATGCTTTCACATAATACAACTATCCACTACACTAAGTAATATATACAGAGCAAAATATCAACATTGAAAGAGATATTTACACGCAAAACATCTCAAACTAATCTAAGAAATAAATAGGAAATGTCCCTTCTAATCTATCAGTGAAAATATCTAAGAAATCTGAAGGCACATATGTCAACCATGGAAAAATTTTTGGAGAGCTTTCATGTCAGCTCCAAGGCGCATTCAATCTGCGCCATGTGGCACTCATTCTGAGGGTTGAAGTTTTGGTTAACTCAATCCTATAGTACTCTCTTACAAAAGTTACTACTGGCCTCCTATAACCCGGGACCACGTTGACCTCCTATAGGCGATCTAAAATTGCTTGCCATTCAGGTGGAAGAGTGTTTATTAAGGCCGGCACCTTCTCAAAATCCAGCATAAGATAACCATTTCAAATTATTTGCTGTATCATCTGATTGATCATGACCACATATGATACTAAATCACCGTTATGCCATCGACAATTAGCTAACTCTGTCATCAGCCTTTTAAGTCTTGCATTTCCTTCTTCCGTTCTCGGGAATGCAGGTATCCGTGCATAACGCATCATAGTTCCTGCAACAAATGGAGAACTAAAAATGGATTACTCATAATCCATAATAAACATAAGGGAAAATATATAATTTTCCATGATTCACGCAAAAAATGCAGAATAAAAAATGGATTACTTATAACCCACATGGATATAATTGAAAAATAAACAGATTCTTTTTCTTTTTTTTGGGTCAACGATCAAAGTCATGGTCAACGGTCGAGGTCAACGGGTCAACGGTCATAGTCAACGGGTCAACGATCAACGGCGGAGTCAATGGGTCAACGGTCAACGTCGGAGTCAACAGGCGGTGGGTTGGGCCAGTCGGGCCGATCGGATAAGCCGACTTGGATGCTTGGATGACGTCACGATGACGTCATTCGGCGCGTGCATAGCACGCGCCAGCACAGCACGCGTGCGTCGCACGTGCCTTCGCGCGCGCGTGCGTCGCACGTGCCTTCGCGCGCGCGTGCTATGCACGCACCTGCCCCCTGCGAATCGGCGCGTGCGTTTCACGCGCCGAAGACGCCAATTCGTTCCGATTGTGCGTGGGGGCGCGTCCGGCGGCCTTTGGCGGCGTTCCGCCACTCTTCACGCTCATTTCGACGAGACCTTCCATCCAACGCCATCAGAAAACGATTTCAACTTACAGAAACTCTAAAAAATGGATGAACAGTACTCGAGTGTCAGGATTTTTCGCCCCGATCGGTGTCGGTCGATTAATTTCATGAAAAATCAATAACAAATCATCCATAAACATGAAAGGGGTCGGGAAACAAGAATTAGGGCTCTGATACCAATGTTGGGAAAGTCGGATTCCCGAAACCGAATTCGACACTAAATCAAACCCCTAAACTTATGCGGAAGACGAGCCCGGGAAAAACATGTATCACCGATCCTAAAGCACACTACGGAATCGAGCGTACCTTGTTAGCCACAAATTAAACACAAATACTGAAGATCGAGGAAGAAATTCTGATCCCGTGTGATCCGATGATGTCAATTCGTCTTGAAGGGAAGATGGGTGTTGTCTCTTGCGCATTGTTCTTTCTTTTGGAACGTTTTTTAGGCTGAGAGGGAGGAGGAACACACATTATGCCAAAAGGTACGTTCCTCCCTCTTTATTTCCCCTTATATACGTCCCCTAAAAAAGAAACGTGTCCCTTCATCATATTCTTTCATCCATGGGCCTTAATCTTGTGGGCCGGGCTTTTAGGCCCAACATGGGCGGACGGGCCAACTTAGACCCATCATAATATTAATAAAACCATCATTGAGCTTAGGCTTATGCGAAATCCCATGGATTTGGGCCGCAAGCCTTCTTTGCATCGTGTTTGTTGATGGTTTCATCCTATTCTTCTGGAGATCATTCTCGATGTCAATCATGTCCTGCAGTAGTTCAATACTCCAAAAGAGTTGCTTCAGATCGACATCTACTTTTATGGGCACTTTGGGATCATTTGGGTAGGCAATATCCTCCTGTGAGTCGAAGTTCGATAGGAGCCATACTTGACCAGCAGCCATCAGCCCTGTGAACTTTTGTATATATGCCTTAGAAATCAAGAAGCATAACAAAGAACTGCATTTGTCATTCCCGGACCAACACAAAAATGATAACCATATACTTTTTTCAGCCTCATTGTATACTAAACGCTTAATTAGTTGATACGGGAGCATCCAACGTGGCTCCATCGACCAACTCAGAACCATCGATGCTTATCCAAGCCAATAAAGAAGTTGGACATTATGTGCTTCGATGGATCATTTTGAATGAATAATGTTAATTACTTATCGGTACTTTGTAGTATATCGATAGGTATCAATGGGAGGCCATTTTGGATGTCTTGTATGACCAATTGATAAAGTTTCAGGAGGATTATTTTCTGGTCAAGGGAGAAGCTCGAATTTTGGGAAGGCTAGAGGTTCACGAAAGCGGTTCAAGAATATGGAAAGTCAAAGGTTCAAGAATACGGAAAGCTAACGGTTTGAGAATGCGGAAGGCCGAAGATTAAAGGCATTTAGTTCTCGTGTTAGTAAAGGCTTTTTATTAAGTTCCTAGCTGTTTTTATTTTTATGTAACTCTAGAGTTGAACGTTTAAATTCCTAGTTCATTAAAGTTTGTTTTTAATATTTCCTAAGGCTAAAATCCTCCTATAAATAGGGGAAACTATCAAATGTAGGGGAGATACGAATTTCATGAATGAAAATGGTGAGATTTCCTCTACTTGAGTGAATTTCTTCGGAGAGTGGATAACTCATTTTGGTTTCTTTATCCTTGGAGCGTAGATCACTCCTTGGTGGTGAGCCAATAAGCCCTTTATCCTTGGCTGGTGGAATCTTTAGGCCTTGGTGGTGAGCTTCTCCTATCTCGAAGTCATTTATTCTTGGCTAGTGGAAGTTTTAGGCCTTGATGGTGAGCTTCGTAGATCTTGATCCTCATCCTCAGTTGGTGGCAAGGCCTTTATACCTTAGGAGGAGATCATTTTATCTTTTCTTATTCCTTTTCGTTTCTTTCTCGTATACACTACTCCACACACTTAACCATAAAAATCCCCTCTGAAAAATCCGTTCTAAAATCACTCACCCCATCACGCATCAAATTATTGGTATTAGAGCTCAAGGTTCAACGCATTTGAGTGATTTCTTTCTTTCTTTTGTTACAAATTCCTTATGGATGAACAAGTTCATAGAGGCTTGACTCTGGAGCAAGTGCACAACAAAAGGCGAGATCGTGCAATCCAAAATCTTCAACAACAAATGGAGCGAGTCCTCAATCTTCTAAAGAATCTGGCGAGACAAGGACAACCAACAAGGCGTCCCAACGAACAGCATCGACATGACGATTCCGAATCTCGTCAAAATTCTGATGGCGATTCCGAGTCCACTGGAGACAACCGAATGATTCTACACTCTAGTGATTCTGAATCTCCAATTCGAAGACGAAGACGGAGAGGGAGGCATAAGGAGGATGAAAGAGACATTAAAGTGGAGATCCTTGAGTTTGACGGTAATCTTAATCCCGACGACTTTGTAGATTGGCTACACAAAACCGAACGAATTTTTGACTTCAAATCCTATTCGGATGAGAAGAAATGTAAGGTTACTGTCCTAAAGTTGACCAAATATGCTTTTCTATGGTGGGAGAATCTAAAGCATCAACGAGTAATGGAAGGAAAAGGCCGAATCAAGTCTTGGGAAAAACTCAAGAAGTTGATGAAGAAGAGGTTCTTGCCCGACAACTATAAACAAGATCTCTTCCTCAAACTGAACTCCCTAAGACAACATGGGATGAGCGTTGAAGAATACATTCGTGAGTTTGAACAACTCAAAATGAGAAGTGAAGTTCCAGAAGTTCCCGAGCAAACCATCGTTCGTTTTCTTGGCGGCATGAATCGAGAAATTGCTAATATGGTTGAACTTCAACCGTATTGGTCCTTTGAAGACGTATGCAAGTTAGAGATAAAAGTCGAAAAACAATTGAAGAGCAAGAGGTTTTCCTCCAGAACCTCAACAAAGGCGACATCCTATTTTAAGGGTGCTTCATCAAGCAAGGGCGAGAATACGTCGACAAAAGACAAAGGCAAGGGAAAGAATGCAGAGCCTTCCAAAGAAGTCCAAAAGAACTTTGAAGGTGATGCAAGTAAATGCTTTAAGTGCCATGGTTTTGCGCATTTACAAGCAAATTGTCCAAATCAGAGAGTTATGACTCTTCAAGAAATTGAGGAGATCAATTCAACACTTCAAGAAGCTGACAATGAAGACCAAAATATTTCCGAATCTGATCGGGAAGAAGAAGTTGTGGAGAAAGCCAATGATGGTGAGCTATTGATCATTCGAAGAGCATTGCATGTTGTAGTTTCTCCTAATAAAGAGCAATGGGAGAATATATTTCACACGCATTGCACTATTAATGGAAAGGTGTGTTCGGTGATCATCGATGGTGAGAGCTGCACCAATGTTGCTTCGACAACTCTTGTCGACAAGTTGAAGCTTCCAACAACGAAACATCCTCAACCATACAAGCTCCAATGGCTCAATCAAGGGAATGAACTCAAGGTAACCAAACGCATTCTTATATCATTTTCGATTGGGAAGAACTATCGAGATGAGGTTGTATGTGATGTGATTTCCATGGAGGCATGCCACTTGTTATTGGGTAGACCGTGGCAATTTGATATAAATCCTACGCATGATGGTCGGAAAAACACATACTCTTTTCATAAGGAACAAAAATGCATTACTCTTTTACCATTGAGTCCTTATTCGATACATAATAATCAACCTGGGGAGGGAAACACTTGTAAGGAAAATATGTTCTTAAGTGAGACACGGTTTGAGAGAGCCATTAGCAAACAAAAGAATGTATTTGCTTTGCTTGTGGTCGAGAAATAGAGTGAGATAGAGCGACCCATACATCCAAAAATGCATTGCTTGTTAAAAGAATTTGCATATGTGTTTATGGAGGATTTGCCACCTGGATTACCTTCCATAAAAGGTATTGAGCATCAAATTGATTTGATCCCCGATGCTCAACTACCAAACAAGCCAGCTTATCGATGCAATCCAGAGGAAACAAAGGAGTTGCACAGACAAGTCAATGAACTTATCGTCAAAGGATACGTCCGAGAAAGCATGAGTCCCTATTCTGTTCCAGCTCTACTTGTATCTAAGAAGGATGGTACATATCGAATGTGTGTTGATAGTCGGGCCATCAACATCACCATTAAGTATAGGTACCCTATACCTAGACTTGATGATATGCTTGACGAATTATATGTTTCTTCTGTGTTTTCAAAGATAGATTTGTGAAGTGGTTATTATCAAATCAAAATGCGAGAAGGTGATAAATGGAAGACGGCTTTCAAGACCAAGGGTGGCCTTTATGAGTGATTGATTATGCCATTAGGATTATCTAATGTTCCAAGTACCTTCATAAGACTTATGAATGAGGTTCTTCGTTCCTTTATTGGTCGATTTGTCGTTGTTTATTTCGACGATATTCTAGTTTATAGCAGGAATGAGGAGGAGCATATCTCTCATTTAAAACAGGTCTTCAATGTCTTGAGAGATCAAAAACTTTATGCTAAAATGGAGAAATGTGAGTTCTTCTCTCCAAGCATTGTGTTTCTTGGTTATGTGGTTTCCAAAGATGGAATCTCTGTTGATCAAACCAAGGTGGAAGCTATGAAGACTTGGCCAGTTCCGACGTCCATTTCTGATGTAAAAAGTTTTCATGGACTTGTTTCTTTCTATCGACATTTTGTTAAAAACTTTAGTACCATCATGGCTCCTATAATTGAATGCATGAAGAATGGTGCTTTTGAATGGACAAGGCTGCTCAAAACGCCTTTGACATAATCAAGCAGAAACTTTGTGAGTCCCCTATTCTTGCACTTTCTGATTTTGATAAAGTATTTGAAATTGAGTGTGATGCAAGCAGAGTTGGTATTGGTGCTATTCTGGTGTAAGCACAAAAACCATTGGCATATTTCAGCAAGAAGTTATCTGATTCCAAGAGGAATTATTCAACTTATGACAAAGAGTTCTATGCCATTGTCCGAGCTCTTGATCATTGGAGTCATTAATTGAGGCCAAAGCAATTTGTCCTTCATTCTGATCATGAGGCGCTTAAGTTTATTAGTGGCCAACGCAAGCTTAATTCGAGACATGCAAAATGGGTAGAATTTCTTCAATCCTTTTCTTTCGTCTCAAAATATAAACCGGAGCACACTAATGTTGTAGCAGATGCTTTATCGAGAAGATATTCTATGCTTGCAATTTTGGACTCTAGGATTCTCGGATTTCAATCAATGAAAGAACTTTATTCTGAAGATGTGAAATTCTCCTCTATCATCAACAATTGCAAGTGGGGAGTTCAAGGTATATATTATTTGCAAGATAGGTTTCTTTTTAAAGGAAATCAATTATGTGTGCCGAAGAGTTCTTTTCGCGAATTGCTGATTCGAGAAGCGCATGGTGGAGGATTGGCTGGTCATTTTGGTATTAACAAAACTCTATTGGCCAAAGATGAGTGGAGATGTGCATGCTATCATCTCAAGGTGTGCAACTTGTCAAAGATCAAAAAGCCATTTCCATCAAGGTTTGTATACTCCACTTTCGGTACCATTGCAGCCCTAGGAGGATGTTAGCATGGATTTCATTGTGGCTCTACCAAGAACTCAAAGAGGAAAAGATGCTATCATGGTGGTCATCGATCAGTTCTCTAAAATGGCTCATTTCGTGCCATGTCACAACACCAATGATGCATCTCATATTGCTGAATTATATTTCAAAGAGATTATCCGCATTCATGGAGTACCAAAGACCATTCTGGAGGACTACATGGAGAATGCTTGGTACAAGGCTCTTATTCAGCACAGCTTGTCATCCCCAAACGGATGGCCAAATGGAGGTAACAAATCGTACTTTAACCACTCTTCTTCGTGGTATGGTGAGTAAATCATTGAAAGATTGGGATTTAAAGCTCACACATGCTGAATTTGCTTACAATCGATCACCAAGTTATACTACTGGTCGATCACCATTTGAAGTTGTGTATGGAATTAACCCTTTCACACCCATTGATTTGATTTCAATTTCGTCTAACTCTCAAGTGAGCTTTGATGGCAAGAAAAGAGTTGAATCAATGAAAAAGCTCCATGAGCAGATTCGATCAAACATTGAAAAGGCCAACGAATCTTACAAGAAGAAAGCTAATCAATATCGCAAGAAGACTCAATTTCAACTAGGCGATCTTGTATGGCTTCACTTGAGGAATGAGAGATTTCCATTTCGTCGAAAGAACAAGCTCATGCCTAGAGCTGACGGTCCCTTTAAAGTTATTCAGCGAATTGGTGACAATGCTTACAAGATTGACCTTCCAGGAGAGTTTGCAGTTTCGGCAACATTCAACGTGGGAGACCTTTCTCCTTACTTGGAGGATGAAAACCTTCTAGATTTGAGGACAAATCTCAAACAACCTGGGGAGGATGATGCCGGAGCATCCAACGTAGCTCCATCGACCAACTCAGAATCATCAATGCTTATTCAAGCCAATAAAGAAGTTGGACATTATGTGCTTCGATGGATCATTTTCAATGAATAATGTTTATTACTTATCGATACTTTGTGGTATATCGATAGGTATCAATGGGAGGCCATTTTAGATGTCTTGTATGACCAATTGATGAAGTTTCAAGAGGATTATTTTCTGGTCAAGGGAGGAGCTCGAATTTTGGGAAGGCTAGAGGTTCACGAAAGCAATTCAAGAATATGGAAAGCCAAAGGTTCAAGAACACGGAAAGCTAACGGTTTGAGAATGCGGAAGGCTGAAGATTAAAGGCATTTAGTTCTCGTGTTAGTAAAGGCTTTTTATTAAGTTCCTAGCTGTTTTTATTTTTATGTAGCTCAAGAGTTGAACGTTTAAGTTCCTAGGTCATTAAAGTTTGTTTTTAATATTTCCTAAGGCTAAAATCCTCCTATAAATAGGGGAAACTATCCAATGTATGGGAGATATGAATTTCATGAATGAAAATGGTGAGATTTCCTCTACTTGAGTGAATTCCTTCGGAGAGTGGATAACTCCTTTCGATTTCTTTATCCTTGGAACGTAGATCACTCCTTGGTGGTGAGCCAAGAAGCCCTTTATCCTTGGCTGGTGGAATCTTTAGGCCTTGGTGGTGAGCTTCTCCTATCCCGAAGTCCTTTATCCTTGGCTGGTAGAAGCTTTAGGCCTTGGTGGTGAGCTTCGTAGATCTCAATCCTCATCCTCGATTGGTGGCGAGGCCTTTATACCTTGAGAGGAGATCGTTTTATCGTTTTTTATTCTTTTTCGTTTCTTCCTCGTATACACTACTCCATACACTTAACTACAAAAATCCCCTCTGAAAAATCCATTCTAGAATCACTCACCCCATCACGCATCATTAGTGGAAGTCCCATCTACGAGTTATGTAGAAACTAAAAATAAAAGACAATAGATTTCACCAAAAAAAAAAAAAAAAAAAAATAAAAGACAATAGAGACATAACACATTAATTCAGATTCTGATAAGAACCTCCTCATGATACCAATATTGCTTACAACCAAAAAAATTAACCATTCCAATAGCAATAGGAAATTTAGGTAAAGCATGAAATACTTATATCACTGTTTCATTGGTTTTGTTCTGATGTAGTAACTGTGCGTGTGTTATTGGGTCCAATAATCAACTAGAAGTCTAGAAAAACTACGCAATCAATCTCAGATGGTAAACATGACATGGCAGGAACTCCAACATTCATTCAGCAGTCATTTCAATTTAATTACAGGAAATGCAAAAAATGAATCATAAACCCCAGCAACAATCAAGTGGAAAGCTATAAAGACAACGCAGTACTCTCAAGAACATATTTTAAACCCCTTTTAGAGAAAGCCATTGTGTGCTAGCCTAGCAAACTAACTTCAGCTGCTTTTTACCTTAGTCAATTAAAAGAATGGAAAATCAGACTCGAGTCACAATGAAGCAAGGAGAACGCAATCAGCAAGTAGATATACCTGTAAGTCCTCCATCACAGTTGGGTATGCATCCTTAAGGTCAATGACCTTAATGCCCTCCGTGTAGCTTCTTATCAACTTCAGTAACTTATTCTTGTTCTTCACATCATGCTTTGACTGAACCAATTCAAAAACAAAGACCAAACTATCACCTCAAGAAAGCACAGTATAGAGGAGGTTCCCAGGACAGTGTACCTCATAAGAAAACCGCTGGCCATCGTAGTATACTTTGGGGTTATTTGCCAAATTGTCAAACACAGCTTTATTGGAAAGCATATTGACATAACATGCTTCATTTATCTGCTCTGGTGTAAGCGCCAGCCTTGACTGGAAACATTCTTTTCAGTTAATGAAAACCGTTCAGATGATATGCACTAGGTCTCAGATCCAAGCATCGATTGGTAATGTTTAACACAACTCGAATAGTACTTATGGAGGGATATGGGATACAACAAAGAAAGACATGAAGGGGGCAAGCACAAAAATAAAAATAACAAGAAACAGGACAGCAAATAGAGAATTATTGATGCCATTAATGTTTAACACAACTCGAATAGTATTTTGGCCTAACTTGCAAATTATTCAATTTGAAGGTCGGACGAAAGCGGACAATTTTGCTGCTGTATGGACTGATGTAATTGCCGTTACCGGGGCACGCGTGTTAGCATGGGAGGTCAATAGTTAACCACGCAAAGGACAGTTCCCGCAAATTAGAGAAAATTACTTTTTAAGAGATTACCAGTAGTCACAAATTGACTTAAAAGTAGATAACAAGAATTTTCAAATAAATATGAGGACTCTATTTATTTCATGAAAAATGAATAATTTGAAAAATATTTTTTTCTGAAAATGATTACTTACTCTAATCGAAATGAACTTACTCTGATTGAAATGATTAGTCGATAAGAAATGTTTCCGTTATCAATAACAAAGTATGTTTCACTAATACCTATTGTCTCGTGATTTCCATTGCTCCATTTTCTTTCATCTCCCCATCTCTCTTGTTCCTATCCACATGAGTGTCTCGACCTCTATTAACATCCGAAGTAGCCCAAATGATAATTACTTAAGAACCCGGGTTTGTACTTTTGACGACCATGCCCTAGGGATATGAACAGGTACACGCACGCTATTTTTCTCATTGAGAATCGATATGTTCGAATTCAGGCAGGAAGCATCTAGAAAGCTATCTGAAAGCCAAAGTTGTCCAATTTATTTATTTTTTTAGTCTCCAAATTGCTGTGTTTTGAGTCCAGGAGCAATAATGAGGGATCGAAACGTCCCTCACGTCATACAATTAGTAAGACGGAGTCGCAGTGGCTTGGGAACCAAACTTTTAGTCAAACGGGGATGTTGGAAAACTTAGATCGACAGGACTATTACTACCAGCAAGAGGCGCTTTGTGTATACCTCGCTTATTCATCAGGTATCGGAAAAAGGAGAAAGTGCTGAGGAGACAGATGCGGCTGATGTATTTGTCATTGGTCTTTTGTGGATCTAATCCGGTTAAAGAGCTTTCTAATAATACTTCTTTGCCTCCTTTGAACTTGGATAAATCTGACTTTAAGAACTCTGCGACTGTACACCTCAAATTATGGTCGATATCAATGATCCAAAAACAAGGACGGGGTATGTACAACACACAGGGAAAAAGACCGCCGTCCATGCAGTCCTCCGGTATTTGTTTGCTGAGGACAGCTTCGGCGAGTCCGTCCTTCAGGAACCTCTGAGATTCTCAGAGAGTTCTGGAAGATGAACGCTGGTGAGCTTCCTCCTCTTGCTTATCTCGTGCTTCTTCTTCTTGAGCTTGGGCTTCTGCGAAATCCTATGGATTTGGGCCGCAAGCCTTCTCTGTGTCGTGTTTGTGGATGGTTTCATCCCATTCTTCTGGAGATATTTCTCGATGTCAATCATGTCCTGAGGTAATTCGATACTCTGGAAGAGTTGCTTCAGATCGTCATCTACTTTTATGGGCACCTTGGGATCATTCGGGTAGGCAATATATCCTCCTGAGAGTCGAAGTTCAATAGGAGCCATACTTGACCAGCAGCTTTCAAGGCCTGTAAACTTTTGTTTGGGGCAAGTGCTTAGTCTAGCAAGGTGCTAAACTTAATGCTTGAGAGGAACGTCATTCCTTGGACTACCATAATTTGATGTTATGGTAAGACGGTGATATGAATGCGTCGTTTAATCTGTTGAATGATCTGCGTCACGAAGGAGTGGAGTCCAGCCTGGTGATAGGGTTGTAGGTCCTTCGAGAGATTTGGAGCTTACAAGAGTGAAATCTTGGCATTGTGTGCATTAGTATATGGTTTTGGATCGGAGGCAATCTTAGTGAATTTCTTCTTGAATGTCTATGGTAAATGCGGATTATATGAATTGTATGGGCTCAAGGATTGTAATATAATGATTGAGTAAACCTTTGGTGCGCCAAAGGTGATAAAAGATGGTATTATCGTGGCAAGAAGTGTTGAGTCTAAGGACAATCAAAAATATTAATGATAGTCTCGTACTGCAAGTTGAAGGAGAGCTGGAACCAAAAGCGGCTGGTGAACTTGAATTAAATTAGCTCCTAAAGTTGTGAATGGGAGCTTGAGAACGAGGCAAAGCAGAATATTGTCTAAAAGTTTAAGTGAGTTCAAATTTTGAAAACGAAATTATTTTTAAGGAGGGTAGAGTGTAATATTTGGGATTTTGAATGAGGTAAAAAGAAGTGGTGGGGCCCACACCAAAATAAAAATTGAAGTTTGAAAAGTCAAAATGAAGAGGAAAAAGAAGTGAGCGGGCTCTGAGCTCTTTTAAGAGCGCCCGAACCAGCTCGGGAAGAGAGAGAAAATAAGAGAGAGAAAGGAAAAGAAAGGAGAGGAAGAGGAAGAAGAGGAAAGGGGTTTAGCGTGTGCATGCCATGGACGCCTCGCTAAGCAGACTCGATTTCATAACGTGACACCTGGTAAAAGCTTAAGCCCTCATTCGTCCAATCTTTGTATTTTTCGGGTTTAGGGCTCAAATTCGCAATTTTAGGAAAATTGAGAGGCGAAATATGATTTTTGAGTTGTTGAGCCACGTATTTTTATAAAAATAATAGTTTAGAGTGTTGTGAAGTCATGAGATTTTACGGATCATGATTTAAGTTTACGGTTTGCCTGAAACAAAATTTTGAAATTTCCCGCACGCAATGAACAGTGCGCATCCAGCAACTTCAGATCCATATTTTGTCATTTTTTGGCTTGATTTTGGGACGGTCAAGTTAAGATTCTTGTAGTATGTTTGAAGAGCTTTCTATTGATTATAAGTATGTTCAAATCGAGGTTCAAAGGAGAAAGTTATGGTGCAATCAAGTTATGTGCCGAAACTTCTCGTTGCGAACGACTTAAATAATCGCTTTGGGTATGCGATTTGTTAGCGTGTAGAAGTCATTTTATTAGTGTTAAGGCATAGTTCAGTCGCTTCATAGTTGAGATATAGTTTTACTTTATTTAACATTATTCACCGGTTATTTGATAGGGCTGCGAGTTGAACATTATGAGTATTTTTTATTGGTTTGTGGTAGCAATGAGGTGAGTAGTACTATATCTTATTTGAATTTGCAAAACTCATGTTCCGAAATGTTACGGATTATATATATGAATTACAAAAGGGCATTGTTATGGCATAAAAGTTGGATCAAGCAAGTACTACTCTTTGGTTATTTACAGATATTTGGAAAATGTGTTTGCAAAGTATTGCAAAGTAATATGTATATGTGACTACTTTACATTGGTTTATGATAATGTTTATGATGAGAAATGACGGATGGCTTTGTTGCACAATGTTATTTGCTTGGTTTATGATATTTGATTTTTGGATTGGTTTTACGGGTATTAGAGGATGGTTGTTTATGCTCAATATGATTATGAATCCGGTGAGAGGTTTTTTGGGATATGCATACCGGATTTAGGATATTCTTATGGGCCGAGCCATTGGCTTTGTAGGTAAAGGCCTTATCATGAGGAGAATTTTGGTCACATTGTCATCAGGCATTGTGTACATTATCGTTTCATACTCATATACTTAAAATACTAGTCAAATATTTAAAAAAAAAAAGGAGCTAAAATAACAAAGTATTTGTACTGTAATTTTGTCACGGTTGATTTATTGTCGCAAAGTAGAACCATAAACACTTCAGGACAACTAGCTTTGGAATTTGCATTCCTTGGCCCCCTTTTTCTTCGTTTTATTTTATTACTTTATATTTTTTGTATGGTCGTGATGGAATCTTACGAACCTCGCTCCTGGACTCCACGCTCCGACAAGGAGATGTGTTCCAAATACAAGCTATGGGCTCCCTCAATTTTCTGGCAATAAGATAACAATTTTGCGTTTTTCTTTAATTATGTCTTCATAATTTCCAAACTATTTTGGCGTAACTTGCAAATTATTCAATTGGAAGGTCAATCAAAAACGGACAATTTTCCTGCTGTATGGACCGACGTAATTTTGCCGTTAGCGGGACACGCGTGTTAGCACGGGATGTCAATAGGTAACCACGCAGAAGACAGTTCCCGCAAACTTAGAGAAAATCACTTTTTAAGAGACTACCAGTAGAGTCACAAATTGATTTAAAAGTAGATGAGGAAAACTTCAAACAAACATTAACGCCCCATTTATTTTGTGAAAAATAAATAATTTTAAAAAATATTTTTTTGAAAACAATCGATTATATTAATTGAAATAATTAATCAATAAGAAATGTTTTCCTTATTGATGACAAAGTACGTTTCAATAATGCCTATTATCTCAGGATTTCGATTACTCCATTTCTTTCTTCTCCCCTTATCTCTTGTTCCTATCCACACGAGTGTCTTGACCTGTATTCATATCCGAATTAACTGCAATGATATGTTGTGATATTACTATTTCTCATGCATCATGTAATTACTCAAGAACCCAGGCTTGTGTTCTTGAGGACCATACCAGGGGACATGAACAGGTTCATTGCATGCTGTTTCTCCAGCTGAGAATCCATATTTTCGAATTCGGATATAAATGGCGGGAAAGATCTAGAAAGCCATCTGAAAGCCAAAGTCATCCAGTTTCTTTTTAATTCTTCATATGGCTGTGTTCTCACTCTTGGAGCAATAATGAGAGATGGAAATGTCCCTCCCATGTCTTACAATTAGTAAGATGGAGTCGTAGTGGCTTGGGAACCGAACTTCAGTCAAAAGAGGATGTTGGAAAACATGGGCTGGCAGGACTCTCACTTCAAGCAACAGGTGCTTTGTGTGTACCACTCTCTCACTTATTCATCAGGAATCGGACGAAGCAGAAAGTGTTCAGGATCTAGATGCGGCCGATGTATTTGTCATTGGTCCTTTGCGGATCTAATCCGATTGAGGAGCTTTCTAATACAAGTTCTTTGCCTCCTTTGAACTTGGATGAATCTGACTTTAAGAACTCTTGACTGTACACCTCAAATTATGGTCGAGATCAATGATCCAAAAACAAGCCTGCGGTATGTACATCAATCAAAGATACACGGGGAAAAAGATCGCCGTCCATGCAGTCCTTTGGTATTTGTTTGCTGAGGACAGCTCCGGCGTCTCCCTCCTTCAGGAACCTCTGAGATTCTCAAAGAGTTCAGGAAGATGAACGTTGGTGAGCTTCGTCCTCTTGCTGATCTCGCGCTTCTTCTCCTTGAGCTTGGGCTTCTGTGAAATCCCATGGATTTGGGCCGCAAGCCTTCTCTGCGTCATGTTTTTTGACGGTTTCATCCTATTCTTCTGGAGATCTTTCTCGATGTCAATCATGTCCCGAGGTAATTCGATTCTCCGAAAGAGTTGCTTCAGATCGTCATCTACTTTTATGGGCACCTTGGGATCATTCGGGAAGGCAATATCCTCCTGAGAGTCGAACTTCGATAGGAGCCATACTTGACCAGCAGCTTTCAAGGCCTGTAAACTTTTGTATATATGCATTAGAAATCAAGAAGCATAACAAAGAACTCCATTTGTCATTCCCAGACCAACACAAAAACGAAAATCATATACTTTTTAAGCGTCACTGTATACTAAATGCTTCATTAGTGGACTTCCCATCTATGATTTATGTAGAAACTAAAATTAAAAGACGATAGAGACCTAACACATTAATTCAGATTCTGATAAGACCCTCCTCATAATACCAATATCGCTGACAAATGAAAAAATTCACTATTCCAATAGCGATAGGAAATGTAGGTAAAGCATGAAATATTCTTATCACCATTTTGCTGGTTGAGTTCTGATGTTAGTAAGTGTGTGCGTTAGGTCCAATAGTCAACTAGAACAACAATCCAATCAATTTCATAAGGTAAAATGACATGGCAGGAACTCTGACATTCATTCAGCAGTCATTTCAATTTATTACCCTGTAAATATAGAAAATTACAGGAAATGCAAAAATCAATCATAAACCACAGCAACAATCAAATGTCAAGCTATAAAGACTACACGGTACTTTCAAGGACATATTTTTAAACCACTTTTAGATTGCGTGCTAGCCTAGCAAATTAACTTCAGCTGCCTTTTATCGTAGTTGTTTATTTAAAAGAAAAAGGAAAACCAGACTTGAGTCACAATGAACCAAGGAGTACGTGATCAGCAAGTAGATATACCTGTAAGTCCTCCATCACAGTTGGGTACGCAACCTTAAGGTCAATGACCTTAATGCCATCCGTGTAGCTTCTTATCAACTTTTGTAACTGATTCTTTTCCTTCACATCATGCCTTGACTGAAGCAATTAAAAAACCAAAACCAAGACATCACCTCAAGAAAGCAAAGTATATAATACAACAGAGGAGCTTCCAAGGAAAGTGTACCTTGTAAAGCATATCAACGTAACATGCGTTGTTTATCTGCTCTGGTGTAAGCGCCAGCCTTGTCTGGAAACAGTCATTCAATTAATTAAGACCATTCAGATAATATGTACTAGGTCTCTGATCTAAGCATCGATTGGTAATGTTTAACCCAACTCGAAGAGCAATAATGGAGGGATATGGGATGCAACAAGGAAAGACATGAAGGGGCAAGCACCCAAAAAAAGAAAAAAAAAAAAAAACAAAAGAAGCATACTGACACCTAAATTTTGGCAATCCAATCATTGATTTTTTGCATACAAATTAGAGATTAATTCTAACCCCTAAAAAAAAGAATTGCATAGTATATCATTTTAGGCACATTTGATATATTCAGTAAATCTTTTATATATTCAAACGATATATATGGAGAGGTATATTTCGTTGAAAATTGGAAGGTTTTGATATAATATTTCAAATGTGATATATATTTGGCATTGATCTTCGTATAATATGCATTTTCGACATAATAAAAAAAATCAGATCTTTTAATTGTTGATGGGCATGAACAAAGGAAAGAAAATGAAATAAAATCATGAAGATTACTCCTTATCCGTGCGAGATGCAATCAAAAAGAAAAAGGAAATTATGCTTCTTCCATATAGGGGCTCAATTTCGTTGCATATAAAAAGGGGACCTTTTCTCGTACGAGGGGGGGGGGGGGATTAAAAAAAAATGTGAGAGCAAAAAAAAAAAAAAAAAAATGTGAGAGTGGTTCCTTCATTTTGTTAGAGTTCGAAATTCAAAAAAAAAAAGAAAAAAAAGTTTTTTTTTTGGTAAAGGTAATGAATAAATAGCTTTGGACAACTATACAAAAGCCACACAAAAAACTTACACTCTAACTACAATAAGTAGAAAGAGTGGAAGGAAGCTGAAGAAAGAGCCAAAGGCAAAGAGAAACAAAAATAGGAAAAAACAAAAAGCGACCAACAAGGTCACTAAAATAGAAGTCACAATAGCCAACACGAAACCTTAGCAATTCAAAAAACGAAGAGACAAAGAACAGAGAGCTGAAGTAACTAGAAGCAGGAACGTGATCCATAAGCAACCTATAGAGTCGAAGGACGGCCTGAGAAAATGGAGGGATCAAAGCCCCAGTTTTTTTTTCTGAAGATGCCTGTTTCTAGGGGATATTCGGAACATTTGAGAAGGTAAGTGCTTTCTCCTTTACAACTTTAATCAGGTGATTTTTCAACACAGAGATGACCAAGGCTTCCCCATGGAGTATAATATCATTCCTTTTTTTTTTTTTTTCCAAATCAAGTAACATAAGGCAACAAAAGAAAATCTAGCAATATAGTAGAAGAAACTTTACCAGATAAGAATTTAATAGCCCAAGATAGGTTCTCCGCCCACAGTCTCGCTTGCCAAGGTAAGTTACACCTTGTTGCCCAAAAGAAAGCAAGAGAAGCCGAGACATAGCAATCAAAAAATAGGTGATTGATGGAATTCAGAACTTCATTGCATAACGCACAAGTGCAAAAGTCGATTCTTCCATGAGAGTGAAGGAGCTCCTCGGTAGAGGTGTGCATGGTCCGGGTGGGCGGTTCCCGACCTAGAACCAGGAACCGCCTACTAAGGACCGGTTTTGAAAAATTGGAACTAGGATCCACCCGTTCATTGCATGGATCCACCCGGGAACCGGACCGGCGGTCCGGTTCCCGGTGGATCCATAGAACCGATATTGACGCAAAATAATCAACATAAAACGACTATGTGACATCAAAGCAAGCCGAAGAAAGAAAAACCAAATTTAAGTACGTGAAATAAACTCATCAAGTAAAGTAAATTAGACAAGGTTACAAGGATTGTACTTCCATATCCAAAGCAACCAAAGATATCTCCAATAAGTTTCTTGACATGACAAACATTTTCCACATCATCAAGGACAATCAAAACTTCATGTGGCCATATAAGTCCCTGAAAAACTCAATTCCCAAGCTGGCTAAAGCAACGTCCTTACTAAGGTCAGCAACTTAGTTCGCAAAAGCTGAACATTGGATTATGCTCCTTGGGTACATAAATCAAGCCCTCCTAATTCTTAGTTCGCAAAAGCTGAAGCCCCTTTTTGAACTCAAGCCCTCATAAATCAGCTTAGTTCACAAAAGCTGAAGCCCCTTTTTCGAACTCAAGCCATCATTAGTGTTTATTCACAATCAAAACTCCTGAATCAAGCAACGCACCGTCAACACTTAAAATGGTTAGCCATCAAATGAAGATAGACATTTTTAGGATGCTTATTATCTTTAAATATTATAAGATCCAATGTCAAATAGAGGAAGGAACTCAAAGAGTTGATCCTTAACATAACAAACGAAGAAGAAAGGTGGCTTCTGAGTTGTAGGCCAAGTAAAACTGAAGATCAATCAACCTCGACAACCACATCTCAAGGGTGGAGAAATTGCTCAAGCTGAATATGAAGATAAACACAGTGATTGCATTGCTTATGATATAGAATAACGCTAAGCATGCACATTTGTATAAGGAGAATATATCTACTTGTACAGAACAGATCAGAGAGAGATGTGAAATATATTGGGTATAAAAGTGATGGGTCAATTTCACTTGCCAACAATTCATCTTTAATTTTATATATTCATCGATGTGCTGCTTTCTTTAATGGGGGCATGATGTTCTTCATGGCACCACTATTTCATGCAACGGCCGATCGAGGTTATGAACTTCTTATTCATAAGAAAAGGCATATAGAATACTTCTATATTTTATAAAAGTAGATCAACAAAGTAGATCGAACTGACAAAAGTTAGATCTCTTGGCAGCAGAAAATCTCCAATCCATCGATGAACAAATCAATGAAAGCGGAGTTGGTCCTGCCCCATCACATACAGAGTTTGGCTCACCTCTTGAAGTAACCCCACTTTTCGGATCATTAGCAGCAGGAATTCCCAGCCCAAAGTTTTCAGAGAGTGTAAGTAATCTGATCAACCTAATTATGTTAAAGGCACGAACTTAGCAGTCCCATCTTTTTTTACTTTCTAAAAGAACAATGAGCGTCATACATCTACATACATGTTATACTGATGTACAAATCTTGATCCAGAAAGAGTAAGTAATGGTTTCCAGTTTTCCAACCTAGCCAAGAAAACGATGAATCTCTTAAAGTCGTACCAATTGGCGGCGGCGGAGGAGCAGCGGCGGCGGCGGCAACACTCGGGGAGGAATCGAAGACAAAGAGACTGAGTGAGGGGGCGGACAACAGAGGCAGAGGAGTAGCGACTGTGGCGAGTGGCAACCGGCACGAGGGGGCGAACAGCGGCGGAGGAGGAGCAGTGGCGGCGGCGTCGACGCTCGGGGAGGAATCGAAGAGGAAGAGAATAAGTGAGGGGGCAGACAACAACGAAGGGGCAGACAGTAAGGCGGAGGAGCAACGGCTGTGGCAGGTGGCGACCGGCTCAAGGGGGTGGACAGCAGCGGAGGAGAAGCGGCGGCGGCGGCGTCGACGCAAGGGGAGGAATCGAAGACGAAGAAAAGAGATTGAAGAAGAGAGAGAGAGAGAGAGAGAGAGAGAGAGAGAGAGAGAGAGAGATCGAAGATGATGAAACCGCAGAGGAAGAGACGACGCGAACTTAGGGTTTCTTTCTTTTTAGTTTTTTTTTTCTAATATTAAAAAGTTCCGGTCCGATCCGGGTGGGCGGGGCGGGTGGATCCGCCCACGGAACCGGGAACCGGACCGGTTCCCACTGTTCCCAAAAATTGGGCCCGGAACCGGACCGGTTCCCTCGAGAACCGCCGGTTACGGCGGTTTCGGTCCGGTTAAAGGCGCGGTCGGGCGGTTCCCAGGTATTTTGCACACCCCTACTCCTGGGTAGGCAATCCGTTCTTCATAATCAGCCACAAATTAAACTGGAATCTAGAAGCAATATTAGAGTTTCAGATAAGAGAAGCCCAAGGCAACCGATTTTTTTTCCTGTTCTAATGAAGTCCTAAGCAAAAGCCACCGAGAAGGATCCGGAGGGGTCTCGACTCCATAAGAAACGATCCCGAGTAGAGGATGAAACCGGAATGGAGAATCCCGAGCTTTGAAGGAAAAGCCTGAAGGAATCTCCCATAGGGGAGAGAAGATCCACGACTACTGCATGCTTTGGAAAACCAGATATCTCAATAAGAGGATGCGGAATAATCTGATCAAGCGAGCCCTCTGAAAGCTAGCAATCAAACCATAAGGAAGCCGAAAGACCATTTCCAATTTTCCAGAGAAATGATAGCTAAAACTCCGCTCTTAGAAGTAAGATTATTTTCCAAGCCCAAGAGTAAATAGAAACAGAAGGTGAGGAAGAGATCCAAAAGTTGTCCCTTTTTAAGAAATTGGAGTAAATCCAATGACACCGTAAGGATTCTTTGTCTATGAAAATAATCAAAATCTATTTAAGTATAGCTGATTTGTTACAGTGTTTCAACTTACGAATACCCAATCCTCCTTCATTTTTAGGAAGGCACATTTCATCCCATGCAACTTTAGCCCGCCTTTGTCAAGAGTGGCGCCAAAACAAAAAAGAGTTCTTTCATCTTTGTTTGGGAGAAAAAAAAAACAAGAAAAGGAAAAAAGAAGAAACGCAGGGGACTGTTTGTCTTCTTCGTTGCCCTCCGCCTCGTAGCCCCTCGTCGACCCCCTACGCCGCCTCGCCTGCTGCTGTCTAGAGGCCGCAACGCTGCTGCAACCATCGTCTCCGCCCGCGCTTGCACCTCCACCCCGGTGTCCCCTACTGCGCGAGCACCCGCGGCAACCTCCGCCGTGCTTACAACGTTTCCACCCACCCTCCGCCTGCATGCCAACCACCGCTGCAACGACTTGCAGTAGCTCGCGACCTGCACGCCTATCACCGCTGCTGGTCACCTCTGCTGGAACCCTCCGTCACCCGTGAGCCTGCGTCGCTGCTGCTGTCCAAAGGCCACTGCGTTGTTGCAGCCATCGTCTAACGCCCCACCTGTGACCTCTGCCTCCACTGCTCGCGCCCGCAGCACCGCCAACAGTCTTGCTCCGCCGTGCCGGTCATTGGCGCTCGTGACTCGCGACTTGCCGCTCGTCCGCTAGATCCCAACGCCGCTGTTGCTGCTTCCCTCCCACTGAAGCCTTTCGCTGGTCGCGCCCGCCTGCTCGCCTCACCCGCAACCTGCAAAGCCCATGCGATCTCCAGCCGTCGCGAACGCCGTCCTTGCCCAAGTACCCGCTAGCATTGAATCGCACCAGTAGCCAGTAGTCGTGCTTCCTTTTGCCCAGCACTGCATCTCAGCCCGACGCCTGCTCCTCTCGGCCACCACCGCTCCGTCTCTGCCTGTCCCCGACGACCGCGCCTGCATCTAGTGACACCACCGCCCCCGCTCGCCTGCCACCACAACAGCTCCGCCCGGCGTTCGATGTCCTCGTCCCTGCTGTCGCGCCCGCTCGCCCTTGCTGCTGCGCCTCCGCTTGTCGCTGGCGCTCGTTGCTGACGCCTCCCTCTCTCGAGCGCTGCTCGCCGTCACTCAGCCCTCTGTCCAAGCGCACGCGTCACTGCCGCTCCACCAACAGAACCATCACGCCCGAAGCCTATCGTGTTGAGTCCTCTGGGTAGTTTACTTTTATTTTTATTTTTTAATTTTTTTCTTGAGTTTCATTATTATTGGAGCATGGTATGTAGAACTAATTATTTGAATATTATAGGCATTATCCCTTGTCCAAAATTATTATAATTATTAATTTGATTCGTAAGATGTCGGATCTTTTTTTTTAAATTATATTAATTTTTGAGTATTTTGATAATATTTCAATTGTTAAATCATTATAATTAATAATTTGATCCGTAACATTTCGAATCGGATTTTTAATTATTTTGAACTTTATGTTGTGATGTTTAGAGTTAAAATAACCGTTAATTTAACCCGTGAGACAACGGATTATTTTTGGTTATTTTAATTTTCATTGATGAATATCTTGATTGTTTAGATATAGTTGCTTATATTGGAAAAATACTAAAAAACATAAAAATATCAAATTTTGCATCGGAGTGTGTTAGTAAATTAGGATTGCATTTTTTTACGATTGCACCTTTAGATGATTTTTGAAATAAATTAGGATTGAATTTTTTAGATAAGACCCTTAAATAATGTTTGTACATTTAGATAATCTCATTTTTCTTTAAAAAAAATAGTTTTCTAAGATAGGATAGGGTTTAAGTCAAATTAATTACTAAACTAAATTAGATGAACATACATTTTAGTTGGTAAAATTAGGTTTTTTATTAATTCCGAATTAAAAAAAAAAAACACAAAAGTATTAGGTGTATGTCATTTAGTTTGCATGTTAGGTTCATTTAATTAGAAATAGTTTGTTAGTAAAATTAGGTCATGTAGTTAAATGCGTGTCTATTGATAAAGTTCTAATTAAAAGAAAAACCCAAAAATTGCTTGCTTTGCGTGTTTATTTATTTATTTTGTAACTTTTTTGATTGAGTGTTTAATGATGATTGAGCATCCGTGTGATCACCTCACTGTGTGATAGTGATTTAACTTAAAATAAATCCACGCTGCCTGTAAAAACATTTTTGAAAATAAAAAGAATGGTACCGAAAGGGCATTAGAGAAATTTAGTGTAATCAAGTCCCCATATTCTTAGTCTCTGGTTCATATGAGTAAAATAATTCTCAAATTATTTTATTTAGTTGTCTAATCGACTTACCATAAATTGATTAGTGGCGACTTCTAGATAATAATCTTTTATATGTTAAATATTTGAACTTTAAGTCACGAATTGGTATGAGCTTGAGAGAGCCCGAACTAAATTTAAAGACTTAGTAGTCTATTAGCCTAAACTTAGGTGGTACACTCGAAATTTATGTCACGACAAAACAACACACAGCAAATAGAGAATTAGATGAGAGAGATTGATGCCATTGATGGGTGCCAGGGACTTTTGGTGCAATAAATGCAATCTAATTCAGAAGGCCAAGACTCAAGTGTGGAATTATGCGGAAAAAATATTGGTTGGGTTTTACATTCCACGTCAGCGAGATGTAAGACCATTCAGAATTCGACACGTGGCTCCACGTGTAAATAGCGCCAGAGGTCCAAAATTCGCTCGGCTCGACGCGCTCTCTCCTCTGCTCGAGAACGCATGGAGAAAAGACAGAACAGTAAAAGCGCACTCCCGCTCAAGAAAAACCTCTCTCCTTTTTTCAATTTCCAAGGGCTCTCTCTCTCCTCATGATTTTTCCTTCGCACTCCCGCTCATGAAAAACCTCTCTCCTCTTTTCAATTTTCAAGGGCTCTCTCTCCCCTCACGTTCTTTCCTTCGTCTTCCTCCCTCATCGGCGACGACCCAAGCGAAAAGCTTGCTCAGAATCAGCAGCAACGGGCTCTGGCCATCAAGGAATGCGATGGTGACCCTAAGCGGAAGCACAGGGTGCAATTTGACCTGGCGGAGATCTTCCTCCGCGGATTCCGTCCTTCTTCTTCCTTCCTCATTGGCAACAACCCAAGCGAGAAGCTCGCTTAGAGTAAGCAGAATCAGCAGCAACAGACCTTGTCCATCAAGCAACATGATGGTGACCCCGAATGGAAGCACGAGGTGCGATTTGACCTGGTGGAGATCTCCCTTCGAGGACAGTGATCCCTTCTTCTTGCCCGTCGGTCTGTCTTGACTGAGATCTCCCTCCGGGGAGTGCGACCCCGTCTTCCTACTCGCTGATCTGTTTATGTTCCGCAAGGGGTTAATAGATCGTGGTCTTTTTTTGCCATTTTAGTTGCAGCTGACCATCTCTCTCTGCGTGTATCTGGGCAGGCTACACTCTCCACCATCTTTGCCCATCTCCCCTCCCCTCCCGCCTTCCTCCATACTTTCATAACTTCCTCCCCCTTTCCTGCTTGACCCTTTTCCTTTCTCTCTCTCTCGAAGCGAGCTTAGGACGCATAACAATGGAAACTGCTGACGAGGCCGCAAAAAAAGCAAAAGCCGATTCCGTCTCACATGAACTGAACCCCATCTTTCTCTTTGTTTTTCTTTCTTTTTTTCTTGTCCAAAAAACGTGTGAAGCCCTCTGCAGAATCAGTTGTCATCACTGAATTTCAAATATACCTGCTGTGTATGTAAATGAAATGCTTAAATCCAATGACACATTTGTGATCTTTGGCCGGCGTTAGAGATCATAATTTTCACATTGCTTCCTTGCTTTTGCTTAATTTTAAGATCAAAGTTTTGCGGGTGAACGGTTCTTGCTCTGTTGCATAGAATACTTGCCTTGATACTACAAATTGCTGCTTGTTATGATACCAAAGATTCTTGGATTGTGTTTTGCTATAATGATTTACAATATTCTTCCACTTTGCCAGAAAATTTCGATTAGATTATTGTATCTGGGTAGAATGAACCTGCTTTTCTTAAATTGATGTGCTAATTCCGAGCAATAGAAAAACGCTGACTAGCACGATTTGAACAGATGATGGTGTCGCCTTCATCCTTTTAGGTTGATAATGCCATGAGAATAACTGAACAAGCCTCACAAGCTCATTATTGGAGACGACAAAATGGCAAACAATGCCATGATAGATGAAACAAAAACAAAGCAAATTATAAAGGCAGCTGTATATGCTAAATTCTAAAAGGTTAGTAAGTTGGAAAAACAATATTGGTAAATTATAAGAGAAGTTGGTACATTTGAAGCGAGCAAATGAACACGTTGGTAAGTTAGATGAACAATATCGTTAAATTATAAATGGAAGAGCATTCTACATTTTGTGTACCATAAAGCTAGAAATCTGCAAAATCGTAACAAACAACATCAAATTGCAACATTATTATTGATGAATATTTCAGAAAATAGCACATTTCTTCAAATTTAGGGACTTAGCTACATGCTTTCCTTTCCCAGATCCAAGGGACTTAATAGTCCCTCATTTTATTTTTTCATCAAGATCCCCATGATCAATTTTAGACCTCGGTTACAGACAGGAAAAGAACAATGCAGAGAGCCAAATGGTGCTCCATGAAACAAAAGGAAGTCTAGGCCGACGATTTCCTATATCTTGAGGGCGTGTCTGCATACCCCTACGAGCAACAAGCAAACCCTTCATGAATGCTGTCACCGGCGACCTCCTCGATCGGCATGGCATCCAATATCTCTCTCACATCATCCTCCGGGGTTCGGTTCATGCGAGACGGAATCAGCTTTTGCTTTTTCCGTGGCATTGTCAGCAGCTTCCATTGTTATGCGTCCCAAGCTCGCTTCAAGAGAGAGGGGAAAAGGGTCAAGCAGAAAAGGGGGAGGAAGTTATGAAAGTATGGAGGAAGGCGGGAGGGGAGGGGAGATGGGCAAAGATGGTGGAGAGTGTGGTCTGCCCAGATACGCGCATAGAGAGATGGTCAACTGCAACTAAAATGGCAAAAAAAGACCACGATCTATTAACCCTTTGCGGAACATAAACAGATCATTGAGCAGGAAGATGGGGTCGCAGTCCCCAGAGGGAGATCTCAGTCAAGACAGACCGACGGGCAAGAAGAAGGGGTCGCGGTCCTCGAAGGGAGATCTCCACCAGGTCAAATCGCACCTCGTGCTTCCGTTCGGGGTCGCCATCACGTTGCTTGATGGACAAGGTCTGTTGTTGCTGATTCTGCTTACTCTGAGCGAGCTTCTCGCTTGGGTCGTTGCCGATGAGGAAGGAAGACGAAGGAAGGAATCCGCGGAGGGAGATCTCCGCCAGGTCGAATTGCACCCGGTGCTTCCGCTTAGGGTCACCATCACGTTCCTTGATGGCCGAAGCCCGTTGCTGTTGATTCTGAGCAAGCTTTTCACTTGGGTCGTCGCCGATGAGGGAGGAAGACGAAGGAAAGAACGTGAGGGGAGAGAGAGCCCTTGAAAATTGAAAAGAGGAGAGAGGTTTTTCTTGGGTGGGAGTGCGAAGGAAAGAGCATGAGGAGAGAGAGGCCTTGGAAATTGAAAAAAGGAGAGAGGTTTTTCTTCAGCGGGAGTGCGCTTTTACTGTTCTGTCTTTTCTCCGTGCGTTCTCTCTAGCAAAGGAGAGAGCGCGCCGAGCCGAGCAAATTTTGGACCTCTGACGCCATTTACACGTGGAGCCACGTGTCGAATTCTGAATGGTCTTACATTTCGCTGACGTGGAGGGTAAAACCCAGCCAATATTTTCTCGAATTATGCGCAAAAGGTGGCAAAGCTGCTTGTCAATTATTCCATTACTAAACCAAGACAACTTTGGAAGACCGCCTCCACTCAATGAGCTAACACTCAAGAAAGGTGCTCAGTTTGCCCATGGCTGTTGTTTGACTCTAGAATTACTAACACTTTGCCCAAGTCCTCCATCATACTGATAAATATCACTGCTCCCGAAAAATCATGACCCTTTTTGTAAAGCCACATTCATCAATCAATTAGTAAGTACCATCACACAACATTTGAGAGAGATTCAACTAATTCTCCTTTTCAATGATTAATGGACCTCTTAACTCCGACTAGTGACAAATCCACATCATGCATCCTACCCTACGTTGAGTAAATCAATGGCAGAGACAAGCCAACAGTTCCAGAACTTATTCGGTTTGCTATAAATATGAATAATCATTAGTACCTATTATAAGAGTGATAAAAAACAACCGTCATTAGAATACAACCAAACTTGAGTTCACACACAATTGCGAGCACCTGCACACAGAGAAGTTTAGATTACCTCATACAACAAGTCGATGATGCGCTTCATCTGAGCTCCTACAGGTGCTTTGCGTATACCAGTAACATATTTAAGTCTTTCTGTATCATCTGAGAACTTGACAGCAGGCAATGTAGCTCGTGCACCAACAGGAGGTGCAGGCATGGGCTTTGCTGGAGTACTCGTGCTTCCTGCTCTGGCTACAATACTGGTAAGAGTGGATTGACACTTCTCCTGCTGTTTCTTGAATTTATTCAACTGTTCTTGTAATGCCATGGTTATCTAATAGGTAGTCGATCCTGTTCAATGCGTGTGAACCTCTCCTGCAATCTGTGCCGAAATGCGTAACTCAGCAATAGTCAGCAATAAATGATGTATAGCAGAGGACAATTCAAGCTACCATGACACATAAGATCGTGCAAGTTCAGCCCAAATGTTTTCAACTGAAGAGATTACCAATTAAAGCACTAAAAGAAGCAAAACAACAATGAATAACCAAGCGAAGCCCTCACAGCAACTTAGACAACAACCATGAGTGATTACAAAAATCACCCGATGACCATATCGCAGGGATGGATTGAAACAGCACGGTTAGACCAACAAAAGCAAACGCGCCTCCAGGATGCACAGTCAACAACGATGGCAAAGTTAATTTATGGACATCACCCAGTACCCTGTAAATACTACCCACCAACTGAAATTACTTCACCAAGATAAATACACTCCACAGAAACCCACTGTCGACTAATACACAAGCCCTAACAACCCCGCCAAGAATCTCGGATAGTTCAGGAAGCAGATCCCAAAGTTTCCCAGAAAAAGAAAAGTCCAGTAATCGAAACAGCTCCTTTATGATAAATAAGCGTTTAACTTGACCAACAGATGGGAAAACCCTAAACCCTAGAGTCGAAGTTCTGCCACACTCCGAACAAGAAATTGATCTCACGCTTGTCAACCGTTAGGACATACGTATAAGTAGCATGAAATAGAGGGGAAACAACGACAGACTCGCAATCTTTCCTACAGAACATGGAAATTGGAATTGAGGATGGGAAGTGGCAAATTTGGCGAATGAGCAAGCAAGCAAACGACTTTATAGAGAAGCACCTTACGTGCTCGAGGGCAGCGATCAAGCTTGTTTCAGCTTCGCTTTCGCTTGACAATGGGAGAGAGAGAGAGAGAGAGAGAGAGAGAGAGAGAGAGAGAGATCAGCTCCTTTCGGCCCTTCCCTCTCTAATTGCAGGATCGTGCTGAGTAGGTCAAAATCAAATCAAATCAAATGGAGAACCCCAGATCGAAGGGAAAGAAACAGGGAAACGAAAGTTTAGGGTGCGTTTGGTAACATTTATGTTCTTTTTTTGTTCCAGGGAACAGAAACAAAAAAAAAGTGTTTCTGTTCCGGAAACAGTTTTTGAACAAAAGAACGCGTTTGGTAAGTGTAAAAAAAACTCTTCTTGAAATAAAAAAAGAACAAAACACGTTTGGTAACTGCAGTTAATTTTTGTTCCTAGAATAGAAAAAGAAATTGTAAAACACGTTTGGTAAACCGTACAAAATTTCTGTTTTTAATTTTTTTAAAAAATTGCTTTTTTTTCTAAATAAATTTTAATCGAGATGAGAATTGTCATTCTCATGAAATGCTCATTAATTTTATTTTGTTCATGATGAGTGAAGACAAATTTTTTCATACTTGGTAGACAATTTAAAATGTAAAGTTAGAATCAAATTTTTTTCAAGTGCTTTTTTTATTTTTGATTTTTATAACATTTAAACTTGATTGAATTCTCATTCTCATGAAATTCTCATCAATTTAATTTTGATAATGGTGAGTGAAGAAAAATATTTCCCACATAATCATATATGCATACTTAAAAAAAAAAATTATAAGTAAAGTTCGTACAATAAGAACTAACAAAAAAAAGAGTATCTTATACATCTCAACATGAATCCTTCCATACATGACATCACAATAATGAAGCATTATAGTTCATTGTTCAACTTCATCACAGTAAATACTTAAAAACAATATTACAAAAGTTAACAAATCTCCTGCATTAATGCGCCGGTTGCTATTTTTCGTTGAGGCTAAGGTAGCCGGTTGCTATTAATAGGGAATTTATTGATAAAGAAAAAAATAAAAATTAAGGTGTTGGTACTACATTAATGCGCCGCAATCAGCTCGATGAGGTCCCGTAGCCAATGGCAACTTGCGCTTGGAATCATAAGCTGGCCCGCCACGGAGAGACAGAGAGACGAGAGAGAAGAAGGAGGGAGGGGGAGATAAAAAAATGGAAACAAATTCTTTTGCCGGGACTATCGTACGCATTCCAATTAACGCTCCTTCAACCGTCTGACCGTGCGTTATAAATTCAGATCGATTTGGGGTTTTTTTTTGGTTATGGCATTTCAATTTGACCAAGAATCGCTTATTTTTTAAGTTCATTTTCAGCATAAGTCGCAACCCTCATTAGAAGATGAGATGATATGGAAACGGCGTACACAGAAATGGTGTGTTCCAATATCCCGGAGAGAACGGCTACAACCAATTCTGCATCAAGTACTTGCAAGAAACGGGAGGGTCTTGCGAGGACTGGACAAAGCATTTGTAAATTTACTTGGATAAAATTTCATAACATCGAGCCAAGTCAAATTGTTTCTTTTAATCGTTATCAATAAATTCCATTTTCGATACGAATTCCCCTCCTTGTTTCTACTTTTCCTACAAAATAAAAAATAAAAAAGTTCATGTTGCATAGGCTTGTGGATCGGTGAACCTTCTGGTTTTGTTTGAATGATGACTCCCATGAGAGAGAAAATTGCACAGAGTAGCCATTTCATGTGTCCATAATGCAAAGAGAAGTCGATCAATGGGCCAATTGTGGTAATGCCTCAACATCAAAGAGGCCTGGCCGGCTTGAACATTTCAACACACATATAGGCTGCAGGGAAGCATGGATAACACATTAGGCCTGATCTTTAAGTCCAATCATGCCATTGCCAAGCTTCCAAATGTGATCATTCAGATTCTTTTGATGTCATTCATATCCTAGAAAAATCCGGTGAACCTATATAATTACATACAAACCCAAACCCATAAGTATTCACAACGAAAAACAATGGTGGTAGGAAATCAACCAAATGCATTCAATTCCCAGGTGTCGGAGTTTCGTTGCCAAAGGACAGCTAGGAAATTCCTTGATGTCTAGATCCCCAGAAAGTCTGAACTTCCTTCCATTTCTCGGGTTGAAAATGATGATTCTTTCACCCGGTCTCTGGAATCCAATTGCATCTGGTATGAGCTTCTACATGAACCCGCGTGCAATTCCAGTACTCTATTAATGGCGGGATTCACCACCATGCCTTACTAAATGAGACCGTTGTTTATGTAGACGCCGGATCTTGCAAAGAACTAGGCAGTGGTGGTCACGCTACGTTGTCCTGCTGACGCAATGAGAAGCGCAACCGCCGCAACAAACATGAACAGCATGCTGACAAGCAGCACATAGGTTCTCCTCGATGATCTGCGGTACTCTCCAAACAGAAGTATGCCCCAAAAAGTGCTAACAAGCGGGAGTGCCTGCATGAAGCTAAGATAAGACGAGGAGCAAATCTTTCCTGCAATTTTACAAAACTCTTCAATTTCTCATAAGCAGCAACTATACTTTTTGCCACGATAAGACTTTGACATTTCATATTTGGACCTTCTGTACATCAAACGATAATGAAAAGCATGTGTTAGAAGTAAATCACAGCCATAACCTCTTTAGTTGTTGCGACATTACAAAGCTATACTTAAGCACAAAGTGAGATATTTTAACATTTCAAATTTGGCTACTATAAGGGTTTCATGTTGATTAAAGTTGACTTGCATTTCTCGTGATAGCCAAAAAGCGGTGGACATAATAGCAATTTAACAGAGTGCCTGTTGTAGGCTTTCCGAACTAGGGGTATCAAGGAAAATATCGGCATCATCATGAGGATGTTGTTGTAATATTCTCTTGGTGAAATCACTCATACACGTACTCGTAAGCACAGCAACGAACCTGAACAGCATCTGCGGCAGCATATCCGGCAGCCTCACCTCCCATAAATTGGAGGCCATTACCAAATCCGCACAAAAGGCCAGATAAAAGAGCCCAACCTCTTCCACTCCAGTCACTTGCATAAGCTTTGAATGATGATCTGGGTAAATTAAGGATAGGATGGTAGAGGAAGCTGACATTCAGAACAACGGCAACGATGAAGCACGATATCGAGAAGTAGAAAAATGCAGTGTAAACTGTCAAGTGAGGAACATCCTCCTTCAATGTATGCCACTGATCATTTGTTGCCAAATTAAATGCAGGTGAGAAAAGAGCAAAGCAGACACCACCGGCGACCTGCTCCGAGCGACCCACGGTCGAGTGAGCTAGCAGAGCAGCTCGCTTGACTGAGCTGGCAGAGTAGCTCGCTTGACCGAGCTGCGCTGCTCTGCTCGCTCGGCAGAGCAGCCACGGTCAAGTGAGCTGCTCCGCGCGAACCACGACCGAGTTGCACTGCTCCAAGCGAGCCACGATCGAGCGAGCTGCGCTGCTTTGCTCGCTCGGCAGAGTAGCCACGCTCGAGCGAGCTGGCAGAGTGGAGCTGCGCTGCTCTGCCGAGCGAGCAGAGCAGCTCTGGCGAGCAACCGTTGCCCAGATTTGGCAGATCTGGGCGACGGCTCCCTTGGGGGTCGGCGTTGCTCGCTCGAGCTGCTCTGCCGAGCGACAACAGCAGCTCGAGCTCGGCAGAGCAGTTGCAGCGAGCGTTGCTCGCCCAAATCTGCCGCAGAACTGGGCGAGCAACGTCGCTTGAGGCTCGACCGAGCGTCGGGTGGTGGTCGGCGAAGGAGGCAGGTAGCCGAAGCCCTCTTCGAACGGAGATGGAGGAGCAACAGCAATTACTTGGACTCGGAAGCTTCAGCTGGTTGACGGAGCACCACCTGTCGGCGCCGGAGAGTGAGCGGAGTGGGGAGGCGTCGGAGAGTCGCCGGAGTGGGGAGTCGCCGGAGAGTCCGCCCGAGTGGGAGGCGCCGGAGAGGGGAGACGTCGGGGGAGAGCACGAACGAAGCGGAGGGCACGAACGAAGGACCTCCAGAAGTGTTCCCGTTTTGTTTCTTTATTTTTGTCCTTTTCGGTTTGCCGGAAGTGTTTTCGGATTCCGGAAACAAGTTTTTGTTGTTTCTATTTTTTGTTTCAATTTTGTTCCAGAAACAAAAAAAAAAAAAAACAAACGCAAACAAACGCGTTTTCTTCTTTTTTGTTGCTTGGAACAAAAAAACAGAAAATCTGTTTATAAACACATTCCAGAAGTGAAAACATGCGGGCGCTTACCTTCTCGGCCAGTTCGATGGGTTCCGCCGGAGAGTAAATCCACCAAGCTCAACGTCGACGGCGGATCTTGGATAGAAGGAAGTGTTGAAGGATCGGTGGCCGGAGTTCGTAGAGACCGCCGGAGACCGGTTGTCGATCGCCGGTTTTTGCAAGAACAGTGCGCGCGTCTCCTGCGGGCCGAACCAAAGCCCAAGCTCATCAATTGTGCAATTCATTTCAGAAGAAAGCCAAAGCCCATGAGCTAAAGCCCATGGGCCCTGCAAAATGCGATTGAAGACTGCCGGATGTACTTACAGCCCAGACGAGAGAAGAGAGCGTGGATTATCGCCCACGTGAGGCCGACCAGCTAAGGTGATTGGGCTTGCCCCAAAGCCCATCGCTGAAAAATCTCTCCCTTGTACCCGGTTATGTTATCCCCCTTCGCCTCTTTGGATTATGTGTCGTGTTCCGAGCTTCGTCTGTCGTGTTTCGAGCTTTGTCTGTCGTGACAACGAATGGAATAGTCTTTTCGAACCCCCAGAAAAAGGAATGGATAAGTTTTTTCATAAAATTCAAATATAATCTTCTCAAATGTTATTGAAACTATCTTATGTTATCCCGCGCGATGCATGGGGGTTATTATTCTTGAATATTTGGGGCGAAGGTTATGCTTAGTGTCCATTAAACTATGAAGAATTATTGGTACTGTAGTAGGAAGATAGACAGCATCTTATGAGAAGGGTATGTAGCTTGAGACAATCTAAGGACAGCTCCTTACTAGCATACGAAGAAAGGAAAAGATGGATTCGGCCATTTACTGCCACTAGAATAGAATTAGATTGTACTATACTTGCCTAGTCTAGCCTTCTAGAAAATAGATAGATTCAAGTGACAGTTTGTATTAGATAAGGACTTGTGATTGCCAATCCATTGTCTTTTCTGTATGTCAAAAATGATTTTATAATTGTGAATGTATAAATCAGATTTGACTCATGCTTACATTCACTATATATGGAGAGGACAAAGGAAGGCAAATCAGCATTAGCTTTCAATTGACCTCACCATTAGAACCGCCACTATTATATAAGCATTAACTTAGGATAGGAACCAAATTTAGAAACACCCATTTACCCTACATAACATTACAAGAAACGAAAAAAGAAGAAGAAGACAATAACCTTTTCTAAACACCAGCTACACATTACTCACAACATTACTTTTGGATACATAATCATCAAGCGATTCTCTGAATTTGCTCGACGTAGAAGTAAAGTGACAAAATCAGGTTCCAACATTGGTACTAGCATGTGCATGATCTACTTTAATTGAGAAGATTGGAACATAGGTCGACAATTAAAGTTTGGTTTCTCAATCACTACTCCAAATTTAAATTTAGTGAATTTCACTCTAATCATTGTGATTTTTGTTAAAAAAAACTCCTTTATTGTTTTGAAGTTAACAAAACCTTTCCGAAGTCTATATCGGAAAATCTGAAGACTTTATCGTCAAAGTCTGCAGATCGACAGACCATCAGATTTTAATGTCAAAGTCTATCCTCACCGAAAATTCTAGATTGAAGTCTGAAGACTTATCCAGAATATAGGATTATTATCCAGATGCAAGATTATCTTCAAAGTTTTGTTTCGTATGGTTATTGGAAGATCTTATAGCTAGATTTCACATATATTTGATTGATTATTCTTATTGGAAACTACTCCGATATGAAGATCTTTGAAAGGCGAGCTAAACTTGGAAGATTCTACTTATGGAAACTCAAGATCCTGATTTGTATGGGCGAATGGGATTGACGGGCTTTCAACACAAATTATCTAACGACTCGAGATCACCTTAATTGATTCTGTCTAATGAATGGATTGGAAGAATTCATTTGGAAAGTGCCAACGGTTAAGAAAATATGAAGGAGTATTTAAGGATTGACTCTTTGGTTGTTCGATACGGTGCTTGGAAGAGAATTCCAAAATCTGAAGCTTTCTAGTCTCTTGCTTTTTCATTCATCGAGCTAAACATTGTATGCAAAAGAGAGAAACTTTTAGTGAGACTGTGTGAGAATTAGATAAAGACTCATCACTGTGATAGTCGAGATCACAAACTGTAACATCTCTTTTGATCCTTAGTGGAATCCAACCAATAGGCTGTCAGTGAGGAGAGTGAACGTAGGCTTGGTCTAAGCCGAACTACTATAAACTCGTGTTCACATTCTCTTTTCCTGAACTTCTTACATTTATTTACTAATTGTCTATTTGCTTAAAGTTGAGATACGCTTAATATCTTCTAAAAGCAAATTACTTTCATTAAGTCCTGCGAAAATTTTATTTACACCTATTCACCCCCTCTAGGTGTATTCACTAGCCATTTCAATTGGTATAAGAGCTTGTGTGTTTATTTTGTTGAAGTGTTTTTACTTCTTAAGCTAAAAATCTATGGCTAGTATTTTGGCTCTAGGACTGGTTGAAGGTCAAAGCAATATCAGACCTCCTTACTTTGATGGGAAGGAATACAACGTATGGAAGAACAAGATGAAAGCATTCCTAAGATCGAAAGATCCCCTAGAATGGGATGTGGTACAAAAATGGATTATTCCTAAAGTCACATCAACTTCAAAAAGAGGAAAGGAGACTGAGGATGTTGGCGAAATGACACAAGCAGAAATATCCAAGAGACAAGCTCTTGATGTTAAAGCCATTTATTCCTTATGTTGTGCTTTATCTCTTATTGAATATAATAGAATTTCATCTTGTGAAACAGCAAAAGAAGTTTGAGACAAGTTGCACGTTACCTATGAATGAACTGATTGAGTTAAAGAAACAAAGACCAATATTCTACTCGGACAGTACGAATCCTTCAAGATGAAGCCAGGAGAATCCATTACTGACATGTTTAGTCGTTTTACAGAAATTGTGAATGGACTAGCATATCATGGACAACCAATCTCAGAGTAGATGAAAGTCAACAAGTTGCTGCGATGACTCTCCAAAAACTGGAATCACATAAAGACTTTAATAAGAGAAACCCAAAGGATCATACCTCTCTCCTTTGGATGAACTAGTGGGCACACTTCAATCCTATGAAGTGGAACAAATCAATGACGAAGAAGATCCTAAAGGTAAGAAGTCAATTGCTTTAAAATTTAATGATGATTCTGATGATACAGATTTAGAAGATGACCTCGACGATGAAGAACTAGTACTCATAATTAGGAAGTTAAGAAAGTTAAACAGAAAAGGAAGAAAGTACAATTGGAGGAAGCATGGTACTCAAAGATTTTAGAATAAATTAACTAAAGACAAAGAGACTAACAAAGATGTGAATGTAAGAAGAAAGGACACATCAGACTTAACTATCCTCTATTGAAGAAAAAGAAGGGAAATACAGAGAAATTAAAAAAGGCTCTCAAAACAGAGACTTGGGTGACACGAATGTGAAGAAAGTGATGAAGAATATGCCAACATTTGTTTAATGGCAAATTCATAATCGGACTCAAACTACGAAATAGATTCGAGACTCGAGATTTAGATAAGTAAATCGAGGGTAGTAATTTTAAAATTCCTACTAAAGTTTCAAAGTATATTGATGAACTCTGTTTTAGTCTCAAGGTATCTCTTAAAATAATTTCCGAACTAAAGAAGGAAAATTCCATGCGAAGTAATAGGAAAATTCTTGGAAAGAAAAATTTGAAAATCTAAACAAAAATTTTGTTATGTTGAAATAAAATGTAGATTCTCTTTCAAAGGAAAACATCTTTTTGAAAGAAAATATTTCAAATATTTCAAAGAAGTTTTCAAAAGGATTTGAAAATTTAGATAAATTTTTTTTAATACAAAGACCTTATTTTAACAAATCGGGTTTATGAATGACACCCGAAACTGTTCCTTTAATTGACTTTCCAAAAGTAAAGGAAAGAATCAATTAAAGACCTACAACAAACTTTTTGACCTTTTTACAAAAATCATTTTCAAAAAGTTTTTGTAAAACCTATTAGGCTGAAGTGCTCTTAAATGTTCAAAGTGTAATAGCTCCGAATATTTTGAGAAGGATTGTCCTAAAGTTTGGAGACCTGTTAAGAGAGATTGGGCAAATATTGTTTTTGGTACTAACTCCCTTGGACCTAAGAAAATGTGAGTACTAAGAAAACTTGAAATCTTCTTATACCTGCAGATCACTATCAAGAAAAAGGTCAAATGGTATTTGGATAGTGGCTGTTAGAGACATATGACATGAGATTCAAACTGTTTTATAAAACTTACTCAAATAAATGGTGGAAAAGTCTCTTTTGATGGAAATAGCAAAGAAAGAATCGTTGGATGTGGAACTGTGAAGATTGGAAGTCTCACAATCAACAATGTTTCCTTGGTGGAAGGCTTGAACTATAATTTACTTAGCATAAGTCAATTATGCGACACTGGATTCAAAATCAACTTTCAAGAAGGCATTTGCTCAAGAACTAGTAAAGATTTGTCTTAATCTTTTACTGGACGAAGACATAGAAACATCTATCTACTGGATATAAAACCAGAAAGCTCTTAGTGTCTAATTTCTATTCAAGATGAAGAAAATATTTGGCATCGAAAGCTCGGTCATGTCAATATGAAGCAGATAGGCAAAATTTCCTCCAAGAAGCTTGTTCGTGAACTACCCAATTTGGCTTATCGAAAATCTGAATCATGCACACTTTGCATTTTGGGCAAACAGGTTAGAAGTTTTTTTAAGCCTATAAATCAAGTATTTGCTAATCGTGTTCTACGGTTGCTGCATATGGATTTTTTGGACCAACCAGAACTCAAAGTATTGGTGGAAAGAAATACTACTTAGTAATCGTGGATGATTACTCTCGCTTTACATGGGTATTCTTCTTGGCAAGTAAGTCTGAAACATTTTCTCACTTTTCAAAGTTTTCCAAGAAAGTTCGAAATGAAAAATGTTATGTTATTTCAAGCATACGAATAGACCATAGAGGTAAGTTTGAAAATCAAGACTTTGCAAATTTCTGTGATGAATTTGATTTAAAGCATGTTTTCTCATCACCATATACTCCAGAGCAAAATGGGGTTATGGAAAGGAAGAATAGATTGTTACAAGAAATGGCAAGAATTCTTTTAATTGAAAGCAAAATTTCTTCTCGTTTTTGGGCTGAAGTAGTTTCTACAGCTTGTTATATCATTAACAGAGTATTTTTGAGACTCATTTTTGAGAAAACTCCTTATGAGGTGTTTAAAGGAAAGAAGCCAAATGTTTCTTATTTTCATGTGTTTGGTTGCAAATGTTTTATTTTGAAAAATACAAATGATCGAACTGGTAAGTTTGAAGAAAAGTCAGACGATGGAATTTTTCTCGGCTACTCAACATCAAGCAAAGCCTACAAAGTATTCAACAAAAAGACTCAGTTTGTTGAAGAGTCTATGAATGTCAAGTTTCAAGACTCTACACAGAATCAAGTGGTAGAGACTCAACTTGAAGAGGCTGAACCTACTCGATACGTTACAAATGCTACTTCCCCCATAGAAGTTCAGACTTCTGAAATTCAACAACAGGAAAAACTAGAAGGACCAACTGAAGCAGAGGATGAGTAGACTCACAAATCAACCAGCAATTGGAAGCATAAGTCTAGTCATCCCAAAGAACTCATCATTGGCAACATTGATGAAGGAATTCGTACCAGATCTAAAGGCGAGAAGAGTCTAGTGTTCTGGCACTAATTTCTGAAATTGAACCCAAAAGTATAGAAGAAGCCTTGGCTGATGAAAGTTGGATTGAAGTTATGCAAGAAGAACTCGGGCAATTCAGTATCAACGATGTTTGGGAGTTAATTCCTAAACTAGAAGGTAAATCTATTATTGAAGCTAAATGGTTTTTCAAGAACAAAGTGGACGAGAAAGGAAAAGTGATCAGGAACAAAGCAAGACTTGTAGCCAAATGATACACACAAGAAGAAAGGATAGTCTATGAGAAGACCTATGCACCAGTAGATGTTAGAAGCAATTAGATTACTTCTTGCTTTTGCTTGCTTTAAAAGTTTCAGGTTATTCCAAATGGATGTAAAGAGCGCATTCCTAAATGGATTTATTCAAGAAGAAGTTTATGTGGAACAACCACTTGATTTTGAAGATCCAAGAAAGTCAAACTCAGTCTACAGACTGAAAAAGGTTTTGTATGGATTAAGGCAAGCACCTCGAGCCTAGTATGAAAGGTTAAGTAATTTCTTAACTCAAAATGAATTTGTTAAAGGAAAAATAGATACTACCTTGTTCATTAAAAAGGAAGGTAAAGATTTTCTGTTTGTTTAAATTTATGTCGATGACATTATTTTTGATTCACTAATGAAAGTCTTTGCAAGAAGTTTTCTAGATGCATGCAGGATGAATTCGAAATGAGTATGATGTGTGAGCTAAATTTCTTTCTGGGATTACAAGTAAAACAGTCAAATGAATGAATTTTCATTCACCAAGAGAAGTATGCGAGAGATCTTATCAAGAAGTTTGGATTGGAAAATTGCAAAAAGGCAGAGACACCTATGTCAAGTTCTTCAAAGCTAGATAAAAATGAAGAAGGAAAGACTGCGGATCAAAAGCTATATATGAGTATTATTGAATCACTTCTTTACCTTACCGCATCTAGATCTAACATTTTGTTTAGTGTTTGTATCTATGCTAGATTCCAATCAAATCCCAAAGAATCTCATCTCAGTGCAGCAAAGCGAATAATCAAATACGTTGCAACTACTCCAAAGCTAGGATTGTGATATCTTAAAGAATGAGACTTTACTCTCATTGGATATTCAGATGCAAATCTAGCAGGATACAAAGTGGATATAAAAATTACTTCCGGTACATGTCAATTGCTTGGCAACAAGCTGGTATCATGGTTTTCAAGAAAACAGAGTACCGTAGCTCTTTCAACAGCCGAAGCAAAATATGTGGTACTTGGAAGTTGCTGTTATCAAATCTTATGGATGAGAAAACAACTAAAAGAATTTGGAATTGAAGAATCATGCATTGAAATCAAATGCGACAATACAAGCGCCATCAATCTCACAAAGAATCTAATTCTTGATTCAAGGGCAAAACATATAGAAATATGACATCATTTTATTCAAGATCATGTTCGAGTGGAGAAGTTTTGATTCGGTTCATTAACTCGAAGAATCAAGCGGCGGAGATATTTACGAAGCCATTGGATAAAGCTTATTTGAGTCTATTCGTACAAGACTGAACATTCTATTTTTTGTTGGGTAAAAGTCTAGAGATGTTTAGACTCAAAATTTCCAGATGTTACGACTATAAGTAAATTTCTTCTAATTTAATGTGAAGTTATTTTTTGACAAAATTTTGAAAAGGTACGTTATCCTTTAATTGCTTTTTGTTTATTTTGTTTTTAGAAGTTATCTTCATTGACGGTTGTTCATTTTCAAAATGGAAGTTATTATTTTTGAAAAAGGCGGTTTATCATTTTCAAAAAAAAGGCAGTTTTTACCTTTTCACATATACCTGCTTTATATATTGTCGAAACTCGTCTTCTCCATTTATACTCTCTTTTTGAAACCCCAGAATATCGTGATCTTACTCTTTCATCTTTACTTGAGTTTCATCCAAAAAGTTTTAACCTTTTCGAACGAGTTCAAGAAATTCTCCTAGACATTGACAATGTCTTCTCAAAGAAAGTCTTCGAGAATTGGAAGTCGGGGACCACAACGTATGCATGAGGGACCTACGCATTTCGACTTGACCGAGGAAGAAGACTCTCCTCAACAACGGCAACGGCAGCAAAGACAACATTCTCAACCGCATCAACAAGCAGCACAAGATCCTCCTCTACAGTAAGAACATGAAGAGGTTATTGAAGACGTTGAACCTGTAAGGACTCAAAAACCCTAATTTATCTATAGACTGTATTCGAACTTGAAGAGGGGTGGTTTGTGGCATCCCAAAATTCATAATGACCTCTAGTTACATTAAAGTCTATGAATAGGTGATGGAAGTACCATCAAGTTATTTTATGGCCATTTAATCTATAATTTGCAATAAGATATATGGCCAAGCTTTTAAGGGATAATTATGTGATAGGAAAGAAAATTCTATCATTGCCCATGTGCATCATAAATTGGAATTTATGGATTTATGATTTCAAGTTTTATGGCCATATGAAATTGTAATTTAGTATTTATATAAGTCGGGATTTAAGGTAAATTATTAAAAGTAAAAAAAAAAATGGACTTATTTAAGAAAATTTTGGGCCATTTAAGCTTGGACTTTAGGCCCAAGTGAGATGGGCCTAAAGTGGGACATAAGCCCGGCCCATTGTCAGGGCATGGAGGGGAAAGGAGGAGCCGCATGGCTTCCTCCAAGTGTCTTCGGCAAAGGAGACACTCGTCTCCTTCCTAGGGACAAGTGTCCCCGATGCAAAGAGGGGGTGCATGCAATATAAATACAACCAAAAAGGAAGAGAGAGAGGGAGTGGCTGATGGTTGAGGGTTGTCATCCAAGAGAGGTGCCGAGAGAGAGGAGAGAAAGAGAGAAAGAGAGGAAGAGAGGAAGAGAGAAAGGAAGGAGCTCGCCCGTCGCCGCCCGCACGCCGTCCGTCCGTCCGCCGTGTTCGCCGCCGTGTGCCGCCGTGTGCCGCCGTTCGTGTGGTCTAGAGGCAAGTTGGGGTCCTTTGCTGCTCTTGCATGTGTGTGTGCTACATGTATGTTGAGTTTTGGGTGATTAGGAGAGGAAAAACCGAAGCTTGGATGGCTTGTTCTTGAGTGGTGTTGCTGTTTTCGCTTGAACGGTTTGAGTCAGAATGTTGTGTGAGCTTGCATGCATGTTTAGAGTTCGATTTTGGCTTCGATATCTTCATGAAAGTTGTAGCTAACATCTTAACTACACCATACTCAAATTTGGTGTAAAATTACGGAGATTTAAGGGGTCAAACTCTTATCCTACGGAGATGCTAAATCTGGAATGTTTTCGCATGAACTGTTTGAGTCAGAACTTTGCGAGAGCTTGCATGCATGTTTTGAGTTCGATTTTGACTTTAATTTCTTCATGAAAGTTTTACGGGACATCTTATAATACAACATACTCAAATTTGAAGTAAAATGAACAAGTATAACCTGGTAAATCGACTTAATCTTGAAGACGGTGATTCTGGAGATGTATTACAGGACACCCGAGACTTCATGGACCTAAATGACGAATATACTCTGGTTATTTGACTTGGATCTCTTCATGAAACTTGTAGAGAACATCTTGATGTAGAACTTATCTAAATTTCAGAGGAAACGAAGAAGAACAGATAGGTGAAAACTCAGTATTTCGGAGAAGCATGTACTGGACGATTCGGTGTTGGATCCAGAAGCTTCGTGTGACTGTAGAAAATAATCTAAAAAGAATCTGACTTGGAAGTCTTCATGAAAGATGTATGTAAATGTTTTGGTTATAACTTGGTAAAATTTCGTAATTTTTAGAGGTCGTATGGATATTTTAATCGAATTTATTCGGAGACTGTGCATTCTGGTTCCATCCGAAAATTTCATGCTATTTTGTGTGAATTATGAATTTGTGTGGATTTCTCATTGGCCGTGTATTTTGCATGAAATCATTATCCTATTGTATTATTTATTGCTTGCCTTAATTTTATGATTTTTGAGATTATATAAATAATTAAATTTAATACTTTTGAAAATGGAACAAGCTGGAATTTAAGTAAATGTAAAAAGGGCATGATAAATGGATTATTTTTAATTGGCATAAATTCCATGAATTTTATTTTATAAATAATCGCACTATGTAGTATGTGTGATGAGGTCTTGATGTATGCGTTGAGATGCATGTGTGAATTCAATGTTGAACATGATTTTTGGTTGCTATTGCATCATATCCCATACTAAATTAAGACCGAAATTGGTGAATATGGATAATGAAAAATGATGAGATTGTTGTGGCGGATGATAATGCCCTGGGAGTGTCAGGATGCCTGGTGGCCTAGTGGCGTAATTCCGGAGGGTAGAGGAAACCATTTTCATGGCGAGCCTCGGAAATTCCCTGGGAGAGTCGGGATGCCCGGTGGTATACGGTACATAATTGCAGGGGAGGCCTAGTGGTATGTCGGTACATAATTTCGGAAGCCCTGGAGGTTTGTGCCTAAGGGGATGCCTCGCGATGCTAGTTGGGATGCGAGATGCCCGACCAGGGAGTGTAAATGCCGGAAGCCCTGTCGGAGGTCTTTGCTCGAGGGGAATGTCTCGTGATGTCAATTGGGATACGAGATGCCCGGCCAGGGAGTGTAAATGCCGGAAGCCCTATCGGAGGTCTTTGCCCGAGGGGAATGTCTCGTGATGCCAGTTGGGATACGAGATGCCCGGAATGTGGGGGCCGGATGCTCGGTGGCTTGGAATGGCTGAATGTCGGAGGTTTTTCTCGTATGGGATGCGAGTGTAAAATATGAGATGATATTGATGATCCGAGGAAGGGTGATGTGGTGATCAAATTGAAAGCTAAAAGTGGAAATTGAACCATGCATGATACGATATGACACGGTGATGATCACCCATGGCATGATGATATGCATGATGATGATGATATATGATATGGCACACATGCATATATGTTGTGACATGATGATGTCATGATGATGATGACATGTGTGATACGATGATGTCATGATGATGATGACATGTGTGATATGATGATGCCACGATGATGATGACATGTGTATGGTATGATGGTGTCATGTATATGATGATGATGACATGTGTGTGATATAATAATGTTATGATTTTGATGATATGAGTATGACATGATGATACACATGTATGTGTTATGATTGTGGTGATGATGCATGATAGTATATGCATGGCTTCAAGGTAAGTAATGCCTGTGTAATGCATGTATGACTTGTATGATGCATTGAGTGGTTATTGAATTCCTTTACCTGTTGAGTGGTTGTACTCACCCCTTTTGGGGACCAACATTTCAGATTAGTAGATGGTTTGAGCGGTTGGATATGACCACGAGGAGAAGGATAGCAAAGGAGGGAACCTTTGGACGCCAACACTAATTGATGGACCTTAAGCATACGATTGTGGGAGGAGATGTCGGTCATCTTTTGAAGTATAGTCGAGTATAGAAACATTGGCATTTCGATGTACTGACTAAAGATGTCCATCTTCTTTTATGCAAATAAACGTATTCGGTTTTAACTTATATAAGATGTTTAGTAGGTGTGCATCATTTTCTGAATATAAGGAAGGGAGTTTGTTGGATGTGCTTCCGTATATGAATTGTGTAAGGGACCTATCAAAAAAAAAGAAAAAAGAAAGAAAGTGTAAACCCCCTATGTTGTATGGACCCGTTGCAATTGAAATGGTATCAGAGTGACATGTTAATAAGGAAGGTGAAGGATAAGCGAACTGTGGCGACCCTAATCGGATTGGGGGCCGTCGAGGGGTGCCACATGGTTTTTCTATGAACTTGATCGATGAGTTCTTAAAAGTGCATGATTACAGAAATGAGACCTTTTTCTTGAACACTATGGAAAGACTAGGCATTGTGCCTCAGGGTTTGGCACAATGGTCGTTTGAAAATTTTCCTAGTGATCCGAGATTCGGTCAGCCAGAGGAGAAGGACGACGATGAAAGAATGTTTTCTAATTTTCAGCCTAGGATGGGCATTGCTGTGAAGGTTGGTGGTGAAGGGACGAACTTATTTCGTTCCAAGGACCACAAAAAGTGTTACTTGAGTTTACTGAAAAGAGGGGTTATGCACCCCAGAAGTGTGGATTTCGATTTTCTTGACTCCTTGAAGGTTAATTTAAGGGAAAAGTTTTGTTTGCTTCAACTTGAACGTTTTTGCATCGAGACGCCTGTTGCATACCCCGAAACTCACTTTGCCTATTTTTATTCAAATCTGTCATTTATAGATGCGAATAAATTTAGTTTTTATGTGAGGGACAAAGAGTTCGTAGTTGATGTAGACACTTTGGTTGACTTAATTGGTGTGGAAAGAGGGAGATTCCAACCAATTGGTGTGTCTCATGCCCATGCTATTTTGTCCATTGTAAATGACAAAATGGTCGAAGGCAAGATTTCTTATTCAAGAATGAATGCCTATAATATTCTTCTTCACAAGGTGGTGATTAATTGCATCAGGCCAAAGTCTACCTCAAAGACAAACGTTTCTCCTTCTGAAGCGAAGCTCATGTACTCAATCATCTCTAGCCGTAAGTTCTCTCTGCCTCACACAATTCTTATGCACATGTATAGATCTGTGGTGAAAGACAAGGGGCAACTTCCCTACTTGGCGCTTATCTCACAACTCTTCAAGCACTTCAAGATCAAACTTCCTGCTCCTCTTTGTGCTAGAACCATCGCTCCAATGGTTATTAGTCTCAAAATGGTTTCTAAGATGAGGCTGAAGGAGCTGAGCAAGGAGCTGGAGCGCTTTAAGGAGAAGTCCCCTGTAAAGGCGAAGCAAGAGTCTGCTGCAAAGAAAAGGAAAGGCAAGGAGCCCATGATAGAACCGGTGAAGAAAAGGAGATCTCTTATCTCGGAAGGCGAAGAAGAAGAAGATGATGATCTCACTATCTCAGGTCTTTGCTTGCAAAATCTACAGAGTTATGTGAGCCATATAGAGAACAGAGAACAAGAAGGAACAGGGAGAAGAGATGAGGAAAGAGAAGAAAGAAGAAAAGAAGAAGAAAAAGGAGGAGAAAGAGAAGAACAAGAAGGAAGAAGAAGTGAAGAAGAAAGAAGAAGTGAAGAAGAAAGGAGTCACGATGACTCTTTTGAACCAACACTGGCTGCATCATTGTCCAATGATTCGAAGAAGACAAGGAGTGGAAAGACTGGAGAACAACATCGCTACAGTGCTGAAGCAAAGCATGAAGAAGAACATATTTCTCCACATGAAGGCATGAAGATTGGGGGAGATGCTGAAAAATGAGGTACTTCTTCACCCATCTTTGCTAGTGATGTTAGCAGATCTCCACCAGACCCACAAGAGGTCTGTGCCTCTCAATTCCTTGAAGCAGATTTCGAGGCATACACTCCTAGTCATGGTGATAGAACAACTGATGTTCCCCCCCATTTTCAAACTCCTGCAACTGATTCGGCTGGACCCGGCACTTCTGTGGATCACTTAGCAGATTTTCGGAGAGTGATGGAACTTCTTTTGGAATTAAAGGGACATCAATATGCTTTTGAGTTTGAAATGAAGCACATGATGACTGTCTTCAAGGAATCTACAGGCTCTCTTCAAGAACAAATTCAAGCCCTAAAGCTTCAACTGCAAGAACTGGCAAGGGGTGTGGATATTCAATAGCTTAAGGAGTCTTTGCAGAAGCTTGAAGGCACTGTCAAATCCATGGGGGATTTCCAGCTCGTTCATATCCCTAAGTAGCCCTAATTCAAACCAACTCTTTTCAATTGTTTTTGTCTCCACTTTTTGCTAATGACAAAAAGGGGGAGAGTTTAAGTGCATATTTGTTTTATTGGTTTGGTTGTGTTTTATTTTTGATTTGACTTTACTTTCTGTGGACTTTTTGATTATGGTCTGGTTTGACATTGGACTTTGGATTGGATATTGTTAATCTTTTGATCCTTACCGTGTAGTGACTAAGTTTACGATATTACTTAAGACTGGTTTGGACTAACATGTGTTATGTGGTTGTAGAATTAAGGTTTTCAAAGTCCTAATTAAATTTATAAGATATTATATATATGCATAAGTATTGTTTTGCAGGTCAAAATTTTTTCCAAATTCTTAGGAAATTTTTGTCACCACAAAAAATGGGGAGATCGTTAGAGAAAACTCATTTATTGTTTTGAAGTTGAAAAAACCTTTCCAAGTCTATATCGGAAGATCTGAAGAATTTATCGTCAAAGTCTGGAGACTGACAGACCATTAAATTTTAATGTCAAAGTCTATCCTCACTGACAATTCCAGATTGAAGTATGAAGACTTATCCAAAATACAGGATTATAATCCATATGCAAGATTATCTTCAAAGTTTCATTTCGTATGGTTATTGGAAGATCTTATAGCTGGATTTCACATATATTAGATTGATTATTCTTACTGAAAACTACTCTGATATGAAGATCATTGAAAGGCAAGCTAAACTTGGAAGGTTTTATTTATGGAAACTCAAGATTTTGATTTGTATGGGCGAAGATAGGCTTTCAACACAAATTATCTAACGACTCAAGATCACCTTAATTGATTCTGTCCAACGGGTGGATTGGAAGAATTTATTTGGAAAGTGCCAACTATCGAGAAGGCATGAAGGAGTATTTAAGGATTGACTCTTTGGTTGTTCGATACGGTGCTTGGAAGAGAATCCCAAAATCTGAAGCTTTCTAGTCTTTTGCTTTTTCACTCATCAAGCTAAACATTGTATACAAAAGAGAGAAACTTCTAGTGAGACTGTGTGAGAGTTAGATAAAGACTCATCACTGTGATAGTCGAGATCACAAGCTATAACATCTCTTTTGATCCTTAGTGGAATCCAGCCAATAGGCTGTCAGCAAGGAGAGTGGAGGTAGGCTTGGTCTAAGCCGAATCACTATAAACTCTATTTTCACATTCTCTTTACCTTGAACTTCTTACATTTATTTACTCATTGTCTATTTGCTTAAAGTTGAGATACGTTTAATATCTTCTAAAAGCAAATTACTTTCATTAAGTCTTGCGAAAATTTTATTTACACCTATTCACCCCCCTTTAGATTTTTCACTAGCCCTTTCAATTTTCACACTATGCTCAGCACGCGTCACAAACCTAACATGGCTCATATGGAATATAGGAATCACCTATTAGCTTGCTATGACAAGTAAAGTCACAAAAAAGTTCAAAACATGGTGATAAATGCTTACTCCAAATCGAAGCAATTCTGAAGCATCAAGTCAATTGCTTTGATTTCAACAGACAAGCATATCATTACCTTGAGCACTAATTCGTAAAGGGAGTCATCATCACAATAAAAAATTGCACGAGAGCATGTATATCTCACACCAGGTCGCCGTCAATTGATGTGATTTATGATCACCGTGATCACTATATGTCATCCATGTCTAAATAATTGGCACATGGTGTGCGACACTGGCTAAACATTTTCTTTCCATCCATATGCGATGTTTACAAGAATGTATCTGGTGCATGACATGGCTAGACATTTTGACCTTCCACTCACTGCCTCGTGAAAGACCTACGGCTAGTGGCCTAGCTCTTGGTTAACTTATTTAAGCCCTAAAAGCTGCAAATCAAGGCTTGAAACATGCAACTAAGAACCTTCAAAGGCGTCTAAGTCCAAGAATTCATAACCTTAGACTAAGTTTTCTTCTCCTGTTAAGGAAAAAAAATCAGTGCCACAACATTTGTAAAACGTTAATTTTGGTGCCAAAACCTCTCAAAAATCATTAAACTGTGAAACTGATCACTCTAGCGACTCCAATTACTTAAATTCATTGAAAAAGCTAACCTATCTCATTGAATTTACTTAAATGGACACTTTGAAAAAAAATTAGTGTTGAAGTGATGGTTCATAAAATTTCGATAGTATATTGATCCTTTATTAGATTGTAGCCATGAAATTCGAAACTTGACAAAACGATGGCAGTAGTAACAAGCAAAAAATCACAAACTAAGTATTCTAACTTTGCCACTACTTTCCTTTGTCCTGTTAGACTCAAAAAAGTAAAATGGAGGATCAAATGTTCTCTCAAAATACTTTCATTAAAAGTAACAAAGATTTCCTTGAGAAAAAAAGGGGGGGAAGTCGGTAAATTTTTCACTAAGAACATGATGGCAAGAAATGCAGATCATCCATTTGTGTTGTCGCCTTATAACATCTCAAGGGATATGGACAACATGAAAGTGACACGAAATACCTATTTTTATTTTTTTTTAACTTTATATTAGTGGAGACTGTAGATAAGGGACAAAACTTTAAAATCAATACAGCGATACGTCAAGCTCGGAGGAATTAAAAACCTCATGGTCAAAGCTATACAAATAAAAGAAAAATATGTAACTTTTTTAAACCGCTGGAATTTTGCTATTCTATACTATTATGGAAAGCAAAAGGATCTCTTGAAGAGATCACAATCCTTTTATTCTCAAAAAATATACTCAATTAGCTATTTAACGAATATTCTATGGTTGGGCAAATGCATCGATTAACTATTCTACTTCATCTCTCATTTTATTTTAACATTAAACATTTTCTATATTATAAACAGCCCTACTATAAAAAAAAATTAATTTCAAAATTCCTACGTATTGTTTTCATAACTTCTTTTCATTAATTAATAATTCACATGTTGTATGATACAGCGATTTCACAAAGCCTTTTGGGTGTCAATTTTTGCATACAGGCAATGCATGTGTATTTTTGTTATTATACAATAGAATAACGCAATAAAAGAAGCCCGCTAAAACACTAGAAAGAAAAGCCAACTTAAGTTCTATCCGGAGCTCTTGATTAATTAAACACCTTGATTGGTAATATCAGGAAAATATCTCTTTAATTTCTTTGAAAGAATTAAATGTGTACTTTTTATAGTTGTGCTTTCTCCTGCCTTTTTTGTTTTTTTTTTTTTTTTTTTTTCTGGTTCTCTAATTTTTTGTGTTTTTAAAAGCATACAAAATTAATGAATCAAAATGCTAAATGCAATTCCTTGCAATAACTGAAAATGCTAGTATTACCACCTAGAGGGAGTGAATAGGTGTAAAAATAAATTAAACCAATAAAAATTAGTAGAAGTTATTTTCGCAAGCAAAGTCGACTAGAATTGACGTTGGACTTCGATATAAGTTTAGACTTAAATAAGATGGCTTAGAAATTAGTAGAACTCAGAAAAAGATTATAACAAATCAATCAAAAGAGTTAAGGGAAGAGAAAATTGGACACGAGATTTATAGTGGTTCAGCTTAGATCAAGTGTACGCCCACTCTCTCACACTGACAGCCTTTTGGTTGAATTTCGCTAAGGTATCAATAGAGAAGTACAACGATTTGAGTACAAACACTCAGTGGGGAGAATTTCTTTTTCTCTCACTAAGTCACTCTTGTGTTTCTCTCTCCCGATTACAATTTGTAAGTACTGTTGATGAAGAACAAGTGATTGGAAAGGTCTCAAACTTTGGAATTTTAATTTTCACGCACTATCCCAAATGTACTGAATGACCTCCTTAAATACTCCTTTACGCCTTTCTAATTGTTGGCAATTTCTAGAGAAATTTCTTCCAATCAACCCATTAGACAGAATTGATTAAGGAAATCTTGTAGCCGTTTGAAGATTGAGGTGAAAATTCGAAAATTTTGGTTGCTCATACAATCGAATCTAGGTTTCCATAAGTATATACTTCCAAAAAAGGAACTTGTCTTCAAGATTGATTTCATTAATAAATTTAGAAAATGTAAGTGGGATTCTTCATCGAGAAAGCCGATATTAAGGATAAATCTTGTACGTACTGAATCATTGTTGAAAGATTAATAATCTTGAGTTTGATTATATATTTGTTCTTAACTTGGGTTCGATCTGGATCTCGTCAAAGTGGGAAAGACTCTTGGAGTAAAATAGACTTTGGCAACATTCCACGATATAGCACAGAAGTCTAGTATTCTCAGAATAAGAATAAGAGTAGGAAAGTTTTGTTAACTTCAAAACTTGATAGGAGTTTTCTCAACAATCTTCCCATTTTTGATGGTGACAAAAATTTAATGCAGATTTAATCATAATATGAAAGCTACATCCTGCAAAACAACACTTTAGCATCACATGATAATTGATAAAGAGAACATATAGCAATTGTAATAAATACACATAGTAGTCTGCATATAGTTTGCATCCACAAAACACATAAGTCTGCAAAACATGCCAAGAAAAGTTCCAACACAAGTTCAAACACAATCACAAGTAAAAGATAAGAAAAAAATTCAATCTACATAGTCTCTCCCTTTTTTTGTCAACAGCAAAAAGATAAAACCAGTTAGGCATAAAAAGAGGTTGAGTCGAAAAAAGATTAGGGTTGTTTAGGAACACGAACAAGTCGGAAATCCTCCAAGTTCTGCACAGTCTCCTTAAGCTTAGTTAGGCATTGATGATAAACAGTCTCCACTTTCACAAGATTCTGCGAAGCCTGCTGATTCAAATTCTCGACTTGATTATCAAGAGACTCTACCTTACCTGTAAGAGACGCTAAGGTAGTACCAAGAGCAGCATACAACTTCTGAATTTCAAACTCCATTACATATTGCTGTTCCTTAATCTCCAAGATGAGTTCTACTATCCAATGATAGTTTGATTCTAGTTTCGTTTGGGCACTAGCTTTAGCGAATTGTACCTGTGGAGTATCCAAAAGTAAAGGAACATCAACTTGAACGTGTGTAGTTCTTTGCTCCCCTTGAACATTAGCTTCTTTTTGTAGACCCTCAAGTGACACTTTAGGGAAATGAGATATAAAAATATTTTCAGCATCTAGAGGAGATCGACTAATGCCATCACTAACAGTTGGTTTAGTAATGGGAGTTTTCTCACCTACTCCCCTTGTCTTGGTACCTTCAGTCTGAGAAATAACTTATTCTTCTTGAACCTTTTCTATGCTAGCACGAGTTTGTTTATCAGTTCCCGTCTCCTAATCATCTGGGGGATCAATTTCCCTTGTATATTCTCATTCCTTGTCAATCTCATCCTGTTCTCTATTCACATCCGCATCTCTATCTAAGTCATCATCCTCAGTCTCTTTAACTTCAGTTTCTTCACCATCACTCTCTTCTTCTGGTTCTTTGTCGCTTTCATCCTCTTCTTCCTCCTCAGAATTAGCAAAATGTTGAAGATTACGCAAGGCAATAGCAGAGATTATCTCATCATCATCTTCCTCTTCTTCTTCTTGGAGAAGAATTGATCATTTCCTTTTTGGTGTTTTCGAGACAACGCTCTTCCCTTTGTGTTTCTTCTCAGCAGCAGATCCTAGCTTGGCTTTGTGAATGGATTCTTTCTTTAGAAGAGTTAGGGCTTCAGAGAGATCGGGGCAAAGGTTCTAGAGCGAAGCTGGGATGTCGGTTGAATATGAAAGTATCTAAAGAGTCTAGTTATCAATGCATTGTATGGTAGTTGTCCTTTCCCTTTCATAACAATTTTATACATGTGTAGAATGATAGTGTGAGGGAGTGAAAATGCAGCACCATTGCAGATGGCCCACATCATCTTCGCTTCGAATTTGGAACATCAATCTTTGAAGCAGCCTTGGGTTTGATGCAATTGATGTGTCACGCCCTGATCCTCGGGCACACATCCACTCCTCACCCGGTTGATTAAATAGCGACGTTCCGGGACGCATCGTCGACCCTGTTCATTTTAATACACATTGCGAAAGCAGATATAAAATCTCAAGACAATAAAACAATGGGATAGAAAAGTAAGATCAAATTTGAAACTTTAAAAACAACCACACTTATATACAAACAACCAAAGTTGTATGTATGTATATATATATATATATATATATATATATTCACTTTATATATATACAAAGTGAACTATTAAGTCAGGTCCTAATCAACAAGTTCAGAAAACAAGTCTGCAAACAGAGGTGGGGTTTTCATCTACTCCTCTTGATCCTCCTCTGGGTCCTCCTCCTCCTCGACGATCTCTCCTTCTTCCTCCCTTTAGCTGGAGCCCACGGTTGAGTACAACAGAGAGTCAGAATCACCTTTGAGCTTAGGATCCTTTCCGTCCACCACCAATCCACCCTTAGGATCTACTGTACCCTTTCCAAAAGCAACCTCCAAAATCCGTAGAGGTACGTCACCTTCTGATACAGGGCCCACCATTTGGCCATTAGGATAATGGTGATACCATGACCGATATTGATGGGGTACCTTGTGGGGTAGTGCCACATCAACCCAGACGATTAGCCACACATCTTAGTCGAATTGACCTATCTCTAATTCCTAATCAATTTTTAACTGTGCTGTAATGGCCTCTAAAGATGGACACGGTTGAATAGACAATTCTTGGTCAAATTCTCAAGTCTATTGCCTTAAAATTCCTTAATGGTTTCCCAAAATAGTCTAGTTATTTCGAGAGTGATCAGCTCTGAAAACAACCCTATAGGCACGTCGATAAAATGCCCGATTAATTTAATTAAAAGCAGAAGTGAAAAATCAAGGATGTCACAACTCTTCCCCTCTTATAAAAATTTCATCCTCGAAATTTAAACTACAATACTTAAGCAAAAAGGTGGGGGTATAACTGTCTCATCGACTCTTCAGTCTCCTATGTCACTCCTTTAGTACCGTGGTGTTGCCAGACCACTTTGACCAACAGAATGGTCTTCGTACATAGAACTTGCTCTTTTCTGTCCACTATCCGAACTGGGCTTTCAACGTATGACACTCTGTCATCCACTTCCAATTCTTCAAAATTAAGCACATGGGCCGGGTCAGGCTCATACTTCCTCAACATCGACACGTGAAAAACGTCATGCACTTGCACTAATCTCGACGGCAACGCAAGACGATACGCTAGGGTCCCGATTCTCTCTAGAATTTCAAATGGACCTATGTACCTCGGACTTAGTTTTCCTTTCTTACCAAGGTGCAAAGTTCCCCTCATCGGTGGCACCTTCAGAAAAACGTGATTACCAACTTGGAATTCCAACAATCTTCGGTGCTTATTTGCGTAACTTTTCTGTTTGCTCTGAGCGGTCTTTAATCTGCCTCTGATCACTGCAATGGCATTCACTGACTACTAGACCAACTCTGGGCCTGTGATTTTTCTCTCCCCAACTTCATTCCAACACACCGGTGTTATGCACACTTTGCCATACAATGCTTCGAAAGGAGCCATTTGAATGCTATGTTGATAACTATTGTTGTAAGCAAATTCCACCAGGTGTAATTGTTCTCCCAACTTCCTTTGAAATCTAGTACACAAGCTCGTAGCATGTCTTTGAGGGTTTGAATTATCCTCTCAGACTAGCCATCCGTCTGAGGATGGTATGCCGTACTGTATTGCAGTTTGATACCTAAATCACTCTGTAAGCTCTTCCAAAAGGCGGTGGTAAATCTCGGATCTCGATTTGAAGTTATCGTAACCGACACTCCATGCAGACAAACTACCCGACGCACGTACAGGTCTGCGTGTCCAAACTGAGGTCCTTTCGAACTGCAATAAAGTGGGCCGACTTTGTCAGTTTGTTGACTACTACCCAAATTGAATTATTTCCTCTTTGACTCCTCGGTCGTCCAGTCACAATGTGGCATTCGGAAATTTTGACGACCCTCAAATATGCAACGGCCATGAGTAATCGACGGGAGTATCGTTGGTACCACATTTGGCCTAGTCTAATCGCCACTCGACGTCCCGAAATATTTACTTTTTGAGAAAAAAGAAATTCGTCTTTGGATGGCCATATGGACAATCCCACCAACGGCCATGTTTTCTTTTATCTATTGGACTCGAGCCTTCTCGCCAATTAGCTAAGTTGAAGACCTCGGTGTTATATGCAACGTCAGCACCACCCTCCCCTTCGATGGCCACATGAACGGCCCATGCAATTCATATACATGTAGAAATTATGGTCAACTTTTAGGAGAAGTTGGGCCACGCACGGAGACCATGCGGCCACGAATTGTTGGCCCAAGCTGCTCGAGTTTCCCCTTTCATTCGGTCGGCAAATGAGTCAACAAAAGGAAAATTCATTGACTCAGCAGCCATGTGAACTTATCGATTGGTGGACAACGCATGGGGATGGATCGAGCAAGAGAGAACACATCACTTGCATGGACGTGTGAGGTGTCACCATTTCTTGCTACCACCGAATCTCATTTTATTGACTCTCAAAGTCAACAAATGAAGAAACAAAACGCTCGTACAGGTGAGGAAGAGAGAATGAACCGAAACCAGCGAGTGAGAGAGTGAGGAACCGAGCGAAACTTGAGAGAGAGAGAGAGAGAGAGAGAGAGAGAGAGAGTTTGAGCGAGAGAATTCGTGAGTGAGCAGCGGAGCGAGTGAACGGTGAAGAGGAAGAAGTGTGGCACCCCTCGACGGCGCCCGATCCGATTAGGGTCGCCACAGTTCGCTTATTTTTCACTTTCCTTATTAACATGTCACTCTGATACTAATTCAATTGCAGCGGATCCATACAATATAGGGGGTTTACACTCTTTTTTTTTTGATAGGTCCCTTGTGCAATTCATATACGGAAGCACATCCAACAAACTCCCTTCCCTATATTCAGAAAACGATGCACACCTACTAAACATCTTATATAAGTTAAGGCCGAACACGTTTATTTACATAAAGCAGATGGACATCTTTAGTCAGTACATCGAAATGCCAATGTTTCTATACTCGACTATACTTCAAAAGATGACCGACATCTCCTCCCACAATCGTATGCTTAAGGTCCATCAACTAGTGTCGGCATCCAAAGGTTCCCTCCTTTGCTATCCTTCTCCTCACGGTCATATCCAACCGCTCAAACCATCTACTAATCTGAAATGTTGGTCCCCAAAAGGGGTGAGTACAACCACTTAGCAGGTAAAGGAATCCAATAACCACTCAATGCATCATACAAGTCATACATGCATTGCAGGCATTACTTACCTTGAAGCCATGAGTATATCATCATGCATCATCACCACAATCATAACACATACATGTGTATCATCATGTCATACTCATATCATCGTTATCGTGACATTATTTTATCACATACATATCATCATCATCATATACATGACACCATCATACCATACACATGTCATCATCATCATGGCATCATCTTATCACACATGTCATCATCATCATGACATCATCATATCACACATGTCATCATCATCATATTATGCACATGTCATCATCATCATGACATCATCATATCACACATATATGCATTTCCGGGCATCTCGTATCCCAACTGGCATCACGAGGCATTCCCCTCGGGCAAAGACCTCCGACAGGGCTTCCGGCATTTACACTCCCTGGCCGGGCATCTCGCATCCCAACTAGCATCGCGAGACATCCTCCTGGGCATAAACCTCCAGGGCTTCCGGAATTATGTACCGACATACCACCAGGCCTCCCCTGGAATTACATACCGTATACCACTGGGCATCCCGACACTCCTGGGGAATCTCCGGGGCTCGCCATGAAAATGGTTTCCACTGCCCTCCGGAATTACGCCACTAGGCCACTAGGCATCCCGACACTCCCGGGGCATTATTATCTGCCACAACAATTTCCTCATTGGTAATTATTCATGTTCACCAATTTCGGTCTCAATTTAGCATGGCACATGATGTAATGGCAAACAAAATCATATTCAGCATTAAATTCATACATGCATCTCAATTCATTGTCATGCATGCATCAAGACCTCATCATACATGCAACAAGGTACAATTATTCATAAAATGGAATTCGTACCATTTAAAATAATCCATTTATCATGCCCTTTTTACATATATTTAAAATTCCAGCTTGTACCACTTTCGAAAATATTTTATTTAAATACCCATATGATTCTCAAAAATCATAAAATTAAGTCAAGTAATAAATAATACAATAGGATAATGATTTCATGTAAAATACACGGCCAATGAGAATTCCACACAAATTCATGATTCACACAAAATAGCATGAAATTTTCGGATGGAACCAGAATGCACAGTCTCCGAAGAAATTCGATTAAAATATCCATACAACCTCCGAAAATTACGAAATTTTACCAAGTTATAGCCAAGACATTTACGTACATCTTCCATGCAGACTTCCAAGTCATATTATTTCTAGATTACTTTCTACAGTCACACGAAGCTTCTAGATCCAACACCGAATCGTCCAGTACATGCTTCTCCGAAATACTGAGTTTTCACTTATCTGTTCTTCTTTGTTTCCTCTGAAATTTAGATAAGTTCTACATAAAGATGTTCTCTACAAGTTTCATGAAGAGATCCAAGTCAAATAACCAGACTATAGTCGTCATTTACGTCCATGAAGTCTCGGGTGTCCTGTAATACATCTCTAGAATTACCGTCTTCAAGATCTAGTCGATTTACTAGGTTATACTTGTTCATTTTGCTTCAAATTTGAGTATGTTGTAGTTTAAGATGTCCCCTACAACTTTCATGGATAAATTGAAGAGATATTCTTAGCACAAATCAACATGAAACCACAAATCCAACAAGATGTCAGTGAAATCGTTCCAGATCTGAGATCTCCGTAGGATGAGAGTTTAACCCATCAAATATCCATCAATTTCCACTAAATTTCATTATATTGTAGTTGAAGATGTTAGCTACAACTTTCATGAAGAAATCAAAGCCAAAATCGGACTCTAAACATGCATGCAAGCTCACACAACATTCTGACTCACACTGTTCGTGCGAAAACAGCCATACCATTCAAGAACAATCCATCCATACTTCGGTTTTCTTCACCTAAACACCCAAAAATTCAACATGCAAGTAACATACACACATGCAAGAGCAACTAATGGACTCCCACTTGCCTCTAGACTGGACGAACGGCGGCAATCACGGCGGACGGACGGCGGACGGACGGCGACGACTCCTTCCTCTCCCTCTCGGCCGCACCCTCTCCCTCTCTCTCGCACGGTTCACTCTCTCTCTCCCTTTCTCTCTTGGCTGAATGGCTAACCGGCCATTCTCTCTCCTCTTCTTCCCTTTTATTTCCCCATTTCCTCATCATTTGCAATGATGAGCTTGCCTCACCAATGGCCAATGCATGCCATCTCCTTTTTGCCACTTGTCCGATTACATGCAAGGGCTTGGGCTTTGGGCATGGGCCTCCCTTGTGGCCGACGGCCACACCTCCTTGGGCCTCAATTGGGCCGGCCAACTTGGCCCATTAAAAGCTTAGGCCAATGGGCCTAAGGCCCAACCTAATTAAACCCACAATTTCACTCTCAATTATTTATCTTTAATTATTTCTTTTATAGAGTTTAAATTTTTAAAATTCACATGGCCAAAGAATAAATCATCCTCATAAATTTATCCTTTGATACTAATTTAAAAACTTATGATCACAAGCACAATAACACATAGCCTTAAGGAAACTAATGGCTAAAACATAAACCATAGGTAATTTTCATTACCTAATTATTGGCTTTAATTCCTCTAGAGGATGACTTGAATTTTGGGATGCCACAAGAAGAGACCACCTTCTGTCGTGCTTGAGCTGCCGCTGTTGACGCCGCTAGTTTTCGCCGCTAGTTTTCGCCGCTGTTGAGCCAAACCCAAGACCCACGAGCCCCTGTTTTGCTTGAGATTGAACTAAAGAGCTTGAGGCAAGTGAAAGTCCATTAACCTGTATCATGTTGTGTTGTTGTTGTCTAGTGTAGTGCAATAGACTTGGAAATATTGGGTTGTGGATGTTGGATGCTAGATTTTGAATGAGTAGAAGTAGTTCTCTTTGAATTAGTAAACTGTTTCGTAGGAAAACAGCATGACCTTCAGTGATTCCGTGAATTTTCTGTAATTATCTAGTCAGAATTGGACTTCAAACCCTTAATGAAAGTTGTAGGACACATCCTTAGGAATAACATATCAAAATTTTAGAATAAATGAACAAGGTTTGGTTAGTAAAACGATTTTCTTTGTAAATGTTAAATCTGGAAGCTATTACAGAATGCTAGTAAAGAATATAGCAATTACTGCTCTTGATATACAATGAATCTGACTTAGTGTTCTTCATGAAAATTTTTCCTTTTAGGTCTTTTTTTATAACATATAAAAATTTCAGAATTTTTTGAGTTCATTTAGGGGTTATTCCGAAATTGTTACTAAAACTGTGCAGATGTTTGAGCTGTTTTGTTCCGAATTTGCTCAAATTGTCCCAAAGGTGAATGCATCTTGAGTTGTTATTTGACATGATGATATTGGCATTCAACATATCATGCAATATTGAGATTTGATGAAGATTCATGGGACATCTTGTCATTGCATTGAAAAGTGTTTTTGGAAATTAAGATGTTAATTGTTATTGTTGGACCCTCGGGTCAACGACTGGGAGTTGGGATGCCCAAATGATCGAATGAGTCGATGCCTTGTGGATGCTTGGGGACCGTAGTGCCTCAGAGGTTTTTCCCCGGGAGCATCGGGATGCTAGGTAGTATGTTGGTATGTAATTCCGGAGGTTAGGGGTAACCATGTCTATGGCCCCCAATGATTCCTCGTGATGCCAGGTGGGGTGTGAGATGCCTGGAGATGTGATGCAATGCTTTGGATGCCCGGTGGCCTTGTGGCTAGATGCTAGAGGCTTTTGCGACGCCAGGTTGGGTGTGAAATCCCAGAAGGACGCAAACATTGGTCCTCTGGAGGGATAAAACCGTTTGAATGATTAAAACTGATGATTATATTAAATGTGAGTGTGGTCTGGTTGTGAGACTAAATTGTATGGCATGTAATGTAACGTGTCATAACAGTTTGGCCCTATGATCGAGACTCGTGTGACTGGACATGAGCATCTTATTTGTTGGAACTGCACTAGTCATTACATTGAAGAGTTATATGGTTTAGATGCATACTCATTCTTTGATGACCTGTCTTGTCTATCTCGCATGAAGCTGGATCGTGATGGCTTGCATAGCATAGTTTAATGGATCTTTTGCTATTGAGTGGTTAAACTCACCCTGTTTGGGGACTAACATTTCAGACTAGAAGATATGCCTCTACTACCAATCACCCTCGGCACATTCTATGGTATACCGGTCGACCTTGAGTGTGAGTGTACGGAGCACCACCATCTTGAGATATGAGGGTTGGTTTTTGTTCAAGTGAGGATACTGATCATGTTTGACATTGGTCCTCCCGCCAGCCCAGTGCTCCAAGAGTTTGTGACAGTGTTCGTCTGCCGTGATGGGAGTACGCTGGGGCTATTGCTGCTGCTGCCACCAGCTCATGGACTGGACTGGGTGTGACCAAGAGTGATGGTCAGTAGATGTAGCATTTTTGGACCGCCAACACTGACCGATGGACCTATGTACACGGTTGTTGTAGAGTCGAGTACTTTTTTAGAATAGCTGAGTTTAGAAAAGTCTTGGCCTTTTGATGTACCGACATGTGATGTCCATCAAGTTATGTAAATAAAAGTGTTTGGTTTTATCTTATAAAATGTTTAGTTGGTGTGCATTGTTTCTGAATATGGGATAGGGAGATGTTGGATATGCTTCCGCTATATAAACTGCGTAGGGACTTATAAAAAATATATAAACCCCTAGGATTTATGGATTTGTTAAATTTCTATGGTATCAAATTAATGGACCTTCAGGATGAGTGGAAGGTATCTGTGGTGACCCCAACGGAATGGGGGCCATTCAGGGGGTGCCACACACGAAATCCATCGTGATATGCTCCCATTTCCATTCTGGGATCTCGAGAGGTTGCAGGAGTCCTCCCGGTTTGCAATACTAAGCTTTAACCTACTGACATGTCAAACACTTAGCGACATGCTTAGTGATGTCCACCTTCATACCTGAACACCAATAGTGTTGACGTATTGATTTGATACATCTTAGTACTACCATGATGAATGATGTAACTATTACGATGTGCTTTTGATACGATATCCTCTCTACGCTCCTCATCGTCAGGTACAACCAAATGTCCTCGGAACCTCAATGTTCCCTCATCAGAAATCTGGAAGTCAGCTTTCTTTTCTCAGTGTCCTCCTGTAGAATCTTCTGCACATTTGGGTCTGGACATCTGGTTCAATTCTGAGGGTGGCCATAAGACTTGAAAGGTGGCCTACCTCAAACTTGAATACCGAATCTCGAGGTCTCTCGATTAGGTTTCACTCCTTAATCAATATATGAGCAACTGAAGACTTTCAACTCAAAGCATCGACGACTTTATTCACCTTTCCCAGTTGATATAGGATATCACAGTCGTAATCCTTCAACAATTCCATCCATCGGCATTGTCTCATGTTCAACTCCTTATGAGAAAACAGGTACTTGAAGCTTTGATGGTCCGTGAAGATCTGGAATCTTTCTTCGCACAAATAGTGTCTCCAAATCTTCAGGGCAAAGATAATCGCCGTGAGTTCTAAGTCATGCGTCGGATAGTTCTGTTCATGAGGCCTCAACTGACGGGAGGTGTATACAACAACTTTGCCATGTTGCATCAGCATGCAACTCAATCCTCTGAATGACGCATCACTATAGATCTTGAATCCTCCAGGACCAGATGGAATGGTCAGCACAGGTGCGGTAGTCAGTTTTTGCTTCAGCTCTTGAAAACTACATTCGCACTTGTCTTTCCACACAAATTTCTCTTATTTCTTCAGGAGTCTTGTCAGTGGCAACGCTAATGATGAGAATCCTCACACAAACCGTTTGTAATAACCTACCAAACCCAGAAAACTTATGATCTCTGTCACTGTAATCAGTCTTGGCCAATTGATCATGGTTTCAATCTTGCTTGGGTCCATAGAGATTCATTCGCCTGAAATCACGTGACCTAAGAAATCAACATGAGTCAACCAAAACTTGCACTTTCTAAACTTGGTGTACAACTGATGGACTCTCAGCGTCTCTAGCACTAATCTTAGATGACTCTCACGCTCTTCCTCACTTCTCGAATACACCAAGATATCATCGATGAACACGATCACAAACTGATCTATATATTCCTTGAATACTCGGTTCATGAAATCCATGAAGGCAATTAGAGCATTTGTCATCCCGAATAGCATCACAGTGAACTCGTAATGATCATACCGAGTACGAAATGCTGACTTAGGAATATCCTCCTTCCTGATCCTTAGCTGATGATATTCTATCCTCAACTCGATCTTCGAAAATATCAACGCTTCTTGCAATTGATCAAACAAGTCATCAATCATTGGGAGTGGATACTTGTTCTTGATCGTTACCGATTGAGTTGCCAATAGTCGATGCACAGGCGCAACAGACCATCTTTCTTCCTTACAAACATAACTGGTGCTCCCCAAGGTGATGCACTGGGACGAATAAATCCCTCATCCAAAATTTCTTGCATCTCACCTTCAATTTCTTCAACTTAGATAATGCCATCCAGTAAGGAGCCTTAGAGATTGGCTCTATCCGGGATGCTAGCTCGATCACGAATTCAATTTCTCTTTCTGGCGGTAGTCCTGGCAATTTCTTTGGAAAGACATATGAAAATTCTTGCACCACAGCAATGTCTTCCATCTTCAGCTCCTCAACTATCGTATCCACAACGGTTGCCAGGTACCTTTGACAACCCTCGTCTGATAATCGAGTTGCCTCAAGCGACGAGATCAAGATAATTGAGGGTCCTCCTCGATTCCTAACAAAGTTGAAACTCTCACTCTCTAACGAGTCAAACTGAATCACCTTGCGATAGTAGTCCATTTTAGCTCGTTGCTTGGTGAGCCAGTCCATACCAATTATTGAATCAAAGTTGTACATGGTTAGGGCTAATAGATCTATTTTCTCCACTCACTCACTAATTGCTTACGTGCAACCAGAACAACCTAAAGCAGCTATCACTTTATCCTTCAATGGTGTAGATATACTAACTGTCGACTCCAATAATATATGACTTACTCCTGTCAACTTAACATATTACTCGGCAATAAAGGAATGAGTTGCTCTTGGATCAAATAAAGCGTAAGTAGGATGGTCGTTCAGCGAAACCATACTTGTGATCACGTTAGGCGCAGCCTCTGCCTGACCTTATGTGATGGCATACACCGTGCCTTGAACTGGTGGTCTCAGCTGTCCTCCTTGTGGTGCGATCTGAGGTGCATATCCTATGATCTGACCCATTTGCGACGGCTGTGGCAACTGCAGTTGTCCTCTTGGTCGCCTAGGACAATCTCTGGCCATGTGACCCTATTGGTCACACTCATAACAAGTGGTCGTCCTTCGAGGGCACTAGTTTGAACCATGTCACCTTCCACAAAAGCGACACAAATCATTCATGCTTGGCCCTGACTTGCCAACTCCACCCTTCTTGTTGGATGGAATCTGGAATCTACCTCTGGTCATGGGCTTCTTTCCCTGATAGATCCCTTTTCTGAGAGAGCTAAACCTCGGTCCAAATGAGGCAGCTTGCTCATTCAAACCTCTCTCTATCATTTGGGCTCGACAATAGACTTCTCGATATTTTGTCAAATCTAACGGTAGCAGAGGTTGCTTTAGTTAAGAACAAAGACCATTTCTGAATCTTCGGGCTTTTTCTTATGGATCCTCAATCAGCCTCGGAGCATACTGCGAAAGCTCCACGAATTTAACCCCATATAGGTCGACAATCATACTCCCTTGGCAGAGATGCAGAAACTCCTTTATCTTTTGTTCTCGGGCAGTACCTAAAACATACTGATTATTAAAATGCTCTGAGGAAGGCGTCCCACACCGGGACCACACCTTTTGGAAATACTGTATTCTTGGCGGCTCTCTACCAAATATTTACATTGCCCTGCAACTGATAAACAGCCAGAGTCACTTTCTTAGCCTCAATGCACATAAGGAGTGCAAAGGCTTTCTCTAGATCTTGTATCCACAGAGATGCGACCTCAGGGTCTCCAGTACCCGTGAACCTTGGCGGGTTCAGCTTCAGGAATTGCTCCACCAACTTGTGGATCGACCTCTCTCTCTACACCACTACATTTTCAGGTTGAACTTCGAACGGTGCAACAACAGGTACGTCGGTGGGTGTGGCCTCAACGGCGGTGGCAACGACAACAGTAGCAATGGCTATAGCAACGGGGGCTTGGTTCTAGGCCTGCTCCCAATCAAGTCACGCATAGCTTCAAGCACTTGCATGATCCCATCCATTCTAGGATCACCAGAGGTTGCTACCCCGGCATCAACTGGAGGTGGCGCCACTCCACTAGCGTCAGCTTGCGCTGGCGCTTTACCTCTGCTGCCTTGGGTACCAACTCTGGTCGGCGTCCTACCCTAAGTCACGGCCCTAACGGTCCTCTTACTGAGAGTTCGTTGCTCCTGATCACTCATGGCTCAGCTTTAACTACTAAAGCCTGCTTCCAATTCCACACCGAATTAGAAACCAAAGTGATCCAACACAAACACACAATTCTACCAATTAGCTACCATCGACATGCACCAGCATGAATTTAAAGGCCTTTCCTACCACTATCTCATGAACTATCACACCTTATCACTCAAATCCTTAACCATAGCTTTGATACCACTAAATGGGGATGTCACGCCCCAATCCTCGGGCATGCATCCATCCCTCACCTGGTCGATTAAATAGTAATGTCTCAGGATGCATCATCGACCCTATTCATTTTAATACGCATGCGGAAGCATATATAAAATCCCCAGACAATAAAACAATGAGATATAAAAGTATGAACAAATTTCAAACTTTAAAAGCAACCACACTTATATACAAACGACCAAAGTTGTATATATATGCAAAGTGAACTACTAAGTCAAGTTCTAATCAACAAGTTCAGAAAATAAGTCTGCATATAGGGGTGGGGTTTTCATCTACTCCTTTGGATCCTCCTACGGGTCCTCCTCCTCGTCGACGATCTCTCCTTCTTCTTCGCTCCAGTTGGAGCCCACGGCTAAGTACACCGGAGAGTTAGAATCACCTTCGAGCTTGGGATCCTTCGTGTCCACCACCGATCTACCCTTAGGATCTGTTATACCATTTCCAAAAGCAACCTCCAAAATTCGCAGAGGTACCTCACCTTCTGGTACAGGGCCCACCCTTTGGCCATTAGGATAATGGCAATACCATGACCGGTATCGATGGGCATCTTGTAGGGTAATCCCGCATCAACCCAGACGATGGATTTCACTATTACATACTTGAGGCCCTCAGGGTATCCATGTATTGGAATGTGGTAACTCGTTTCCGTGAACTTCTTAGGTTGCCCGAAATGTTCCAGCGAGGTTGCCATCTACAGGCCTAAAATGTTATCCCACAACAGGGCGAGATGACGTCTCAGCGAGTTCCACCCCCTAAGACTTAACTAGGAAGCAAATATGCTCTAAGGGCTGCCTAAGCACAACACAGGTCAGAAGACTTACCTTGGCCTTAGTCTCTTCCTACAAGTCAGTACAATTCATAATTACTGACAATCACATCATCCAATAAGATAGATCGAACCACTGATCAATCGACTTGGTCGATTACATGTCATCACGACCTTTTCCTGGTCAGCTCATTCCATACTATCTATGAGTCCGATCAAAATCCAAGACTACTCACTTTAGATGATATATAGATAGTAGCTTGCCCCAAAGGCTAATAAATAGTACACTGTTCATTCTCTAAGATGACCTATGAGTCATCGAGTTAATATAGTATACTGTTCCTTCTCTAGATGACATACGAAGCCATCGAGCTGTTATAGTATAACATTCTTTCTCCAAGATGACATATAGAGTTATCAAGCCATTATAACATACCATTCTTTCTCCAAGATGACATATAAAGTCATCGAGCCAATATAGTATAACATTCTTTCTCCAAGATGACATATAGAGCCATCGAGCCGTTATAGTATACTATTCCGATTGTACAATTAATTTACCATTTTTATCATATCGGATAAAAATATACGCGTGTGGGTATATGATCGACCTTAACTAAAATACAAGGTTTTCACTTTTGAACCTCCCACTATTTTCAACAATCCCGAAATAAGTTTTTGATGCTGTAAACCGACGCTCGGTAATTCTCCAATTAATTACCAAAATTATCCATTTTTGGAATTAAATATTCACAAACACTAATCACAATCAATTTGCATAATCGGGTACTCAATTAAATAAACAGAGAGCACCACTGCAATCAGCACGAAATTCCGGTCACCGTCTACCTCAGTTTAATTTTTGAAAAATAAATAAATAATTAAATAATTACGGAAAATATTAAATAAATGCCAATAATGTGACTTAGGCTCGAAAAAGCCTAATTGAACGCCGAGACGGACTCGGAAGATTTCCAAATCACTCTAGATAAATACTATAGCTTGTTTAGGCATTAATTGCACTAACTAACCACCTAACATGCATCGGCAATTAATTAAATTTGCTAATCTAATCTAACTAACCACCTAATCCACACTTAATCTAAACTAATCAACCCTTAAGTGTCATTAACCTACTAAGCGAGGATTAGTGAGTTAAACTCACTTGTTTGGCAATCCGATCGGTGCAAATCGACGGGGACGCAACGGGGCTAAACTATCTCTAAAGCAGGCATAGCTTTTGGGGCTGGGAAACGGGCCAAAATGGGAAAAACCCTTGGCTAGAAACCCACTCCTTTTGCTTCTGTTTTGGGCTGAAACAGAGAGAAACAAGCTTGGTTTGAGACGAGGATGGACTGAGGAAGGTTGAAGGGCCTAAATCGAGTTCAAGTGGGGACTCATGGTGGTTGGAGGTGGGTCAAACGGCTTCGGCAAGGTCCAATTGAAGAGAAAGCTAAGCAAATTCGTATGCCCCTTGATTCATTCTTAATTCAACACAATTCGGTTTCAATAAATTCAATCGACACCTCATTGATCCATGGAAGAAGAGTTTAGACAGTTCAGCATCAACGGTGTTTGGGAACTAATTCCTAAACCTAAAGGTAAGTCTATTATTGGAACTAAATGGGTTTTCAGGAACAAAGTGGATGAGAAAGGAAAAGTGGTCAGGAACAAAGCAAGACTCATGGCCAAATGATATACGCAAGAAAAATGGATAGATTATGATGAGACTTATGCACCGGTCGCGAGATTAGAAGCAATTAAATTATTACTTGCTTTTGCTTGCTATAAAAATTTCAAGTTATTCCAAATGGATGTAAAAAGTGCATTCATAAATGGATTCATTCAAGAAGAAGTCTATGTGAAACAACCACTTGGTTTTGAAGATCCAGGAAAGCTAGACTTAGTTTACAGACTGAAAAAGGCCATGTATGGATTGAAGCAAGCATCTCGAGCTTAGTATGAAATGTTAAGTAAATTCTTAATTCAAAATGGATCTATTAAAGGTAAGGTAGATACTACTTTGTTCATTAAAAGAGAAGGAAAAGATTTTATACTTATTCAAATTTATGTTGATAATATCATTTTTGGATCAACTAATGAAAATCTATGCAATAAGTTTTCTAGATGTATTCAGAATGAATTCAAGATGAGCATGATGGGTTAGTTAACTTTCTTTTTTAGACTACAAGTTAAACATTCGAAGGAAGGTATTTTTATTCACCAAGAAAAGTATGCGAAAGATCTCATCAAGAAGTTTGGATTGGAGAATTGCAAAAAGACAGAGACACCAACGTCAAGCTCTTCAAAATTGGATAAAGATGAAGAAGGAAAGAATGTAGACCATAAGCTATGTAGGAGCATTATTGATTCGCTTCTTTATCTTACTGCATTTAGACCTGATATTTTGTTTAGTGTCTATGTTTGTGCCAGATTTCAATCAAATCCTAAAGAATCTCACTTAAGTGCGGCAAAGCTCATCATCAAGTACGTTTGCAACGACCACAAAGCTAGGTCTATGGTATTCCAAAGAAGGAGACTTTACTCTCCTTGGATATTCAGACACAGATTTAGAGGAATGCAAAATAGACAGAAAAAGTACTTCATGCACATGTCAACTGTTAGGCAACAAGTTGGTATCATGGTTTTCAAAAAAATAGAGTACTATAGCCTTTTCAAGAGCTGAAGCAGAATATGTGGCTTTTGGAAGTTGTTGTTCTCAAATCTTATGGATAAGGCAACAACTAAGAGACTTTGGTGTTGAAGAATTGTGCACAGAAATAAAATGTGATAACACTAGTGCCATCAATCTCATAAAGAATCCAATTCTTCATTCAAGAGCAAAGTATATAGAGATCCGACATCACTTCATTTGTGATCATGTTCAAAATGGAGAAGTTATGATTCAGTTCATAGACTCAAAAATCAATTGGTGGACATATTCACAAAGCCATTGGAGAAAAATCTTCTACCAAGTAAAGTCTGAAAATGTTTAGACTCAGAGTTTCCAGAAGTTACGACTATAAGTTAATACTTTCTAAATGAATATGAGTTTATTTTTGGATAAAGCTTCGAAAAGGTACGTACATTTTTGAACCACTACTTGCCTATTTTATTTTTAGAAATATCCCTGAATTTATGGTGATTTTTCATTTTTGAAAAAGGCAATTTTTCTTGAAAAAGGGAAGTTTTTCATTTAAAAAAAAAAACAGTTTTTATTTTCCTTTGTGACGTTTCATATATCTTGTTTCACTTGCTTTATATACGTCGACATTCCTCTTCTCCATTTACGCTCACTAAAACCCTAGAATACAGAGATCCTACTTTCTCTCATTTTCTCTCGAGTTTGATCCATAAATTTCTCACCTTTTTCAACAAGTGAGTTCGAGAAATTCCCCTTGACTGTGACAATGTCTTACCAGAAGAAGTCTTTGAGGAGTGCAAACAGGGGAACATAGCATATGTGTGAGGGTCATAGGCATTTGACTTAACCAAAGAAGAAGATTCTCCTCAACCTCAGCAACAACAACATTCTCAATAGCATCAACAAGCGGCTCAATATCCTCCTCCTCAACAAAAATAGGAAGAAATCACCAAAGACGTTGAACCTGTAAGGACTCAAAAACCCAAATTTCTTTTTAGACTATACTCTAACTTGAAAAGGGATGGTTTTGCAATGAATATGATAGAAGAATTCTTGAGAGCACCTGATTACAAGAATGAGACCCTTTTCTTAAATGTCATGGAAAGCATAGGTGTTGCGCCTCAAGGTTTGGTAGAGTAAACTTTTGCCAATTTTCCTAGTGATCCGCGATTTGGACAGCCTAATGAGAAGGATGATGATGAAAGGTTGTATACTCATTTTCAGCCCAGGATTGGTGTTGTTGCAAAGGTTCATGGTGAAGGAACGAACTTATTTCATTCTAAGGACCACAAGAAGTCTTACTTGAAACTATTGAAGAGAGGGGTTATGAACCTTAGAAGTGTGGACTTTGACTTTCTCGATTCTTTAAAAATAAATCTAAGGGAGAAGCTTGCATTGCTTCAACTTGACATTTTTGCACCGAGACCACTATCGCCTATCCTGAACTTACTGCTTATTTTTATTCAAATCTATCTTTTCTAGATGCGAATAAATTCAATTTTACAACTAGGGACGAAGAATTTGTGGTTGATGTGGATACCTTGGTTGATATAATTGGTGTGGAAAGAGGGAGGTTCCAACTAATTGGTGTATCTATTGCTCATGCTACCTCAGCTATTGTTCGGGACAGACTTGTTGAAAGCAAGATTTCTTATTCAAGAATGAATGCCTTTAACATTCTACTTCACAAGGTCGTGATAAATTGAATCAGACCAAAGTCTACTTCAATGACGGATGTCTCTCGTTCGGAAGCAAAGTTGATGTATGCGATCAACACTGGTTGTAAGTTCTTATTGCCTCACACCATCCTAATGCACATGTATAGGATGGTTGTGAAGGACAGGGGACAACTTCCTTACTCAGTGCTTGTCACTCAACTTTTCAAGCATTTCAAAATCCAACTCCCTGCTCCTCTATGTGTTTGAACCATTGCTCTAATAGTGATCAGTCTAAAAATGGCTTCAAAAATGCGATTGAAGGAGTTGAACAAGGAATTGGAGCGCTTTAAGAAGAAGTCCCCTGTCAAGGCAAAGCAAGACTCTATTGCAAAAAAAAAAAAAAAAGGGAAGGCAAGGAGCCCATGAACAAACCAGTGAAGAAAAGGAGATCTCTTATCTTGCAGGACGAAGAAGATGAAGATGATCTCACTATCTCAGCTTTTGTCTTGCGAATTTACAGAGTTTTGTTAGCTTTAAGGAGCTAGAGAGCAGAGAAAGAGAAGAAACAGAGAAGAGAAGTGAGGAAAGAAATGAAAGCAGAGCAGAGGAAGGAAGAGGAAGAGAAGAAGAAGAAGGGAGTCATGATGACTCTTTTAAACGAACATTGGCCATATCCTTGTCCAACGACTCAGAGAAGACAAGGAGTAGAAAAACAGGAGAACTACATCACTCAAGTGCTAAAGCAAAACAAGAAGAAGAATATTTTTCTCTAGTTGAAGGCACAAAAACAGGGGGAAATGTTGAAAAATGAGGTACTTCTTCACTTCTTTTTACAAGTGATGTTAGTAGATCTTCACTAGACCCAGAGGATGTCTATGCCTCTCAATACCCTGAAGTTGATGTTGAGTCATCCACTCCAAGTCTTGGTGATTGAACAACTGATGTTCCCTCACATCTCAAGACTCCCATAATTGATTCGGCTGGACCCAGTGTTACAACAGAACATTCAACAAACTTTCAAAGATTGCTAGAACTTCTTTTGGAATTAAAGGGACAGCAATATGCTTTCGAGTTTGAGATGAAGAACATGATGACAGTTTTCAAGTCGACTTCAAACTCTATACAAGAACAGATATAAGCCTTGAAGCTTCAAATGTAGGAAAATGCAAAGAGTGAGGATATACATCAACTCAGGGAGTCTCTGAAGAAGCTTAAAGACACTGTCAAGTTAATGGGGAATTTCCAGCTCGTTCATATTCCCAAGCAGCCTTGATTTTTACCCAACTCGTTTTATAGTTATTCCTCACTTTTTGCTGTGACAAAAAGGGGGAGAGTTTGTGCAAATTTGACTGATTGACCTTTTATCTATATGGCTTGGTGGCTTGGTGATTTTGTGTTTGGTACTTTGGACTCTAGTACTTTTTTTTTTGGTTTGGTTTTGAACTAACTTTGAATTGTTTGGATTTGAACTTTTGATGCTTACAATAACTTAGTTTGCGATACTAATTGTGACTTGATAGTTAGTTTGTCTTGCTGGACTAACATGTTTTTTGTGGTTGTAGAATCAATGCTATCCATGTCTTAATCAATTTTTATCACGTATTTCTTAAGTGTTGTTTTACAGGTCAAATTTTTTCAAATCTGCAGGAAAGTTTTGTCATTATTAAAAATGGGGAGATTGTTAGAGAAAACTCAATTATTGTTTTGAAGTTGACAAAACCTTTCCAAGTTTATGTCTGAAGACTTCAAGACTCTATCATCATAGTCTGAAGACTGTCAAACCTTAGTCTCAAAGTCTACCCTCACTGACAGTTCTAGACTGAAGAATGAAGACTTATCCAGATGTGGGATTATCTTTAAGAATTAGATTCGTATGGTTATTGGAAGACCTTTTGGCTAGATTTAGCATTTACTTAATTGATTATTCTTATTGGAACTTATTCCGATATGAAGATCATGTGAAAGGCGAGTAAACTTGGAAGGTTCTACTTATAAAAACCAAAGATCCTGATTGTATGGGCGACCGGGATTGACGGGCTTTCATCACAATCATCTAACGACTTGAAGATCTCCTTAATTGATTCTATCCAACGGGTAGATTGAAAGAATTCATTTGGTAAGTACTAACGGTTATGAAGGCATGAAGGAGTATTTAAGGTGGACTATCAAGTTGTTTGAGTGTGTGCGTGAAAGAAGAATTCCAAAGTTTGAAGATCTCCAATTACTTACTGTTTCATTTGTTGTGCTCACATTTGTACATAAAAGAGAGAAATACTTAGTGAGACTTTGTGAGAGACCAGTAGAGACTCATCACTGAGAAAGTCGAAGATCACAAGTTGTAAAATCTCTTTTGATTCATAGTGGAATCTAGCCTTAGGGTTGTCAGCGCGGGAGAGCGGACGTAGAATTGATTTAAGCCGGACCACTATAAATCTTGTGTTCTAATTCTCTTACCCTGAACTCTTTACCTTTATTTGTATATCTGCATATTCATTACGTTCCTAGTTGATCATCTTCAAAAAGCAAATTGTTTATTCTAAGTTTTGCGAAAATTTTCATTTACACCTATCCACCCCCTCTAGGTGTTTGCAATAGCCCTTTCAATTTTTAGTGCAAATAACCCGCGGTCGATTTTTTTCAAGCCGCAATGAACCCACTTGACACATTGGCGACTCTTAGTTGTCGTGAAAATTTCAAGAATTCAAATACGGACACAAGGTACCAAAACGATAGAAAAATCAATCTAGTGCTAGTCGACAAGAATTTTCCAATTTAGTGGAGTCACCCACGATTAGCCACACATCTCGCCGAATCGACTTATCTTTGATCCCCGATCGATTTTTAAGCGTGCCATAATGGCCTCTAAAGATGGACACAATTGAATAGCTGATTCCTAGTCGGATTCTCAAGTCTATTGCCTTAAAATTCTTTAATGGCTTCCTCGGATAGTCTACTTATCTTGAGAGTGATTAGCTCTGAGAACAACCCTATAGGCACGTTGATGAAATGCTCGATTAATTTAATTGAAAGCATAAGTGAAAAATCTAGGATGTCACATAATTACTATCTTGTGCAGCAAGATATTGGAAGCAGACATTCGAAAGTAAGTAATACTCCCACTAGGAATCCTGTCTCTTACGAGAAACTTAGTGACCTACACGTTAGACACATTAATGGGCAGGAATCCACTCCTTTCTGCTCCTAGAATGTTAGCCAATAGATTTACGTCAACATCAAACACTCTATCACACACAGTAAATTGAATATGAGTGGGATCCAAAACAGACAGGTTGGAATAAAAGTATGCAGTCAATTTGGGGTAAGTTTCTAACGTCTCCACACAGAACTTCTTCATCTGAAGTTTGACAAACTTTTCTTTCAAGTTAACTTTAATGGAATGCAAAAAATCAAAATCCACAGTGCAAGAGTTAATGACCCCTCTGTTCAGCATTTGAGAGAAGACTTGTGATCTTTCGAACGAAATAATTTTGTCATTTCTCCAGCGATCTCAACAGCAACACTAATCTTTGGTTGAAAATTCTTGAAAACCCTCTCATCATCATCATCCTTTTTGTTTTTGGGCTGACCCTCCGTCCTAAAGCGAGGATTAGAAGGAAAGTTTGAAAACTCCTTTTTCGCAGTTCCAACCTCTACCAGTCCTAACTTCTCCACGGCTCTCAAAAACAGGGTTTCATTCCCGTAGCCATTTTCTTTCAAAAAATTACTTATGAAATCCATAGAACTTCCTCGCAACTTCAAAAAGTTATAATGTTTAACAAGTACCTCAAGCCTTCTTACAAAAATGTGGGTTGCTTCCTAAGTGACTTCCTCATTTGTAGAGCGGTGAGGAGAGCTTCGAGGCGAATCGTCACCGGTCAGATCAAAATGCTTTGGACCTTCAAGAACAGTCTGAGGCTCGTGACTAGCAATACGAGAGGATTTCCTAAGTTTGGAAGACCTTCAGAAGAATGTATTTTCCACATGTTGATCTATTGAGTCTGCTCATCTATAGACTTTAGTTAGATGCAAGGGTGATATTTAGCTATTCACGATGGGCTCGAATAAGCCTTTTTCCAATGGCTTGGTGAAGATATCTCCAATTGATTCTTTGAATCAATGAATTGAACATTGATTTTGCCATTTTGTACATGGTCTTTTATGAAGTGATGGCAAATTTTGATATGCTTTGCCCTTAAATGAAGAATGTGATTTCGGTAAGATTGATTGCACTTGTATTGTCACATCTGATTTCGATGCAAGATTTTTCTATTCCAAAATTCCTTAGTTATAACTTGATCTAGAGAATTTGTGAATAGCAACTTCCAAGAGCAACATACTCTATTTCTACTGTTGAAAGAGCCATAATGTTATGCTTTTTTTAAGAATCAATACTCTAACATTTGTCCCAACAGTTGACATGTTCCTGAAGTACTTTTCCTGTCAACTTTACAACCAGCCAGATTTTGGAGCAGCTTTATGATAATGGAACCAACCGGCAATCAACATCAGAATAACCAAGTAAAGTAAAGTCTCATTATTTTGGATACCACAGACTTAACTTCGAATAAGTCGCAATATATTTGATAATACATTTAACAAAGACTAAGATGAGACTCTTTAGGGTCAGCTTGGAATCTAGCACACATGCACATACTTGAATAGAACATTAGGTCGAGAGGTAGTGAGATAAAGAAGAGAACCAATCATGCTTATGTATAACTTTTGGTCAACTTTTTTTTCCACCATTATCCTTGTCAAGCTTTGAAGAACTTGACATGGGAGTCTCAGTCTTTTTGTAGTTTCCATCCCAAACTTCTTGATAACATCTCAGGCACATTTCTCTTGATAAATAAACGTTCCTTTCTTTGATTGTTTGACTTGTAGACCTAAAAAGAAAGTTAATTCTCCCATCATGCTCATTTCGAATTCTTCCTACATAGATTTTGAAAATTTCTTGCATAGATTCTCATTAGAAGATCCAAAGATTATATCATCTACATATATTTGAACAAATAGAAAATATTTTTCTTCCTTTTTGATAAACAATGTTGTATCAACCTTTCCTTTCTTAAAACCATTACTTATCAAGAACTTACTCAACCTCTCATACCAAGCTCGAGGTGCTTATTTAAGACGGTACAATGCCTTCTTCAGTCTATAGACAACGTTTGGTTTTCTAGGATCTTCAAATCCTGGTGGTTGTTTCACATAGACTTTTTCTTGTATAAATCCATTTAGGAAAGCATGATCGACGTCCATCTGGAATAAACTAAAATTATGAAAACACGCATATGTAAGCAGTAGTCTAATTGCTTCTAACCTAGCTACAGGTGCATAGGTCTCATCATAGTCTATTTGTTCCTCTTGTGTGTGTCATTTTGCCACAAGTCCTGCTTTGTTTTTGATTACTTTGCCATTTTCATCTATCTTATTTCTAAACACCTACTTCGTTCCAATCACAAACTTACCTTTCGGTTTCAAAACTAGCTCCTGGACATTATTGGTACCGAATTGTCTAAGTTCTTCCCGCATTGTTTCTATCCAGTTTTCGTCAAACAGTGATTTTTCTACACATTTTGGTTCTATTTCTAAGATAAGTGCTAATGCACCGGAATCTTCTTTTGTTTTGGATCAGGTGCAGAGTCCTTCTTTTAAATTGCAAATAATGAGTTCTTTGAGATGACTTGATTTGTGCTTCTAGTTGCTGTTTGATTTGTCATTTCCTATTAAGATCTGCTAATTGTCTGTTTTCTTCGACACTTCGACTCTTGTTTTGCTTGACTTTGATCACCGGAAGACCAAGTCATTCGGGAATCAAACTTTATTAGGTCTGAATCTAGTTCAAACTTTTCAAGTTGATTATGATTTTGTTGGTTTT